>JASKMD010000023.1:193755-340719 GCA_030144725.1 Haematococcus lacustris | reverse complement strand
CCTTCCTACCTGACTGTGACGGCCCCCTCTCACCTCCCATCAACTGCGCAAGCAAGTTCGAGCAGTGCCTTCTGAACAGCCATGACAACCAGACAAACAAGGCTGCCCTTAACTTCCTTGCTTGTCTTCAGTACACCCCAAGCTCACAGGCTATCACAACCTGCACATCTAACAAAAAGTGCAGAATATCACTTGTGAACAAATTGCATCTTTAGTGCACAACATACAGGTGGATGGCTACCAACTGCCATTGTGGTTTAGGCGCATACGTTTGGATAAAACGTGCCTACTGCATGGCCTTGTGAGGCTGAACGTGCCGTACATCAACAACTCATTTGTTACCTCTAGTGGCCTGGTCAACCTCCCCTCTCCCTGTAGCTGCTGGGGCGGGACCTTACCAGGTCAGACAATGCAGCCCCAGCAGCCCGGGCATGGGCTACTAGCCCTGGCTGACTTGATTCATGACATTTGGCTGCAGCCGTTGGGCTTTAGTATGGAACACCTGTTGGCGAGGGGCCATCAATGCCTGCGGCCCCTGGAGCAGCACCCACTTTGACCTACAGCAGGCAAGCAAACCTTACTCGACCCTCCCAACCACATCTTTCAGGACGACATGTGCCAGTTCGACGGCACATGCTGACCGCTTGCACCATGTGGCTCTAATCACACACCCTGGAGCAGTGTGAGGCTGTGCGGAGGAGGGCCATGGGAAGTGCCGGGACTGTTGGCACCCACCGTGTAGGGCATCCACCGTGTAGGGCATGAGCGGGTTCCATTGATTACGGCATGCAAGCTTAGCCGTGCTGTGCCGGGAAAGAGACCAGCCAGATCAGATGAATTGCGAGAAGGTCAGGACCAGCTTAATGGTGTTACCCAGTTGCACTCATCAGCGGTGTTACACAACCCCAGCTGCACTCATCAGCAGCGCTACACTTACGCGCTACAGACACGGCTCCCGAACAACCAACAGCAACCGCCAGCACGTTAGCAAATCCCATTTGTAAATGGTGACCTTGTGGCATGCAATTGGCAGCCACGTGCAAGGTGCAAGCCAACTGCAATACCATACCGGGATGCAGTGGCATCACCCAGCATCAATGAAATCAAGCCCACCCATGTCCCTTCATTCGTCTAAGTAATCACCACGCTATTGCTACAGCATCCACCACTAAGCGTCAAGCAGACGTACCATGCGCCAAGACCCGAGCACCAGACTACATCACCCATCACCCTCGCACCTATCCCCTAGCAACACCCATACGTAGCCAGCTCCAAGTATCAAGCCCTGCCAACCACCACAGCTGCCAACAGCTCCAGCAGCGACCTCTTGGGGGCTGTGAACAGGCAGGCAGGCAGGCAGGTTGGGGTAGCACTGCCAGGACCAGGATAAGGTCATACAATGACGGCACACAGAACACTCATTCCAGGCTCTGTACAAGATCTGATACACAACACTCTCACCACCTCCTGCAGTACACACCTGTCCTGGTCACGTTCCCGGGCTTGGTCATGTTGCCCATGGATCCGTTCTTTGGCATCATGGTCATGTTGGCTGCCCTGGTCATGTTGGCCATTGCAGCACTCCTTTGCATCAACGTCCTGGTGGCCAGCAGGTGTCGCCCAGCGTCTGCACGGGACAGCAAGGGGTGGCAGCTGCTGCCAAGGCTGACAAGTACGGGACAGCAGCTGTGCCTTTCGGCAGCAGATGGCCAGCGGGCTTGAGCTGCAGAGCTGGCCATTCACGACTAGCTCACCCGACTTCACCACAGGCTTGGTGGTGTTGCTGCTCTTGGTACCGCTCATGGTCTTGTTGCCGCTCATGGTCTTGTTGCCGCTCCACATTGGGCTCATGGCCTTGTTGCCACTTCCCATTGGGCTCATGCCTGCACCGCGGCCAACCATGCAGATGACATCTTGAAGCATGGCATGCTTTGCATAGAAGTGAAGGCAATGGTGAAGCTGTTGTCACAATTGTCCTGGCGTGTACTCTACTCATAGCACCGACATCTCTGGCAGCCCCTGGTAAGCAATGCTGGTAGTGGTCCTGGGATGAACCGAGCTTCCATAGGGCAGGGCTGGAGCAGGCAAGATGCTTTCTAGCAAGATGGCTGCAGCATAAGCAGCTCTGAGGGCTTGGGGCATTTGCCGACCTTTGGAGCTGGTGCCGTTCTTGTCTGCAAGCACAGCAGCAGCACCGGCAGGGCAACAGTCGGAGGGTGTAATAGATGCACATCCCGTGAATACAACTAGTGCCAGGAGTCGGCTTGGTATCGTCGGCGTAAACACAAGCGCAATGCAGCGCATCGCAGCAGCAGTGCAGCGGCTGCTGCGTGGTGAGTGAACTGCTCTAGGGTCGCTGTCGCCTTGACTGCATCGGCGGAGGCTCGATGTGGTGAGCTGTGCGGCGTGTGCAGCTGGCCCGCGCTCACCATCCTTTGCAGAGGCCGCCGGCAGGCTAGTCGCCAGCACGAAGGCGAGCAGGCAAAGCGCGGCGATGGTGGTGCGGGGGCTGGCCATCGTGTCGTGCAGAGGTGTGCGCGAGGGTACTGAGTGCCAAGGGTATGCGGATAAGGCTGATCGGACTGGCATTTATACGACACTCCAGGTGTGATGCGGTCGGTGGTCCCTGGCTTCCGGCCAGGTCCATGCACCCTTGGAAGCGTGGGATCAATTGCTTTTGGGTCGCCTCGGTACCTGCCTTGCTACACGCGGGCGGCTTATTCTTGATGTTTGGAAGGGTGGGTGGTCCCTTGGCTGCGGGTCCACTGTCAGGTGGTGGGCCGAGGGAACCCCACGTGCACTCTGCCGGCAGCCTCAACAACCCACGTGAGCTCCGCAGGTGGGCGACATGAACGCGCTACGACATCTTGTCTTGACGACTTGAGGCGCACGAGTGCGGCCTACCAAGCTTCCAGCGAGAGCAGTGCCTGCGTCTGGCCAGCCGAGCCTCTGCCGCAGCTGGCCCATGCACCAGGGCACCCACCCCTCTGCATTGTTGGTGCTCCTCAATGTTGGCTGAGCAGCACGCAGCGCTAGCCCCACTCTTCCTAAGGCAAAGCTTGCCCTCCCTGATGGCAAAGCATGTCAGTCGCCCTCCCTCCAAGCCAATAGCACCTAAGCCTCCTTCCGCAGCCTTGCAGGACTGCATGAGCAGTCCAACGATGGTGCCTATATCACCCGCAGTGGCCTGGCCAGCCTCCTTTCCCACCCTCACCTTTCCTGCCTTTGCAGCGGCTGGACCTCACCAGGACGGAAACAATGCAGCCCCAGCAGCCCCAGCAGCCCGGGCATGGGCCACTAGCCCTGGCTAACCTGGTCCAAAGCATTGGGCTCAAATGTCAGGCAGAGGTCACCGTTGCTTCATCTGCGGTCCCTGTCGAAGCACCTCTGTGGCACCTACACCTACAGCAGGCCTATACATCTTGCTTGGCCCTCCCAGCCACCCATCCCAGCACTGGCCCCATGCCCCATCCTCATGGCCATACATGTTAACTGACAACTCTACAGCAGTTGCTGACCATTTGCACCTTGTACAACTCTGGTTCACACCCTGGCACAGTGTGAGGCTGTGAGGAGGAGGGCCACAGGAAGTGGCGGAGCTGCTGGCACCCACCGTGCTGACCGGTGCCCACCTCAAGTCAGCCCACCACCACGTGCGCAGCAGCAATTGACAGCAGCAGTGATTGTCTTGATGCCGCATACCTGCCACTACACTTCCTCACCTTCCGTCCTTGTGTGTGGTGCAACAACATCGACAAGCGACTGCCATATGCTGATGGTGATGGTGGTTGTGATGGTGATGGTGGTGGTGGTGATGACCTTCCCTCTTGGCGCACATATTCAGAGTCAGGGCTGCTTTTCAGCCGCCCACATGTCTACAGTTGTACGCTACATACCGGACACATCCATCGCATACATGGCCATGTGGGGGCGTTGTGACTGACGTGGCTGCTTATGTAATACTACTGGGCACTTCCCAAGCGTCTGCTGCCTGGGTAATACAGCTTGCTCAAAACTTGCAAGGGGTATGTGCATGGGAGGTTGCTCTGCATAAACACTGCTACGGCGAGAACAGCATCGGGCGGATAACCTCCCACTTTGGCAGGTCTTCTGCATTGCAAACAACTATGCGTCTCTGCGCTTCTGTGCTGTCGGGAGGGCCAGTGCGCCAGAATAACACCATCGCACCGCCGCGGCTCACGTGACTGTGGATTTCGACAATGACTAACCCCGCATTTCGTATGGTCCTTTTGACATCCCATGTGCGGGCTCATGGAAGCACGTCCAGGCAAACAAAGCTCATTCAACATGGAACAACATGTTTCTCACTCCGCTACAATCTAGTTTAAGCATCCCTTGATGACTACAGCCCCCACTCCGGTGGCATTTTCCTACTAAACCACTGGACACCTCATCAAAACCAACAGCTTGATGCTCCAAAGGCTTACAATTAGGGAGCGACCAGCCAACATTCGAGTCCTGTTTTTCTAGGTTCTGGCTTAAAATTCTATGTTTTTCTTCCAGCCTAGCATTCTTTTGTTCTAGCCTTCAATTCTTTTCTTCTGGCCTATAATTCCAGGATTTTCTAGGAATCAGAGCCACCTAAAATTGCATGGGCGTACCCTACTGACAACCTGCTCAAAACAAGCAAACAAACAACCCTGGAGTTCGCCATGGCTCTTGGGCTGGGCTAGCACATGTTGGCTGCCCTTGTCATGTTGGCCATTGTGACATTCCTTTGCATCAAAGTCCTGGTGGCCAGCAGGTGTCGCCTATGACAGCTTGGCGGCACATAGATGGCGGCTAGCACAGCCATCGATGTACTACACGTATGCGATGGCACAGCTACACCCTTCCTATCTGACTGTGACGGCCCCCTCTCACCTCCCATCAACTGCGCAAGCAAGTTCAAGCAGTGCCTTCTGAACAGCCATGACAACCGGACAAACAAGGCTGCCCTTAACCTCCTTGCTTGTCTTCAGTACCCCCCAAGCTCACAGGCTATCACAACTTGCACATCTAACAAAAAGTGCAGAATATCACTTGTGAAGAAATTGCATCTTTAGTGCACAACATACAGGTGGATGGCTACCAACTGCCATTGTGGTTTAGGCGCATACGTTTGGATAAAAAGTGCCTACTGCATGGCCTTGTGAGGCTGAACGTGCCGTACATCAACAACTCATTTGTTACCTCTAGTGGCCTGGTCAACCTCCCCTCTCCCTGTAGCTGCTGGGGCGGGACCTTACCAGGTCAGACAATGCAGCCACAGCAGCCCGGGCATGGGCTACTAGCCCTGGCTGACCTGATCCATGACATTTGGCTGCAGCCGTTGGGCTTTAGTATGGAACACCTGTTGGCGAGGGGCCATCAATGCCTGCGGCCCCTGGAGCAGCACCCACTTTGACCTACAGCAGGCAAGCAAACCTTACTCGACCCTCCCAACCACATCTTTCAGGACGACATGTGCCAGTTCGACGGCACATGCTGACCGTTTGCACCATGTGGCTCTAATCACACACCCTGGAGCAGTGTGAGGCTGTGCGGAGGAGGGCCATGGGAAGTGCCGGAACTGTTGGCACCCACCGTGTAGGGCATGAGAGGGTTCCATTGATTACGGCATGCAAGCTTAGCCGTGCTGTGCCGGGAAAGAGACCAGCCAGATCAGATGAATTGCGAGAAGGTCAGGACCAGCTTAATGGTGTTACCCAGCTGCACTCATCAGCGGTGTTACACAACCCCAGCTGCACTCATCAGCAGCGCTACACTCACGCGCTACAGACACGGCTCCCGAACAACCAACAGCAACCGCCAGCACGTTAGCAAATCCCATTTGTAAATGGTGACCTTGTGGCATGCAATTGGCAGCCACGTGCAAGGTGCAAGCCAACTGCAATACCATACCGGGATGCAGTGGCATCACCCAGCATCAATGTAATCATGCCCACCAATGTCCCTTCATTCGTCTAAGTAATCACCACGCTATTGCTACAGCATCCACCACTAAGCGTCAGGCAGACGTACCATGCGCCAAGACCTGAGCACCAGACTACATCACCCATCACCCTCACCTACCGCCTAGCAACACCCATACGTAGCCAGCTCTAAGCATCAGGCCCCGCCAGCCATCGCAGCTGCCAACAGCTCCAGCAGCGACCTCTTGGGGGCTGTGAACAGGCAGGCAGGCAGGCAGGCAGGCAGGCAGGCAGGCAGGTTGGGGTAGCACTGCCAGGACCAGGATAAGGTCATACAATCACGGCACACAAAACACTCATTCCAGGCAGTGATTAACAGGCTAACACGCAGCACTCTCACCACCTCCTGCAGTGCACACCTGTCCTGGTCATGTTCCCGGGCTTGGTCATAGTGGCCATAGAACCGTTCTTTGGCATCATGGTCATGTTGGCTGCCCTGGTCATGTTGGCCATTGCAGCACTCCTTTGCATCAACGTCCTGGTGGCCAGCAGGTGTCGCCCAGCGTCTGCACGGGACAGCAAGGGGTGGCAGCTGCTGCCAAGGCTGACAAGTACGGGACAGCAGCTGTGCCTTTCGGCAGCAGATGGCCAGCGGGCTTGAGCTGCAGAGCTGGCCATTCACGACTAGCTCACTCACCCGACTTCACCACAGGCTTGGTGGTGTTGCTGCTCTTGGTACCGCTCATGGTCTTGTTGCCGCTCATGGTCTTGTTGCCGCTCCACATTGGGCTCATGGTCTTGTTGCCACTTCCCATTGGGCTCATGCCTGCACCGCGGCCAACCATGCAGATGACATCTTGAAGCATGGCATGCTTTGCATAGAAGTGAAGGCAATGGTGAAGCTGTTGTCACAATTGTCCTGGCGTGTACTCTACTCATAGCACCGACATCTCTGGCAGCCCCTGGTAAGCAATGCTGATAGTGGTCCTGGGACGAATCGAGCTTCCATAGGGCAGGGCTGGAGCAGGCAGGGTGCTTTCTAGCAAGATGGCTGCAGCATAAGCAGCTCTGAGGGCTTGGGGCATATGCCGACCTTTGGAGCTGGTGCCGTTCTTGTCTGCAAGCACAGCAGCAGCACCGGCAGGGCAACAGTCGGAGGGTGTAATAGATGCACACCCGTGAATGCAACTACTGCCAGGAGTCGGCTTGGTATCGTCGGCGTAAACACAAGCGCAATGCAGCGCATCGCAGCAGCAGTGCAGCGGCTGCTGCGTGGTGAGTGAGCTGCTCTAGGGTCGCTGTCGCCTTGACTGCATCGGCGGAGGCTCGATGTGGTGAGCTGTGCGGCGTGTGCAGCTGGCCCGCGCTCACCATCCTTTGCAGAGGCCGCCGGCAGGCTAGTCGCCAGCACGAAGGCGAGCAGGCAAAGCGCGGCGATGGTGGTGCGGGGGCTGGCCATCGTGTCGTGCAGAGGTGTGCGCGAGGGTACTGAGTGCCAAGGGTATGCGGATAAGGCTGATCGGACTGGCATTTATACGACACTCCAGGTGTGATGCGGTCGGTGGTCCCTGGCTTCCGGCCAGGTCCATGCACCCTTGGAAGCGTGGGATCAATTGCTTTTGGGTCGCCTCGGTACCTGCCTTGCTACACGCGGGCGGCTTATTCTTGATGTTTGGAAGGGTGGGTGGTCCCTTGGCTGCGGGTCCACTGTCAGGTGGTGGGCCGAGGGAACCCCACGTGCACTCTGCCGGCAGCCTCAACAACCCACGTGAGCTCCGCAGGTAGGCGACTTGAACGCGATACGACATCTTGCCTTGACGACTTGAGGCGCACGAGTGCGGCCTACCAAGCTTCCAGCGAGAGCAGTGCCTGCGTCTGGCCAGCCGAGCCTCTGCCGCAGCTGGCCCATGCACCAGGGCACCCACCCCTCTGCATTGTTGGTGCTCCTCAATGCTGGCTGAGCAGCACGCAGCGCTAGCCCCACTCTTCCTAAGGCAAAGCTTGCCCTCCTTGATGGCAAAGCATGTCAGTCGCCCTCCCCCCAAGCCAATAGCGCCTAAGCCTCCTTCCGCAGCCTTGCAGGACTGCATGAGCAGTCCAACGATGGTTCCTTCATCACCCGCAGTGGCCTGGCCAGCCTCCTTTCCCACCCTCACCTTTCCTGCCTTTGCAGCGGCTGGACCTCACCAGGACAGAAAAAATGCAGCCCCAGCAGCCCGGGCATGGGCCACTAGCCCTGGCTAACCTGGTCCAAAGCATTGGGCTAGATTGTCAGGCAGAGGTCACCGTTGCTTCATCTGCGGTCCCTGTCGCAGCACCTCTGTGGCACCTACACCTACAGCAGGCCTATACATCTTGCTTGGCCCTCCCAGCCACCCATCCCAGCACTGGCCCCATGCCCCATCCTCATGGCCATACATGCTAACTGACAACTCTACAGCAGATGCTGACCATTTGCACCTTGTACAACTCTGGTTCACACCCTGGCACAGTGTGAGGCTGTGAGGAGGAGGGCCACAGGAAGTGGCGGAGCTGCTGGCACCCACCGTGCTGACCGGTGCCCACCTCAAGTCAGCCCACAACCACGTGCGCAGCAGCAATTGACAGCAGCAGTGATTGTCTTGATGCCGCATACCTGCCACTACAATTCCTCACCTTCCGTCCTTGTGTGTGGTGCAACAACATCGACAAGCGACTGCCATATGCTGATGGTGATGGTGGTTGTGATGGTGATGGTGGTGGTGGTGATGACCTTCCCTCTTGGCGCACATATTCAGAGTCAGGGCTGCTTTTCAGCCGCCCACATGTCTACAGCTGTACGCTACATACCGGACACATCCATCGCATACATGGCCATGTGGGGGCGTGGTGACTGACGTGGCTGCTGATGTTACACTACTGGGCACTTCTCAAGCGTCTTCTGCCCGGGTAATACAGCTTGTTCAAAACTTGCAAGGTGTATGTGCATGGGAGGTTGCTCTGCATAAACGCTGCTAGGGCGAGAACAGCATCGGGCGGATAACCTCCCACTTTGGCAGGTCTTCTGCATTGCAAACAACTATGCGTCTCTGCGCTTCTGTGCTGTCGGGAGGGCCAGTGCGCCAGAATAACACCATCGCACCGCCGCGGCTCAGTTGATTGTGGGTTTTTTGACTAACCCCGCATTTCGTATGGTCCTTTTGACATCCCATGTGCGGGCTCATGGAAGCACGTCCAGGCAAACAAAGCTCATTCAACAAGGAACAACATGTTTCTCACTCCGCTACAATCTAATTTAAGCATCCCTTGATGACTACAGCCCCCACTCCGGTGGCATTTTCCTACTAAACCACTGGACACCTCATCAAAACCAACAGCTTGATGCTCCAAAGGCTTACAATTAGGGAGCGACCAGCCAACATTCGAGTCCTGTTTTTCTAGGTTCTGGCTTAGAATTCTATGTTGTTCTTCCAGCCTAGCATTCTTTTGTTCTAGCCTTCAATTCTTTTCTTCGAGCCTATAATTCCAGGATTTTCTAGGAATCCGAGCCACCTAAAATTGCATGGGCGTACCCTACTGACAACCTGCTCAAAACAAGCAAACAAACAACCCTGGAGTTCGCCATGGCTCTTGGGCTGGGCTAGCACATGTTGGCTGCCCTTGTCATGTTGGCCATCGTGACATTCCTTTGCATCAAAGTCCTGGTGGCCAGGAGGTGTCGCCTATGACAGCTTGGCGGCACATAGATGGCGGCTAGCACAGCCATCGATGTACTACACGTATGCGATGGCACAGCTACACCCTTCCTACCTGACTGTGACGGCCCCCTCTCACCTCCCATCAACTGCGCAAGCAAGTTCGAGCAGTGCCTTCTGAACAGCCATGACAACCAGACAAACAAGGCTGCCCTTAACCTCCTTGCTTGTCTTCAGTACCCCCCAAGCTCACAGGCTATCACAACTTGCACATCTAACAAAAAGTGCAGAATATCACTTGTGAACAAATTGCATCTTTAGTGCACAACATACAGGTGGATGGCTACCAACTGCCATTGTGGTTTAGGCGCATACGTTTGGATAAAACGTGCCTACTGCATGGCCTTGTGAGGCTGAACGTGCCGTACATCAACAACTCATTTGTTACCTCTAGTGGCCTGGTCAACCTCCCCTCTCCCTGTAGCTGCTGGGGCGGGACCTTACCAGGTCAGACAATGCAGCCCCAGCAGCCCGGGCATGGGCTACTAGCCCTGGCTGACTTGATTCATGACATTTGGCTGCAGCCGTTGGGCTTTAGTATGGAACACCTGTTGGCGAGGGGCCATCAATGCCTGCGGCCCCTGGAGCAGCACCCACTTTGACATACAGCAGGCAAGCAAACCTTACTCGACCCTCCCAACCACATCTTTCAGGACGACATGTGCCAGTTCGACGGCACATGCTGACCGCTTGCACCATGTGGCTCTAATCACACACCCTGGAGCAGTGTGAGGCTGTGCGGAGGAGGGCCATGGGAAGTGCCGGGACTGTTGGCACCCACCGTGTAGGGCATCCACCGTGTAGGGCATGAGCGGGTTCCATTGATTACGGCATGCAAGCTTAGCCGTGCTGTGCCGGGAAAGAGACCAGCCAGATCAGATGAATTGCGAGAAGGTCAGGACCAGCTTAATGGTGTTACCCAGTTGCACTCATCAGCGGTGTTACACAACCCCAGCTGCACTCATCAGCAGCGCTACACTTACGCGCTACAGACACGGCTCCCGAACAACCAACAGCAACCGCCAGCACGTTAGCAAATCCCATTTGTAAATGGTGACCTTGTGGCATGCAATTGGCAGCCACGTGCAAGGTGCAAGCCAACTGCAATACCATACCGGGATGCAGTGGCATCACCCAGCATCAATGAAATCAAGCCCACCCATGTCCCTTCATTCGTCTAAGTAATCACCACGCTATTGCTACAGCATCCACCACTAAGCGTCAAGCAGACGTACCATGCGCCAAGACCCGAGCACCAGACTACATCACCCATCACCCTCGCACCTATCCCCTAGCAACACCCATACGTAGCCAGCTCCAAGTATCAAGCCCTGCCAACCACCACAGCTGCCAACAGCTCCAGCAGCGACCTCTTGGGGGCTGTGAACAGGCAGGCAGGCAGGCAGGTTGGGGTAGCACTGCCAGGACCAGGATAAGGTCATACAATGACGGCACACAGAACACTCATTCCAGGCTCTGTACAAGATCTGATACACAACACTCTCACCACCTCCTGCAGTACACACCTGTCCTGGTCACGTTCCCGGGCTTGGTCATGTTGCCCATGGATCCGTTCTTTGGCATCATGGTCATGTTGGCTGCCCTGGTCATGTTGGCCATTGCAGCACTCCTTTGCATCAACGTCCTGGTGGCCAGCAGGTGTCGCCCAGCGTCTGCACGGGACAGCAAGGGGTGGCAGCTGCTGCCAAGGCTGACAAGTACGGGACAGCAGCTGTGCCTTTCGGCAGCAGATGGCCAGCGGGCTTGAGCTGCAGAGCTGGCCATTCACGACTAGCTCACCCGACTTCACCACAGGCTTGGTGGTGTTGCTGCTCTTGGTACCGCTCATGGTCTTGTTGCCGCTCATGGTCTTGTTGCCGCTCCACATTGGGCTCATGGCCTTGTTGCCACTTCCCATTGGGCTCATGCCTGCACCGCGGCCAACCATGCAGATGACATCTTGAAGCATGGCATGCTTTGCATAGAAGTGAAGGCAATGGTGAAGCTGTTGTCACAATTGTCCTGGCGTGTACTCTACTCATAGCACCGACATCTCTGGCAGCCCCTGGTAAGCAATGCTGGTAGTGGTCCTGGGATGAACCGAGCTTCCATAGGGCAGGGCTGGAGCAGGCAAGATGCTTTCTAGCAAGATGGCTGCAGCATAAGCAGCTCTGAGGGCTTGGGGCATATGCCGACCTTTGGAGCTGGTGCCGTTCTTGTCTGCAAGCACAGCACCGGCAGGGCAACAGTCGGAGGGTGTAATAGATGCACATCCCGTGAATACAACTACTGCCAGGAGTCGGCTTGGTATCGTCGGCGTAAACACAAGCGCAATGCAGCGCATCGCAGCAGCAATGCAGCGGCTGCTGCGTGGTGAGTGGGCTGCTCTAGGGTCGCTGTCGCCTTGACTGCATCGGCGGAGGCTCGATGTGGTGAGCTGTGCGGCGTGTGCAGCTGGCCCGCGCTCACCATCCTTTGCAGAGGCCGCCGGCAGGCCAGTCGCCAGCACGAAGGCGAGCAGGCAAAGCGCGGCGATGGTGGTGCGGGGGCTGGCCATCGTGTCGTGCAGAGGTGTGCGCGAGGGTACTGAGTGTCAAGGGTATGCGGATAAGGCTGATCGGACTGGCATTTATACGACACTCCAGGTGTGATGCGGTCGGTGGTCCCTGGCTTCCGGCCAGGTCCATGCACCCTTGGAAGCGTGGGATCAATTGCTTTTGGGTCGCCTCGGTACCTGCCTTGCTACACGCGGGCGGCTTATTCTTGATGTTTGGAAGGGTGGGTGGTCCCTTGGCTGCGGGTCCACTGTCAGGTGGTGGGCCGAGGGAACCCCACGTGCACTCTGCCGGCAGCCTCAACAACCCACGTGAGCTCCGCAGGTGGGCGACTTGAACGCGCTACGACATCTTGTCTTGACGACTTGAGGCGCACGAGTGCGGCCTACCAAGCTTCCAGCGAGAGCAGTGCCTGCGTCTGGCCAGCCGAGCCTCTGCCGCAGCTGGCCCATGCACCAGGGCACCCACCCCTCTGCATTGTTGGTGCTCCTCAACGCTGGCTGAGCAGCACGCAGCGCTAGCCCCACTCTTCCTAAGGCAAAGCTTGCCCTCCCTGATGGCAAAGCATGTCAGTCGCCCTCCCTCCAAGCCAATAGCACCTAAGCCTCCTTCCGCAGCCTTGCAGGACTGCATGAGCAGTCCAACGATGGTGCCTATATCACCCGCAGTGGCCTGGCCAGCCTCCTTTCCCACCCTCACCTTTCCTGCCTTTGCAGCGGCTGGACCTCACCAGGACGGAAACAATGCAGCCCCAGCAGCCCCAGCAGCCCGGGCATGGGCCACTAGCCCTGGCTAACCTGGTCCAAAGCATTGGGCTCAAATGTCAGGCAGAGGTCACCGTTGCTTCATCTGCGGTCCCTGTCGAAGCACCTCTGTGGCACCTACACCTACAGCAGGCCTATACATCTTGCTTGGCCCTCCCAGCCACCCATCCCAGCACTGGCCCCATGCCCCATCCTCATGGCCATACATGTTAACTGACAACTCTACAGCAGTTGCTGACCATTTGCACCTTGTACAACTCTGGTTCACACCCTGGCACAGTGTGAGGCTGTGAGGAGGAGGGCCACAGGAAGTGGCGGAGCTGCTGGCACCCACCGTGCTGACCGGTGCCCACCTCAAGTCAGCCCACCACCACGTGCGCAGCAGCAATTGACAGCAGCAGTGATTGTCTTGATGCCGCATACCTGCCACTACACTTCCTCACCTTCCGTCCTTGTGTGTGGTGCAACAACATCGACAAGCGACTGCCATATGCTGATGGTGATGGTGGTTGTGATGGTGATGGTGGTGGTGGTGATGACCTTCCCTCTTGGCGCACATATTCAGAGTCAGGGCTGCTTTTCAGCCGCCCACATGTCTACAGTTGTACGCTACATACCGGACACATCCATCGCATACATGGCCATGTGGGGGCGTTGTGACTGACGTGGCTGCTTATGTAATACTACTGGGCACTTCCCAAGCGTCTGCTGCCTGGGTAATACAGCTTGCTCAAAACTTGCAAGGGGTATGTGCATGGGAGGTTGCTCTGCATAAACACTGCTACGGCGAGAACAGCATCGGGCGGATAACCTCCCACTTTGGCAGGTCTTCTGCATTGCAAACAACTATGCGTCTCTGCGCTTCTGTGCTGTCGGGAGGGCCAGTGCGCCAGAATAACACCATCGCACCGCCGCGGCTCACTTGACTGTGGATTTCGACAATGACTAACCCCGCATTTCGTATGGTCCTTTTGACATCCCATGTGCGGGCTCATGGAAGCACGTCCAGGCAAACAAAGCTCATTCAACATGGAACAACATGTTTCTCACTCCGCTACAATCTAATTTAAGCATCCCTTGATGACTACAGCCCCCACTCCGGTGGCATTTTCCTACTAAACCACTGGACACCTCATCAAAACCAACAGCTTGATGCTCCAAAGGCTTACAATTAGGGAGCGACCAGCCAACATTCGAGTCCTGTTTTTCTAGGTTCTGGCTTAAAATTCTATGTTTTTCTTCCAGCCTAGCATTCTTTTGTTCTAGCCTTCAATTCTTTTCTTCTGGCCTATAATTCCAGGATTTTCTAGGAATCAGAGCCACCTAAAATTGCATGGGCGTACCCTACTGACAACCTGCTCAAAACAAGCAAACAAACAACCCTGGAGTTCGCCATGGCTCTTGGGCTGGGCTAGCACATGTTGGCTGCCCTTGTCATGTTGGCCATTGTGACATTCCTTTGCATCAAAGTCCTGGTGGCCAGCAGGTGTCGCCTATGACAGCTTGGCGGCACATAGATGGCGGCTAGCACAGCCATCGATGTACTACACGTATGCGATGGCACAGCTACACCCTTCCTATCTGACTGTGACGGCCCCCTCTCACCTCCCATCAACTGCGCAAGCAAGTTCAAGCAGTGCCTTCTGAACAGCCATGACAACCGGACAAACAAGGCTGCCCTTAACCTCCTTGCTTGTCTTCAGTACCCCCCAAGCTCACAGGCTATCACAACTTGCACATCTAACAAAAAGTGCAGAATATCACTTGTGAAGAAATTGCATCTTTAGTGCACAACATACAGGTGGATGGCTACCAACTGCCATTGTGGTTTAGGCGCATACGTTTGGATAAAACGTGCCTACTGCATGGCCTTGTGAGGCTGAACGTGCCATACAGCAACAACTCATTTGTTACCTCTAGTGGCCTGGTCAACCTCCCCTCTCCCTGTAGCTGCTGGGGCGGGACCTTACCAGGTCAGACAATGCAGCCACAGCAGCCCGGGCATGGGCTACTAGCCCTGGCTGACCTGATCCATGACATTTGGCTGCAGCCGTTGGGCTTTAGTATGGAACACCTGTTGGCGAGGGGCCATCAATGCCTGCGGCCCCTGGAGCAGCACCCACTTTGACCTACAGCAGGCAAGCAAACCTTACTCGACCCTCCCAACCACATCTTTCAGGACGACATGTGCCAGTTCGACGGCACATGCTGACCGTTTGCACCATGTGGCTCTAATCACACACCCTGGAGCAGTGTGAGGCTGTGCGGAGGAGGGCCATGGGAAGTGCCGGAACTGTTGGCACCCACCGTGTAGGGCATGAGAGGGTTCCATTGATTACGGCATGCAAGCTTAGCCGTGCTGTGCCGGGAAAGAGACCAGCCAGATCAGATGAATTGCGAGAAGGTCAGGACCAGCTTAATGGTGTTACCCAGCTGCACTCATCAGCGGTGTTACACAACCCCAGCTGCACTCATCAGCAGCGCTACACTCACGCGCTACAGACACGGCTCCCGAACAACCAACAGCAACCGCCAGCACGTTAGCAAATCCCATTTGTAAATGGTGACCTTGTGGCATGCAATTGGCAGCCACGTGCAAGGTGCAAGCCAACTGCAATACCATACCGGGATGCAGTGGCATCACCCAGCATCAATGTAATCATGCCCACCAATGTCCCTTCATTCGTCTAAGTAATCACCACGCTATTGCTACAGCATCCACCACTAAGCGTCAGGCAGACGTACCATGCGCCAAGACCTGAGCACCAGACTACATCACCCATCACCCTCACCTACCGCCTAGCAACACCCATACGTAGCCAGCTCTAAGCATCAGGCCCCGCCAGCCATCGCAGCTGCCAACAGCTCCAGCAGCGACCTCTTGGGGGCTGTGAACAGGCAGGCAGGCAGGCAGGCAGGCAGGCAGGCAGGCAGGCAGGTTGGGGTAGCACTGCCAGGACCAGGATAAGGTCATACAATCACGGCACACAAAACACTCATTCCAGGCAGTGATTAACAGGCTAACACGCAGCACTCTCACCACCTCCTGCAGTGCACACCTGTCCTGGTCATGTTCCCGGGCTTGGTCATAGTGGCCATAGAACCGTTCTTTGGCATCATGGTCATGTTGGCTGCCCTGGTCATGTTGGCCATTGCAGCACTCCTTTGCATCAACGTCCTGGTGGCCAGCAGGTGTCGCCCAGCGTCTGCACGGGACAGCAAGGGGTGGCAGCTGCTGCCAAGGCTGACAAGTACGGGACAGCAGCTGTGCCTTTCGGCAGCAGATGGCCAGCGGGCTTGAGCTGCAGAGCTGGCCATTCACGACTAGCTCACTCACCCGACTTCACCACAGGCTTGGTGGTGTTGCTGCTCTTGGTACCGCTCATGGTCTTGTTGCCGCTCATGGTCTTGTTGCCGCTCCACATTGGGCTCATGGTCTTGTTGCCACTTCCCATTGGGCTCATGCCTGCACCGCGGCCAACCATGCAGATGACATCTTGAAGCATGGCATGCTTTGCATAGAAGTGAAGGCAATGGTGAAGCTGTTGTCACAATTGTCCTGGCGTGTACTCTACTCATAGCACCGACATCTCTGGCAGCCCCTGGTAAGCAATGCTGATAGTGGTCCTGGGACGAATCGAGCTTCCATAGGGCAGGGCTGGAGCAGGCAGGGTGCTTTCTAGCAAGATGGCTGCAGCATAAGCAGCTCTGAGGGCTTGGGGCATATGCCGACCTTTGGAGCTGGTGCCGTTCTTGTCTGCGAGCACAGCAGCAGCACCGGCAGGGCAACAGTCGGAGGGTGTAATAGATGCACACCCGTGAATGCAACTACTGCCAGGAGTCGGCTTGGTATCGTCGGCGTAAACACAAGCGCAATGCAGCGCATCGCAGCAGCAGTGCAGCGGCTGCTGCGTGGTGAGTGAGCTGCTCTAGGGTCGCTGTCGCCTTGACTGCATCGGCGGAGGCTCGATGTGGTGAGCTGTGCGGCGTGTGCAGCTGGCCCGCGCTCACCATCCTTTGCAGAGGCCGCCGGCAGGCTAGTCGCCAGCACGAAGGCGAGCAGGCAAAGCGCGGCGATGGTGGTGCGGGGGCTGGCCATCGTGTCGTGCAGAGGTGTGCGCGAGGGTACTGAGTGCCAAGGGTATGCGGATAAGGCTGATCGGACTGGCATTTATACGACACTCCAGGTGTGATGCGGTCGGTGGTCCCTGGCTTCCGGCCAGGTCCATGCACCCTTGGAAGCGTGGGATCAATTGCTTTTGGGTCGCCTCGGTACCTGCCTTGCTACACGCGGGCGGCTTATTCTTGATGTTTGGAAGGGTGGGTGGTCCCTTGGCTGCGGGTCCACTGTCAGGTGGTGGGCCGAGGGAACCCCACGTGCACTCTGCCGGCAGCCTCAACAACCCACGTGAGCTCCGCAGGTAGGCGACTTGAACGCGATACGACATCTTGCCTTGACGACTTGAGGCGCACGAGTGCGGCCTACCAAGCTTCCAGCGAGAGCAGTGCCTGCGTCTGGCCAGCCGAGCCTCTGCCGCAGCTGGCCCATGCACCAGGGCACCCACCCCTCTGCATTGTTGGTGCTCCTCAATGCTGGCTGAGCAGCACGCAGCGCTAGCCCCACTCTTCCTAAGGCAAAGCTTGCCCTCCTTGATGGCAAAGCATGTCAGTCGCCCTCCCCCCAAGCCAATAGCGCCTAAGCCTCCTTCCGCAGCCTTGCAGGACTGCATGAGCAGTCCAACGATGGTTCCTTCATCACCCGCAGTGGCCTGGCCAGCCTCCTTTCCCACCCTCACCTTTCCTGCCTTTGCAGCGGCTGGACCTCACCAGGACAGAAAAAATGCAGCCCCAGCAGCCCGGGCATGGGCCACTAGCCCTGGCTAACCTGGTCCAAAGCATTGGGCTAGATTGTCAGGCAGAGGTCACCGTTGCTTCATCTGCGGTCCCTGTCGCAGCACCTCTGTGGCACCTACACCTACAGCAGGCCTATACATCTTGCTTGGCCCTCCCAGCCACCCATCCCAGCACTGGCCCCATGCCCCATCCTCATGGCCATACATGCTAACTGACAACTCTACAGCAGATGCTGACCATTTGCACCTTGTACAACTCTGGTTCACACCCTGGCACAGTGTGAGGCTGTGAGGAGGAGGGCCACAGGAAGTGGCGGAGCTGCTGGCACCCACCGTGCTCACCGGTGCCCACCTCAAGTCAGCCCACAACCACGTGCGCAGCAGCAATTGACAGCAGCAGTGATTGTCTTGATGCCGCATACCTGCCACTACAATTCCTCACCTTCCGTCCTTGTGTGTGGTGCAACAACATCGACAAGCGACTGCCATATGCTGATGGTGATGGTGGTTGTGATGGTGATGGTGGTGGTGGTGATGACCTTCCCTCTTGGCGCACATATTCAGAGTCAGGGCTGCTTTTCAGCCGCCCACATGTCTACAGCTGTACGCTACATACCGGACACATCCATCGCATACATGGCCATGTGGGGGCGTGGTGACTGACGTGGCTGCTGATGTTACACTACTGGGCACTTCTCAAGCGTCTTCTGCCCGGGTAATACAGCTTGTTCAAAACTTGCAAGGTGTATGTGCATGGGAGGTTGCTCTGCATAAACGCTGCTAGGGCGAGAACAGCATCGGGCGGATAACCTCCCACTTTGGCAGGTCTTCTGCATTGCAAACAACTATGCGTCTCTGCGCTTCTGTGCTGTCGGGAGGGCCAGTGCGCCAGAATAACATTATCGCACCGCCGCGGCTCAGTTGATTGTGGGTTTTTTGACTAACCCCGCATTTCGTATGGTCCTTTTGACATCCCATGTGCGGGCTCATGGAAGCACGTCCAGGCAAACAAAGCTCATTCAACAAGGAACAACATGTTTCTCACTCCGCTACAATCTAATTTAAGCATCCCTTGATGACTACAGCCCCCACTCCGGTGGCATTTTCCTACTAAACCACTGGACACCTCATCAAAACCAACAGCTTGATGCTCCAAAGGCTTACAATTAGGGAGCGACCAGCCAACATTCGAGTCCTGTTTTTCTAGGTTCTGGCTTAGAATTCTATGTTGTTCTTCCAGCCTAGCATTCTTTTGTTCTAGCCTTCAATTCTTTTCTTCGAGCCTATAATTCCAGGATTTTCTAGGAATCCGAGCCACCTAAAATTGCATGGGCGTACCCTACTGACAACCTGCTCAAAACAAGCAAACAAACAACCCTGGAGTTCGCCATGGCTCTTGGGCTGGGCTAGCACATGTTGGCTGCCCTTGTCATGTTGGCCATCGTGACATTCCTTTGCATCAAAGTCCTGGTGGCCAGGAGGTGTCGCCTATGACAGCTTGGCGGCACATAGATGGCGGCTAGCACAGCCATCGATGTACTACACGTATGCGATGGCACAGCTACACCCTTCCTACCTGACTGTGACGGCCCCCTCTCACCTCCCATCAACTGCGCAAGCAAGTTCGAGCAGTGCCTTCTGAACAGCCATGACAACCAGACAAACAAGGCTGCCCTTAACTTCCTTGCTTGTCTTCAGTACACCCCAAGCTCACAGGCTATCACAACCTGCACATCTAACAAAAAGTGCAGAATATCACTTGTGAACAAATTGCATCTTTAGTGCACAACATACAGGTGGATGGCTACCAACTGCCATTGTGGTTTAGGCGCATACGTTTGGATAAAACGTGCCTACTGCATGGCCTTGTGAGGCTGAACGTGCCGTACATCAACAACTCATTTGTTACCTCTAGTGGCCTGGTCAACCTCCCCTCTCCCTGTAGCTGCTGGGGCGGGACCTTACCAGGTCAGACAATGCAGCCCCAGCAGCCCGGGCATGGGCTACTAGCCCTGGCTGACTTGATTCATGACATTTGGCTGCAGCCGTTGGGCTTTAGTATGGAACACCTGTTGGCGAGGGGCCATCAATGCCTGCGGCCCCTGGAGCAGCACCCACTTTGACATACAGCAGGCAAGCAAACCTTACTCGACCCTCCCAACCACATCTTTCAGGACGACATGTGCCAGTTCGACGGCACATGCTGACCGCTTGCACCATGTGGCTCTAATCACACACCCTGGAGCAGTGTGAGGCTGTGCGGAGGAGGGCCATGGGAAGTGCCGGGACTGTTGGCACCCACCGTGTAGGGCATCCACCGTGTAGGGCATGAGCGGGTTCCATTGATTACGGCATGCAAGCTTAGCCGTGCTGTGCCGGGAAAGAGACCAGCCAGATCAGATGAATTGCGAGAAGGTCAGGACCAGCTTAATGGTGTTACCCAGTTGCACTCATCAGCGGTGTTACACAACCCCAGCTGCACTCATCAGCAGCGCTACACTCACGCGCTACAGACACGGCTCCCGAACAACCAACAGCAACCGCCAGCACGTTAGCAAATCCCATTTGTAAATGGTGACCTTGTGGCATGCAATTGGCAGCCACGTGCAAGGTGCAAGCCAACTGCAATACCATACCGGGATGCAGTGGCATCACCCAGCATCAATGAAATCAAGCCCACCCATGTCCCTTCATTCGTCTAAGTAATCACCACGCTATTGCTACAGCATCCACCACTAAGCGTCAAGCAGACGTACCATGCGCCAAGACCCGAGCACCAGACTACATCACCCATCACCCTCGCACCTATCCCCTAGCAACACCCATACGTAGCCAGCTCCAAGTATCAAGCCCTGCCAACCACCACAGCTGCCAACAGCTCCAGCAGCGACCTCTTGGGGGCTGTGAACAGGCAGGCAGGCAGGCAGGTTGGGGTAGCACTGCCAGGACCAGGATAAGGTCATACAATGACGGCACACAGAACACTCATTCCAGGCTCTGTACAAGATCTGATACACAACACTCTCACCACATCCTGCAGTACACACCTGTCCTGGTCACGTTCCCGGGCTTGGTCATGTTGCCCATGGATCCGTTCTTTGGCATCATGGTCATGTTGGCTGCCCTGGTCATGTTGGCCATTGCAGCACTCCTTTGCATCAACGTCCTGGTGGCCAGCAGGTGTCGCCCAGCGTCTGCACGGGACAGCAAGGGGTGGCAGCTGCTGCCAAGGCTGACAAGTACGGGACAGCAGCTGTGCCTTTCGGCAGCAGATGGCCAGCGGGCTTGAGCTGCAGAGCTGGCCATTCACGACTAGCTCACCCGACTTCACCACAGGCTTGGTGGTGTTGCTGCTCTTGGTACCGCTCATGGTCTTGTTGCCGCTCATGGTCTTGTTGCCGCTCCACATTGGGCTCATGGCCTTGTTGCCACTTCCCATTGGGCTCATGCCTGCACCGCGGCCAACCATGCAGATGACATCTTGAAGCATGGCATGCTTTGCATAGAAGTGAAGGCAATGGTGAAGCTGTTGTCACAATTGTCCTGGCGTGTACTCTACTCATAGCACCGACATCTCTGGCAGCCCCTGGTAAGCAATGCTGGTAGTGGTCCTGGGATGAACCGAGCTTCCATAGGGCAGGGCTGGAGCAGGCAAGATGCTTTCTAGCAAGATGGCTGCAGCATAAGCAGCTCTGAGGGCTTGGGGCATATGCCGACCTTTGGAGCTGGTGCCGTCCTTGTCTGCAAGCACAGCACCGGCAGGGCAACAGTCGGAGGGTGTAATAGATGCACATCCCGTGAATACAACTACTGCCAGGAGTCGGCTTGGTATCGTCGGCGTAAACACAAGCGCAATGCAGCGCATCGCAGCAGCAATGCAGCGGCTGCTGCGTGGTGAGTGGGCTGCTCTAGGGTCGCTGTCGCCTTGACTGCATCGGCGGAGGCTCGATGTGGTGAGCTGTGCGGCGTGTGCAGCTGGCCCGCGCTCACCATCCTTTGCAGAGGCCGCCGGCAGGCCAGTCGCCAGCACGAAGGCGAGCAGGCAAAGCGCGGCGATGGTGGTGCGGGGGCTGGCCATCGTGTCGTGCAGAGGTGTGCGCGAGGGTACTGAGTGTCAAGGGTATGCGGATAAGGCTGATCGGACTGGCATTTATACGACACTCCAGGTGTGATGCGGTCGGTGGTCCCTGGCTTCCGGCCAGGTCCATGCACCCTTGGAAGCGTGGGATCAATTGCTTTTGGGTCGCCTCGGTACCTGCCTTGCTACACGCGGGCGGCTTATTCTTGATGTTTGGAAGGGTGGGTGGTCCCTTGGCTGCGGGTCCACTGTCAGGTGGTGGGCCGAGGGAACCCCACGTGCACTCTGCCGGCAGCCTCAACAACCCACGTGAGCTCCGCAGGTGGGCGACTTGAACGCGCTACGACATCTTGTCTTGACGACTTGAGGCGCACGAGTGCGGCCTACCAAGCTTCCAGCGAGAGCAGTGCCTGCGTCTGGCCAGCCGAGCCTCTGCCGCAGCTGGCCCATGCACCAGGGCACCCACCCCTCTGCATTGTTGGTGCTCCTCAACGCTGGCTGAGCAGCACGCAGCGCTAGCCCCACTCTTCCTAAGGCAAAGCTTGCCCTCCCTGATGGCAAAGCATGTCAGTCGCCCTCCCTCCAAGCCAATAGCACCTAAGCCTCCTTCCGCAGCCTTGCAGGACTGCATGAGCAGTCCAACGATGGTGCCTATATCACCCGCAGTGGCCTGGCCAGCCTCCTTTCCCACCCTCACCTTTCCTGCCTTTGCAGCGGCTGGACCTCACCAGGACGGAAACAATGCAGCCCCAGCAGCCCCAGCAGCCCGGGCATGGGCCACTAGCCCTGGCTAACCTGGTCCAAAGCATTGGGCTCAAATGTCAGGCAGAGGTCACCGTTGCTTCATCTGCGGTCCCTGTCGAAGCACCTCTGTGGCACCTACACCTACAGCAGGCCTATACATCTTGCTTGGCCCTCCCAGCCACCCATCCCAGCACTGGCCCCATGCCCCATCCTCATGGCCATACATGTTAACTGACAACTCTACAGCAGTTGCTGACCATTTGCACCTTGTACAACTCTGGTTCACACCCTGGCACAGTGTGAGGCTGTGAGGAGGAGGGCCACAGGAAGTGGCGGAGCTGCTGGCACCCACCGTGCTGACCGGTGCCCACCTCAAGTCAGCCCACCACCACGTGCGCAGCAGCAATTGACAGCAGCAGTGATTGTCTTGATGCCGCATACCTGCCACTACACTTCCTCACCTTCCGTCCTTGTGTGTGGTGCAACAACATCGACAAGCGACTGCCATATGCTGATGGTGATGGTGGTTGTGATGGTGATGGTGGTGGTGGTGATGACCTTCCCTCTTGGCGCACATATTCAGAGTCAGGGCTGCTTTTCAGCCGCCCACATGTCTACAGTTGTACGCTACATACCGGACACATCCATCGCATACATGGCCATGTGGGGGCGTTGTGACTGACGTGGCTGCTTATGTAATACTACTGGGCACTTCCCAAGCGTCTGCTGCCTGGGTAATACAGCTTGCTCAAAACTTGCAAGGGGTATGTGCATGGGAGGTTGCTCTGCATAAACACTGCTACGGCGAGAACAGCATCGGGCGGATAACCTCCCACTTTGGCAGGTCTTCTGCATTGCAAACAACTATGCGTCTCTGCGCTTCTGTGCTGTCGGGAGGGCCAGTGCGCCAGAATAACACCATCGCACCGCCGCGGCTCACTTGACTGTGGATTTCGACAATGACTAACCCCGCATTTCGTATGGTCCTTTTGACATCCCATGTGCGGGCTCATGGAAGCACGTCCAGGCAAACAAAGCTCATTCAACATGGAACAACATGTTTCTCACTCCGCTACAATCTAATTTAAGCATCCCTTGATGACTACAGCCCCCACTCCGGTGGCATTTTCCTACTAAACCACTGGACACCTCATCAAAACCAACAGCTTGATGCTCCAAAGGCTTACAATTAGGGAGCGACCAGCCAACATTCGAGTCCTGTTTTTCTAGGTTCTGGCTTAAAATTCTATGTTTTTCTTCCAGCCTAGCATTCTTTTGTTCTAGCCTTCAATTCTTTTCTTCTGGCCTATAATTCCAGGATTTTCTAGGAATCAGAGCCACCTAAAATTGCATGGGCGTACCCTACTGACAACCTGCTCAAAACAAGCAAACAAACAACCCTGGAGTTCGCCATGGCTCTTGGGCTGGGCTAGCACATGTTGGCTGCCCTTGTCATGTTGGCCATTGTGACATTCCTTTGCATCAAAGTCCTGGTGGCCAGCAGGTGTCGCCTATGACAGCTTGGCGGCACATAGATGGCGGCTAGCACAGCCATCGATGTACTACACGTATGCGATGGCACAGCTACACCCTTCCTATCTGACTGTGACGGCCCCCTCTCACCTCCCATCAACTGCGCAAGCAAGTTCAAGCAGTGCCTTCTGAACAGCCATGACAACCGGACAAACAAGGCTGCCCTTAACCTCCTTGCTTGTCTTCAGTACCCCCCAAGCTCACAGGCTATCACAACTTGCACATCTAACAAAAAGTGCAGAATATCACTTGTGAAGAAATTGCATCTTTAGTGCACAACATACAGGTGGATGGCTACCAACTGCCATTGTGGTTTAGGCGCATACGTTTGGATAAAACGTGCCTACTGCATGGCCTTGTGAGGCTGAACGTGCCATACAGCAACAACTCATTTGTTACCTCTAGTGGCCTGGTCAACCTCCCCTCTCCCTGTAGCTGCTGGGGCGGGACCTTACCAGGTCAGACAATGCAGCCACAGCAGCCCGGGCATGGGCTACTAGCCCTGGCTGACCTGATCCATGACATTTGGCTGCAGCCGTTGGGCTTTAGTATGGAACACCTGTTGGCGAGGGGCCATCAATGCCTGCGGCCCCTGGAGCAGCACCCACTTTGACCTACAGCAGGCAAGCAAACCTTACTCGACCCTCCCAACCACATCTTTCAGGACGACATGTGCCAGTTCGACGGCACATGCTGACCGTTTGCACCATGTGGCTCTAATCACACACCCTGGAGCAGTGTGAGGCTGTGCGGAGGAGGGCCATGGGAAGTGCCGGAACTGTTGGCACCCACCGTGTAGGGCATGAGAGGGTTCCATTGATTACGGCATGCAAGCTTAGCCGTGCTGTGCCGGGAAAGAGACCAGCCAGATCAGATGAATTGCGAGAAGGTCAGGACCAGCTTAATGGTGTTACCCAGCTGCACTCATCAGCGGTGTTACACAACCCCAGCTGCACTCATCAGCAGCGCTACACTCACGCGCTACAGACACGGCTCCCGAACAACCAACAGCAACCGCCAGCACGTTAGCAAATCCCATTTGTAAATGGTGACCTTGTGGCATGCAATTGGCAGCCACGTGCAAGGTGCAAGCCAACTGCAATACCATACCGGGATGCAGTGGCATCACCCAGCATCAATGTAATCATGCCCACCAATGTCCCTTCATTCGTCTAAGTAATCACCACGCTATTGCTACAGCATCCACCACTAAGCGTCAGGCAGACGTACCATGCGCCAAGACCTGAGCACCAGACTACATCACCCATCACCCTCACCTACCGCCTAGCAACACCCATACGTAGCCAGCTCTAAGCATCAGGCCCCGCCAGCCATCGCAGCTGCCAACAGCTCCAGCAGCGACCTCTTGGGGGCTGTGAACAGGCAGGCAGGCAGGCAGGCAGGCAGGCAGGCAGGCAGGCAGGTTGGGGTAGCACTGCCAGGACCAGGATAAGGTCATACAATCACGGCACACAAAACACTCATTCCAGGCAGTGATTAACAGGCTAACACGCAGCACTCTCACCACCTCCTGCAGTGCACACCTGTCCTGGTCATGTTCCCGGGCTTGGTCATAGTGGCCATAGAACCGTTCTTTGGCATCATGGTCATGTTGGCTGCCCTGGTCATGTTGGCCATTGCAGCACTCCTTTGCATCAACGTCCTGGTGGCCAGCAGGTGTCGCCCAGCGTCTGCACGGGACAGCAAGGGGTGGCAGCTGCTGCCAAGGCTGACAAGTACGGGACAGCAGCTGTGCCTTTCGGCAGCAGATGGCCAGCGGGCTTGAGCTGCAGAGCTGGCCATTCACGACTAGCTCACTCACCCGACTTCACCACAGGCTTGGTGGTGTTGCTGCTCTTGGTACCGCTCATGGTCTTGTTGCCGCTCATGGTCTTGTTGCCGCTCCACATTGGGCTCATGGTCTTGTTGCCACTTCCCATTGGGCTCATGCCTGCACCGCGGCCAACCATGCAGATGACATCTTGAAGCATGGCATGCTTTGCATAGAAGTGAAGGCAATGGTGAAGCTGTTGTCACAATTGTCCTGGCGTGTACTCTACTCATAGCACCGACATCTCTGGCAGCCCCTGGTAAGCAATGCTGATAGTGGTCCTGGGACGAATCGAGCTTCCATAGGGCAGGGCTGGAGCAGGCAGGGTGCTTTCTAGCAAGATGGCTGCAGCATAAGCAGCTCTGAGGGCTTGGGGCATATGCCGACCTTTGGAGCTGGTGCCGTTCTTGTCTGCAAGCACAGCAGCAGCACCGGCAGGGCAACAGTCGGAGGGTGTAATAGATGCACACCCGTGAATGCAACTACTGCCAGGAGTCGGCTTGGTATCGTCGGCGTAAACACAAGCGCAATGCAGCGCATCGCAGCAGCAGTGCAGCGGCTGCTGCGTGGTGAGTGAGCTGCTCTAGGGTCGCTGTCGCCTTGACTGCATCGGCGGAGGCTCGATGTGGTGAGCTGTGCGGCGTGTGCAGCTGGCCCGCGCTCACCATCCTTTGCAGAGGCCGCCGGCAGGCTAGTCGCCAGCACGAAGGCGAGCAGGCAAAGCGCGGCGATGGTGGTGCGGGGGCTGGCCATCGTGTCGTGCAGAGGTGTGCGCGAGGGTACTGAGTGCCAAGGGTATGCGGATAAGGCTGATCGGACTGGCATTTATACGACACTCCAGGTGTGATGCGGTCGGTGGTCCCTGGCTTCCGGCCAGGTCCATGCACCCTTGGAAGCGTGGGATCAATTGCTTTTGGGTCGCCTCGGTACCTGCCTTGCTACACGCGGGCGGCTTATTCTTGATGTTTGGAAGGGTGGGTGGTCCCTTGGCTGCGGGTCCACTGTCAGGTGGTGGGCCGAGGGAACCCCACGTGCACTCTGCCGGCAGCCTCAACAACCCACGTGAGCTCCGCAGGTAGGCGACTTGAACGCGATACGACATCTTGCCTTGACGACTTGAGGCGCACGAGTGCGGCCTACCAAGCTTCCAGCGAGAGCAGTGCCTGCGTCTGGCCAGCCGAGCCTCTGCCGCAGCTGGCCCATGCACCAGGGCACCCACCCCTCTGCATTGTTGGTGCTCCTCAATGCTGGCTGAGCAGCACGCAGCGCTAGCCCCACTCTTCCTAAGGCAAAGCTTGCCCTCCTTGATGGCAAAGCATGTCAGTCGCCCTCCCCCCAAGCCAATAGCGCCTAAGCCTCCTTCCGCAGCCTTGCAGGACTGCATGAGCAGTCCAACGATGGTTCCTTCATCACCCGCAGTGGCCTGGCCAGCCTCCTTTCCCACCCTCACCTTTCCTGCCTTTGCAGCGGCTGGACCTCACCAGGACAGAAAAAATGCAGCCCCAGCAGCCCGGGCATGGGCCACTAGCCCTGGCTAACCTGGTCCAAAGCATTGGGCTAGATTGTCAGGCAGAGGTCACCGTTGCTTCATCTGCGGTCCCTGTCGCAGCACCTCTGTGGCACCTACACCTACAGCAGGCCTATACATCTTGCTTGGCCCTCCCAGCCACCCATCCCAGCACTGGCCCCATGCCCCATCCTCATGGCCATACATGCTAACTGACAACTCTACAGCAGTTGCTGACCATTTGCACCTTGTACAACTCTGGTTCACACCCTGGCACAGTGTGAGGCTGTGAGGAGGAGGGCCACAGGAAGTGGCGGAGCTGCTGGCACCCACCGTGCTGACCGGTGCCCACCTCAAGTCAGCCCACAACCACGTGCGCAGCAGCAATTGACAGCAGCAGTGATTGTCTTGATGCCGCATACCTGCCACTACAATTCCTCACCTTCCGTCCTTGTGTGTGGTGCAACAACATCGACAAGCGACTGCCATATGCTGATGGTGATGGTGGTTGTGATGGTGATGGTGGTGGTGGTGATGACCTTCCCTCTTGGCGCACATATTCAGAGTCAGGGCTGCTTTTCAGCCGCCCACATGTCTACAGCTGTACGCTACATACCGGACACATCCATCGCATACATGGCCATGTGGGGGCGTGGTGACTGACGTGGCTGCTGATGTTACACTACTGGGCACTTCTCAAGCGTCTTCTGCCCGGGTAATACAGCTTGTTCAAAACTTGCAAGGTGTATGTGCATGGGAGGTTGCTCTGCATAAACGCTGCTAGGGCGAGAACAGCATCGGGCGGATAACCTCCCACTTTGGCAGGTCTTCTGCATTGCAAACAACTATGCGTCTCTGCGCTTCTGTGCTGTCGGGAGGGCCAGTGCGCCAGAATAACACCATCGCACCGCCGCGGCTCAGTTGATTGTGGGTTTTTTGACTAACCCCGCATTTCGTATGGTCCTTTTGACATCCCATGTGCGGGCTCATGGAAGCACGTCCAGGCAAACAAAGCTCATTCAACAAGGAACAACATGTTTCTCACTCCGCTACAATCTAATCTAAGCATCCCTTGATGACTACAGCCCCCACTCCGGTGGCATTTTCCTACTAAACCACTGGACACCTCATCAAAACCAACAGCTTGATGCTCCAAAGGCTTACAATTAGGGAGCGACCAGCCAACATTCGAGTCCTGTTTTTCTAGGTTCTGGCTTAGAATTCTATGTTGTTCTTCCAGCCTAGCATTCTTTTGTTCTAGCCTTCAATTCTTTTCTTCGAGCCTATAATTCCAGGATTTTCTAGGAATCCGAGCCACCTAAAATTGCATGGGCGTACCCTACTGACAACCTGCTCAAAACAAGCAAACAAACAACCCTGGAGTTCGCCATGGCTCTTGGGCTGGGCTAGCACATGTTGGCTGCCCTTGTCATGTTGGCCATCGTGACATTCCTTTGCATCAAAGTCCTGGTGGCCAGGAGGTGTCGCCTATGACAGCTTGGCGGCACATAGATGGCGGCTAGCACAGCCATCGATGTACTACACGTATGCGATGGCACAGCTACACCCTTCCTATCTGACTGTGACGGCCCCCTCTCACCTCCCATCAACTGCGCAAGCAAGTTCAAGCAGTGCCTTCTGAACAGCCATGACAACCAGACAAACAAGGCTGCCCTTAACTTCCTTGCTTGTCTTCAGTACACCCCAAGCTCACAGGCTATCACAACCTGCACATCTAACAAAAAGTGCAGAATATCACTTGTGAACAAATTGCATCTTTAGTGCACAGAAGAAGAAAGAAGAAAGAAGAAAACTACTCCGGTATTCACCGGCGTGCATTAAGGGAGGAGCTACCGCCTGGGGCGCGGCCTGCTCCCACCATCCAGCCAAAGAAGAGGCGTCCCCCCTACCCTCCCCCCCCTTTGGTAGCCCTGAGTCTGTAGCTTGTCTTTGCAATAGAGTGGGCTGCCTCCACAGCGTGTCTAGTTAGCTTGTTGAGCAGCTTGGTAGTGTTGGCTTGTGTGATCCCTAGGGTCAAGAGGTGTTGCCGTGTGTGCGCCTCGTAGGTTATGCCCCCTATGCCTAGTAGGATTGGTATGATAGCGACCATATGGTCTTCCTTGCGTATGGTCTCGGCTAAGTGGGTGTGTTGAGTGAGTGCCTTGTTTAATTGCTCCGTCCACCGTGAGTCCGAGCAGTATTTGATTTCTATGATACAGCCCCGCTTGGTGTCTTTGCCGTCCTTGCTTGCCTTCTTATGAGGGAGCACCATGAGGATATCCGGCCTGGTGGTGTGTTTAGTATCTTCTGGTTTCAATCCGAGTGTTTGGAGTGTTGTGTGTAGCGTGTCACTCGGGAGGTCCAGACTTTCCTTTGCGCCCTTCTCCCAGCTGCCGGTGTCCGCAAAGCTGATGTACCCGCCTAGGGTTCCCTTGCTTATAGCTTTAGTGATGAGGCGGCCCGCCCCGTTGTGCCTTTCCTGCACCATTGGTAGTGTCTCGCTGCAGCCGGAGAGGAGGTGAGTGGCACTGTCCGCTTCCCCGCAGAGTGGGCATCGGTCGTCCGTCGCCCGTTTCCAGCGCATAGCTAGTTTTTGGTTGTATAGCCCCCCGGTGCGGTAGAGTAGGGCAGTGCGTTGCGCGTGGGTGGAGATGTTCGTGTCGACCATCACTCTTTCGCCCGCTCCTTTCGCCGCGGCTTTGGTAATCTCCTGAGTCATCTGGTAGTAGATACTGTCTTGATTGGCAAGGCCCAGCTTGTGTTTGCGGTGCATGTGTGCCCGCACGCTGTGGCGGCAGTCCGGCAATGGGGCGGGGGAGTCGCCGTCGGTGGCGTTGCTGAGCCAGTTCTTCGTCTCTTTCCGTGTGGTTGGGCTGTAGGCCGGGGTGTTGGCGAGCTCTGGGTGTAGCGCCGCGTGCTTGGCGAGGACATCGGCGCCTTCGTTGCCGATGATGCCCGAGTGGGCCCTGACTTTGAGGAATTGGATTGTTACGGGGCTGTCGATGATAAGGGTAGCAATGGCTGTCAGGATGTCGTTGTGTCTGTGGGTGATGAGCGACATCGGGTTAGCGAGGGCTCTGCGGATCTGGTAGAGGGAGCAAAGGCTATCGGTGGCGATGCGTTTGGCCCCTGCTTTGAGTGCCGCGTGTATCGCTGTGAGTTCTGCCTTGTTGATGGTGTTGCTTTCTGGGTCGTTCAGGGCGGCTGTGATGAGGACGTGGTTCTCCGGGATATAGACCCCCGCCCCGACGCTCGCCGGGGCTGCCCCTGAGGTCTTAATGCAGCTGCCGTCCGTGTACGCGATCGTGGCCCACTCGGTGATGGCCATCCGTGGCTGCGTCGTGGAATGGTGCGTGAGTTGTTGGTGGCTGCGTTGGTGCCCCGAGGTGGGGAGGTCCCTGTCAAGCGGCAAGCGCATATGTTGTTTGTGACCGCTAGGGGGTGGCTGGCTTTGATTCGTTGGTCTGTTGCGAATTGGGTGTGTATCTCGTTGAGGGTGGAGGGCAGTGGCAGTGCTAGCCAGCCAACCTTGGGGGTTGCCTTTGGTGACGAGTTGTTGTCCTGCTGCATTCCAAATGACGTAGATGTGAAGTTTGGCGTGCTTGCCTGGCTTGGGGCATCTGGTCTTGGTGGGGGGTATGCTAGCCAGGTGCTGGCAGTACTCAGGGTAGCGCCGCAGGGTGTCAATGTGTTTAGGGTAGGAGATGCCCTTTTTCCCAGGGATCAGCATGATGGTGGCCATGGCCTCCTCTTGAGTAGCTGAATGTATAGCATGGTTGACGCATTTTAGTGCCACTGCATCATCTGCCGGTACGTTCCATGTGGATAAGCCAGTGTGGCGTACCAGTAGGCAGTTGTGGTGTGCCCCAAAGGCCGTGTCGTTGGTGTCAGGGCTCCAATAGGTGGTGGTTTCAGGTCTGACTGTGAGTGGATCAGCCCATCTTTGCACGGTGCTTGGAAAGCTTCGTGTGGTGTGTAGGGTGTTAAGGGCTTTGTCTTGTGCCCCTCTCATGGGGTGTTGGCTGCTCTGTGCGTCCTGCCTCCTTAGTAGGGCCACTACCTCTGTGGCCAGGTTGCGTGTGTGTGGTGTGTGCTGTAACCAAGCGTGTAGATGTTGGTGTTGGTCTTTTGTTATGAGGCCAACTGTGCGACCCGACTCGTCGTGGACCGTTACGTGTTGCACTAAGTCGTGCCGTGGCATAATGGGCTCCCCCGTGCTGAGGCTCATCGCGGGGGCGGTCATGTGAGGGTGGAGTTGGAGGAAGGTTTCGCAATTGCCCGTCCCGACGATGTCCGTCTGCGGGTTGATGGGGTAGGTGTGAAAGGTGGCCTTCGAGTGCAGGTTGGTGCACCGGGGTAGCCAGGTGTGCGGGTCCGGTAGTCCCTGTCGGGTGTGGGCCGGCAGGTGCGCGTCGGGTCTCGTGTGTCTGGCCCCTTGTATCTGCCTGTTTTCCTCGTCGTAGTCGTTGCGCTTTGCCATGTAGTCCAGGTGTGCCGTGATGAGCGGCGCCGGTTCGAGAGTGGGGTGCCAGTGTACTCGTATGAGGTCCGAGTGCGCTGACTGGCGCATGGTTGTCTTAAAGTCATTGCTGCCGAACTTGCATATAGGGCACAGCCAGTATCCTGGTTCCTTGTGTCCTGACAGGTGGGCTTCCTCTAGGCAGGCTGGGTGGTAGGCCCTCTTGCAGTTGTGGCACGTTGGGCTGTCTCCTCTTGGAAGCCAGCACAGCTCACAAGTGCATACGTCCTTAGCCTCTTCCCTGCTGATGGTCTCTATGTGTGTGGGTGTATAGCCTTCTTCTGCACATAGTGGTAATGCCCATCTATCTATGACTGTGGGCTTCCAATGCACCTTGTAGTAGTTTTCCTTGTTGATGCCGTCCCATTGCCAGCCATCTATGCTGGTTATGGCCTCTTGGTGGCCGTACATGGCCCCTAGTATGCAGCCTAGGTTCTTGGGTTTACATCGGCAGGCTTTATCCACCTTCCAGCTGGAGAGTCCTGGGAGGTCAAGGCCTACGGTGCGCACGATATCCTGCGGGATAGTTTGGGTCTGTCTGCCCTCATTGTTCCGTTTCGTGCCCGCCTTGGGTGGCGTGGGCTTCGTTGTGGCCGATTGTGTTGCTCGTTGCTCTCGCTTCAGCAGTCGTGAGCTCGTCCTAGTGGCATCATGGACTGCGGGTGCCGCTGCGGCCCGGTCCGCCGTTGCTGGTTGAGTTGCGTGCCTGACCGCATACGCTTTCATATCCATATAGCGAGTTCTGGTGTCGGGCACTGCGGGTGTGGGCGCAAGTTCCGTTAGGCCCGCGGCCCATGTTGTGATTTTGCGTTGGTCGGGCGGGAGGTCGAGTGATGTGTTGCGGCTGTCTCGGATGGCACGCGTTACGGTCGCGTCTGGGCATGAAGGTTGGGCCGCCATGGCTGCAAGTTTGTTGAGGGCGATGATGTGCTTCTGCTTGACCTTTTTTCCGTACTTCGATGTGAGCATGCTACCGGTGATGATGTGTGTGTTGCCCTCGCAGCTGAGCTCAGAAGCGCGCGTGATGCCTAGGCTTTTGAGGCAGGTGATGCTGGCGCTGACGACATCGTGTGCTTGAGAGCTGCTGGCCTGTGTGATGAGGCGGCCGAGTGTTTGGCATTCTTCATGATAGAGAGGTAGCCCCTTTTCTGTGGCCGATAGCCCGGATATAGAGGCATAGACTAGCTGACGTGCTCTAAGGGTGTGATGAAGGAGGGTGAGCATGCGGTGTCCTTGTGTACTAGCCTGGGTATTGAGCCATGTGATTTGTTTGTGCAGCATGCTCCTCGAGATGTGGGCGTGTGCCACATCTGTGGACTGGAGGCTGTGTGTGAGGGCTGTCGTGTTACGGGCGTGATATTCTTGAGCAGTGGAGCTAATGCCTATGCCTAGTTTGTCAGCGTCTTCTCTGATGATGGCATTGGGCGTTCCCAGGGGGAGTCTGAGTTTGAGCTTCACGCATTGATTGATGGACCTGTCGTACAGCTCAAGGTCCCCTGGGGTGCAGGGCACGGCGCAGAAGCTGTAAGCTAGGCTGGGTATGATGGCCGTGCGGATGATGTGTATGGCCTGCCTAGCGCTAGCAAAGGAGCGTCTGAGTCTCTCGAGTTTTTGGCGGAGCTGGGTGATCATAGCGGTGTGTTGTGGTTTCCAGTCCAGCGTCATGGTGATGAGCACACCCAAGTAGGTGAAAGGTGAGGTCGGGCGGTGGTAGGTGACGGGTTTCCCTTGTAGGCTGACGGTTTGGAGTTGTTGGCGGGCCCGCTTGTCCGCTTCGGCCGCGTTGCTGCACATGCCAGTTTCGACCGAGTGGTGAAGCGCCGCTGTAGCGAGGGTTTTACTGTGTGAGATGATGAGGTGACCCCAGTCCGAGAAGGCTGAGAGTTTGTCCGCTTGGCATCGGAGGTTGCGAAGGGTGTTGCAGAGTATGGCTATGTCGTCAGCATAGTCGATGCTGCTGACGGTGGCGCGTTCCCCGCTGTCGGGCGTTGCTGATTTGAATTTATAGCCCCTCGCGCCCACTTGCAGCCATCGCAGGAGGGGTTCAATGTAAATGAGGAATAGGAAGGGCGAGAGAGAGTCGCCTTGTATGGTGCCCCGGTTGACGGGTACCGGGTCAGTATGGCCGTACGGGGTTTTAAAGCGCGTTGTAGCGCCCGTGTATAGGTCCTTTACAGCGTCAGTCGCGTCCGTGGGGAAGCCTAGGTCATGCATGATCCAGAGTAGTTTGTCTTGGCACGTGGTGTTGAACGCACTGGTGAAGTCGACCAGGAGTGCGTAGATATCTGCCTTGGCCAGTTTAGCATCCTCAAGGGCCATGACAAGCATCTGCAGCTGTTGTGTGGTGTTCCTGTGGGAGCGGAACCCAGCCTGGTTCTTGCTGAGCATCCCATTAGCTTCAGCATACTCAGACAGCGTCTTGGTAATGAGGCTGGTCCACAGCTTGTAAACAGTGTTGGCTAGGCCCACAGGTCTGTAGGAGTTGAGGTCCGTTTCTTGCCCCTTGTCCTTGTAGAGGAGGCATGTGTCACTGGTTTTCCATGCTGTGGGTGTGCAGCCTGTTGCCCACATGATGATGAAGAGCTGGTGGATGGTTTCCCGCATCTCCCATGGCAGCATCTTGATGGTCTCGTTCTCCACCCCGTCTGGTCCCGGGGCCTTACCTCCTGACAGCCTGCTGATGCATTCCTGGAAGCCTGCCTTGTCCATGATGGCTGTGTGCAGCCAGTGTATGTTTTGGCATGCGTGTAATGCGAAGGCGTCGTCGGCTTTGGCGCGAGCCCACGGGTAGTTTCGTGTCTGTGTGTTAGTGTAGTGGCCAGTCTTGGGGGTCGGGGCCGCCAGCTTCTGCCCATATGCGGTGGTGATTATCCGGTTGAGGTCGGCAGGGGCTGTGCATATGGTTTTGGTGTCAGGGTCAGCTAGCGCCTGTAGGCCTTTGTGGTCGGTGCGGGGCGGGCGCAGGATACGTTTGTTAGCCTTCTTGGGCTGGGTGCTGATCAGTTGTTGCATTCTGACGCGAGCTTGTGCGATGGCGAGTGCGGAGTCATCGTCGTCTAATTGGTGGATTTGGTCGCGGTACGTATTGGTCAGCTGGGCGAGCGCGGCCTGCACGTGATTTTCGGTTGGGTCTTCACCCTGTCGCGCTTGCACCGCGTCCCTGATCTCTTGGTTTATCTCTTCGTTTATCGCATCTGTCTCTAGAATGAGTTCGTCGATTGTCGGATGCGCGTTGGTTTGCTTAAAGAGGGAGTTAGCCTTCCGGCTGAGGTCTCTAGCGGTCTTAAGCTTTCTGCCCAGTGCCAGTCTTATCCTGCACATGGTCCTGCGTTGGTAGTGCTGGCCTCCCCTTGTGAGGGTCTTAGTGTTGCATGTCTTTATAGCTGCCGTCCTGCAGGTTTGTAGGAGGTTTGTGAGCATGGTGGCTGCGGTGTCTACAGCTTCCCTGGCCGGGCGTCCTGCCACTGATGTCAGACGCTGTGGTTGTTGTGGGTTGGTCTTGCCAAGTGTAGCCAGGTGGTGGGTAGCCTCTGTGTATATGGGGGCTAAGAAGGCTGTCAGTTCTGCATGCAATTGTGGGACACCTGAGCTGGGTTGTTGCACTGCCAGGCGGTAGGCTTCCCTGTCCGTGTTGGTAATAGGGGTGGTGAGGATGGTGTGGCTGTGCTTCGGTGGTTTGTGTGGGGCTGCCAGGTCTATGCCCAGGCGGGCTGTATTCAATGTGGCGGTGAGTGGCCTGTGGTCGCTCAGATAGACGTTGGTATCGACGTGCGTGCGGTGCTCAGGGCCATCACTCCTACAAATTAGTCCCTGCATTCTTCCCTGCACCTTTGGCCAGCCTTGTCCGATCGGGCTGAAGTTTTGATAGATGATGTTTTGCAGAAAATAAAACATATCGTATTTTGAAAATATTTTTCAAAAAACAATATGTTTTGTTTTCTGCAAAACACCATCTATCAAAATTTCAGCCCAATCGGACAAGGTTGGCCAAAGGTGCAGGGAAGAATGCAGGGACTAATTTGTAGGAGTGATGTCTTGCGTCGCGTGTTAGAATAGCGTCGATGCGGCTGTTGCAGTGCGGTTGCTGGTAGGTCCAGGCCCGGTCGCCGGGGTCAGCTTCCTTCAGGTGCATTTCTGCGGCGAACCCCCTCATCATGTTGTCTTGTGTGTATTCGGTGTGCTCGGAACGGTCCTCTGTTTTTATCGTGGCGTTGATATCTCCCGCCAGGATGAGTGAGCCGGGCAGGTGGCCCGTGGCTGTTCGTATGTGTTCTTGCATTTTCCCTCGCAGTAGTAGCGCGTCCCCGTTGTTTCCCGACGGCCAATACGTGGCGATGATGGTGAGCTGTTCACACTGGTTTTGGTTGAGGGTCAGGATGACGCATCGTGCGTTCACCTCAGCGTCGATGCTCGGTGGAAGCATAGTGGTTTTCATTTGGATGGCTAAGTTGTGTTTGATGCCTATTAGTACTTCACTGTGGCCTCTGTGTCGGTGTGTCGTATAGTCTGGCATGACTCTCCTCAGCCAGCCAGAGCCTGGATTGTTGCTCTTGGGCTGGGTCATGGTTTCAGTTAGGATCAGGATGTCCGGGCTGTGTTGATGTACAAGGTTCAGGACGTCGTTTCTGGACCTATGGAGGCTTCTGACGTTCAGGGTCGTTAGTGTGATATGTTGTCGATTGTGTGTTGGTTGTGGTTGCCGGGTTGGCAAGGTGCTGTGTTGTGGGTGTGGTCCCGGGTATTCAGGTAGGTTGTCGGTGGAGGGTGACGGTATTGTGGGGTTGGCGGCGGGGGATGGGGTGGTGGCTGTGTTTAGGTATCTGTACATCAGGGTCTGCGTGTGCGGGTCCTTGGTTTGCGCTCTTGGCTTGGTCCGTCTTTTGTCTACGATGGTGCCCGATGTCGTGGGCCGTTTACTGCTGCTTGACCGGTCTTGTAGGGTGGGAAGAGTGACTGTGGGGGCGACCTGGCGCAGTCGCGGCCGGGCCTGCTTGTCTGTCGAGTGGGTGTCTGCAGTGGCTGTTAGTATGCGCTTGTAACTCGCTGGTTGTGCAGCGGGTAGCGGCCGGTCTGTTCGGGGGTTGTGCGCAAGTTGTGTGTCCAGGTCTTGGGTAGTAAGGTTGATGTGGGTGGTACATAGGTGTTGTTCCAGCTGCTCCGTTGTGGCGCGCCTTGTAGGGTCAGCTAGCCAGCATAGTGGATGGATGAGGTTGGTATCAGCCGCGTCGCCCTTTTTGATTTGAACGAGCGTACCCTTCAGCTGAAGCCAGTCTTCCAGGGTGTCCAGTCGGCATGGGCGGCCTTTTTCCGAGTCCAACCAGTGCCATGCGTTGTTAATGTGGCGGATGGTGGTAGCGTGATTGTGAGTAATGAGGATGGCGGCTATGTTAGTGTAGCTATCCGTCTTGCCCGTGAGCGTGGTGAGGAGCTCGGGTGTGATGTTGTTGTTGGTGGTGGTTGTGGTTGAAGGGCATAGGTGGAGGTCCTTGTGGTGGTGGTATAGGTAGTGATTTATGGTGGAGATGGTGAAGTTGCCAGATTCCTCGTAGATGTGTGGGAGGCTGCTACGTAGTGGTATCACCCTGTGCTCCTGCCTTGCCTGGTTGGCTAGGCCTTGGATGTGTGTGTCGAGTGATTTGCAGTGGGTGATGACGTTTTCGGGCGAGATCATGGGTTTCCCTATGGCCATGTTGATGGCGTGCACAAGACAGCATTGTTTGTATTGCCTTTCCATGTAGTATTGGGACGGGTTCTGGTTGTCTTCCCTGTGGCTGATAATGTGACTAATACCCAGTCGGGTAGTGGCCATTGTTTGGGCTGGTGTGGCTGCCGGGTCGGGTGCTATGACGAACACCTCGTGGAAGTGGTTAGTGTAGGAGCGCGATAGCTCGCAGGTGGCCATAGCTGTTTTATTGGGGTTGTCGGAGTCTAGGAGTTTCCACTGCCCGCTCAACTTCCTGAGCGCCATGCTGTGGCCATTCGTTTTGCAGAGAAAGTTGAGTGTGGCGTACTCTATCGCTATGGTGTCGAGGTTGTCGTCGTTCCAATCGTCTATGGTGCGTAGTTGAGCGACGCTCGTGATAGTGAGGCCATATTTGGTCTTAAGGTATAGGTGAATGACCTCATCGCTGAAAGCGCCCCCGTCCCCGCGTGCGGTGTGCCACGCCTCCTTGTCGCCTTCGTCGTGTAGTGTTGTGTTCCAGGCTATCCAAAAGTTATGTAGGTCCTCAGGCTTCACCCATTGCTTACCAGCTGCATTGTTGAGGGAGTGGGCCTGGCAGTTGCGGTTCACCTGTGCTTCGAAGAACGTGGGATTAGGGTTGAGGTGCCTCTCCCCTAGTGAGGTATTGGGAGTGCCCTGTGGAAGTTGTCTCTCACCAGGGCATGGGCCAGGGTTGACTTCGACGTCCCCGGCTGCTAGTAGCAGCCATGATATGAAGTTGTCTACGGTGAACGAGGTTTTCCATGTGGGGTCCTGGTGTCGTGCCGTTTCCGTGATACCCTCAGTTTCCCTCATCTGGTAGGTACAATAGGCCTGTATGGTAGTGTTGTATTGGCTGACTGTCCGGGAGTTGTTCTCGTGCCCCCCCTGGAGGTACAGGTGGTATCTATGTGAAATCCTACAGATGGCCGTGGTGGCAGGCACTACACCAGTGAGGTCCCTCAGAGTGTTGTATGTCGTGGTATGTACGATGGCCCTGAGGCGCGTGATCTTTCTCCTTTGTCGTGCCAGGCATCGTTTGGAGTCTTTCTGTGTGGGTATTTGGGGTTGGTAACGTTGTATCACGCACCATCCTATGAGGATGGCAATGAGGATGAGTGTGTCTAGGTAGTCGGTCTGCCCAGGTTGAGTTACATTGGAGGGGCAAGGGTGGGTGGTATGGTCTACGTTCCTGTACGTGTTTGTCCCAGTAGCGGTGGTACCCCTAGTTCTTACATTCATATTACCGATACACAGGGCTAGGTGGCTGCTGTCCACGGCATTGTGGGTATGTTGCCCTATGTGGTGTCCTATCTCAACTGTGGCCTTGGGTTCTGCAGTGCTAGGGTCTGGATTCCAGCCCGAGTCGCCATCTAGCATACCCGATTCCATTTCCTCTATTGTCTGACATTCAGGCACTACAAGCTCATACGTATTCATCCATCCTGGTACCTCTCCATCACCGCCAGGCTCTAAGGCCCAGCTAGCTCCAACAGATGCCTGTCTAGGCTGCCGCTTGCTATGAGGTCCAGGTATGTTGTATCCATTTAGGTGCTGGGTCCAGTCTCCTGCAGACATGTGGGCAACATGGTGATTGGTGGTAGGTATGTGGTCAGTGTGTGGTGGTGGGAGTCTATGGTAGGACAGCAGGGTCTGCCATGCTGGATTCGTTGGCTGCCCGTCCCTGTCAGTGTGGTTGAGGGTGGTGCATAGTAGGACATTGTGGGCCTGTGTGGCTGGTCTGCTCACCGCCGTCATGATGTCTTCCGTAGTCATCTCCGCTTGCTCCTCCTCCATGGGGGAGCCGCCTGTGCAGTGGCATGGTGTGGGGGAAGGTATGGGATGTGTGATAGCGGTGAGGACTGCGGGCATCTTCCTGTCGTATCCATGGTGTGGCTTATGAGTCCAATAGTTGCGCACCTGGGTTGTGGTCCTCAGCTGCGATGGAGTCCATCTTGGAGGTAAATGAGAGGTTGAGGCCTCTGCCCCCGCTTGAGCTCCCCTTGCGCTGCCGGCGGGCAGCCCTCTCAGCTCCTGGGGTAAGGGCTGGAGAGTGTGTCTGCGGGTATGGGTGTAGCGGCAGGTGAGTTTAGCGAGAGGTGCATATACCTGCCATTGCATATCTGTTCTATTGAGTATCTTGCTGTTAGGTTGCATGCTGACCTGGGTCCTTGCTCCAGCGCGCTGGGCGCCGCTGGGCCCCCCTAGGTCTCGCTGAGCTGCCCCCTCCTGGGTGGCGTTAGCTCCGCCTGATGGGTCATTGTCACCTGCGTTTGAGGGCATTGCCATCCGTGTGTGGTAGATTGTTGTGCCCTTGCTGGTACGGTTTGTCGTGTACTCCTGGTGGGGTGGTGCTACCCAGGCAGTGGGACTGTCTTGGTGGTGTGACCTTGAGGGCCTGCAGCCCAGCGCACTAGGGGAGTGTGTCCCAGTGCGTGGGTGTCCCGCTGGTATGTCCCTCACCTGCTGTGTGGGGCAGGGGGTCCACCCGTGTTGCGTTGTTCTCAACGGTCGCCCCTGCAGCGCCTCCGGTCTCCTCGGTGTGGGCCTACATGGAAGCATGTGGGGTGGTTGTGGTATACCCAGTAGGCATAGTCTTCCATAGCAGTACGAGGTAGGCATAGCATGGTAGTACAAGGTAGGCATAGCATGATAGTACTGGGTAGGCATAGCGTTATGTGGGGGGGGTTCACAGTGGTTGTTAAGCGTGACGGTGTTATTTAGTTGAGGCGGGTGGGGCTGGTTGCTGCTGCGTTGAGCATGTTGCAGTCTGATGTGGTGTGTTGGGTGTCTGGCCAAGTGTCTGCCCAATTGTACCTGATTAAATATGGGGAAGCCCGCCTCAATTGCCAGCTCATCGAAGGCAGTCAGGTTGTTATCGCTGCTGCCCCTGCTGCTGTTTCTGCTACTGTTCCTGCTGCTGCCGCCACGGCTCCCCCCACCAGCCGCCGTGGAGGAGGGGGGAGGTAGCCCCCTGCCCCCTGCGCCTCTGAAGGGTTGGGTAGGCGGGAGACGGTGCTCCTCCCCTCCCCTGCCCCTGCCTCCCTGAGTCCTCCCCGCTGCAGGTCCCCCGGTAGGGCGGGGTGCGGTGGCCCCCTGGGTGGCTACAGTAGGGGGCGGTAGGGGCTGGAGGATGGTAGATACTCCTGGGATCCGGAGCCCCCAGCCTCTGGGTGCTGGTTGCCCAGTCACGGGCCTGGTGACGCCCAGGTGGGTGCGGGCCTTCAAGACTGAGGCAATGTAATTCACCGAGCTGGCTGAGGCTACCCTAGCCTCTATGATGATGGTGGTAGCCCTGCTTTGCAGGCTGTGGGCTGCATTAGCGTCCTGTACCCTGTTCATGGTGCTACCAGTGCTGACAGCCATGACAGCCCGGAATGTGAAGGTCCCTTGGTCATTGATGTGCTGGAGGCCCGTCAGGTCGAGGTTGGCCTGCGTGACCTCAGGCAAGTAGTGTAGGGGGGGGGGGGGGGGTCTCGATGGCCTCCAGCCACACGACCGCTGGGTAGTCTTCGCGGGTGGTCCCAATCCAGTGTTTGGTGATGCCCAGCAGGAGCTGGTCTGGGCCCACATCGATGATGCCTGAGATTGACTGCATGGCGGTCAGGGCGCTGACCATGTCTTGGGTGCTGGCCAGCGCCAGCAGTGGGTGGGGGCAGGTGGGGTGGGTTGTGTAGGCTGAGGCCGCTGCGGCTGCTGCGCCATCCTCTCCGATTGTCCTCAGCTCAACCTGGTTGCGGCAAGTGGCAGGGCAATAGCATTGTATATGCGAGGTTGGAGATTGCGGTAAGGCAGCAAGTGGGGCCTCGTAGTGGACTAGCAGGTGGATCCTGTGGGTGGTGGCGGGAGGTGTGGTTTCCAGAAGGTTCTGGCAGGTTTGGCTTGTATAATGGGCTTGGTTACAGCACCCCCATGTGGAGCTAATGGTCAGGGATATCAGGTGTGGTCTATGTTGTGTGTTATTGGGTGGGATCCATGTGTCCGGTATGTGGGTAGTTACACACTGTGGGGCCTGCAGCAGGGTTCTGACTAGTTGCCTCCGTGGGTGTTGATGAGGTGAGGTTTGTTGGGGTGGCCCCTGTGTGGGATTAGCCGGTGTGACCAGGGTGTGTCCAGTAAGGCCTGATGTGCATGGTTGATGGGCATGGTGAGCATTTGTGCCATGCTGGTAGGGTTGACGGGTACAGTCTAGGTATGTGTGTGGTCTGCTTAGTTTTTTGTGTCCGCTTTGTGTCCTTGTGTTTGTGCCTCTATGTGTGGGGGTAGGTGTATTGGTAATGCTTACCCTGTTAGAGAGAGGGTTCTTGTAGACAATGTCCAGATACTGTTGTGCCAGCCCCTCCCTGGGCGTGATGAGATCACCCTGCGCACTGGCAAAGCTCAGTGCACGCGTTGGGCGCTGGCTAAGGGTGCTGCGCCACTGGGCCCCCGCCACGCTCTCTTCTTTGACTAGGACATCCACGCTGTCACTCTGCAGGTGAGCCTGCTGGAGCTCACGCATCACTGTCAGCATGTCCTGTGTGGTCACAGGCTGTCCTGACCGCCTGCTGACCGCTATGCACAGCGTTGGGAGAGGCTGCTGCTCGAACGCCTTGATGTGCATGGAGAGGACGTCTTCAATCTCTACACTAATGCTACCGTACTGGTCCAGTAGCTCCCTCAGAGCAGGCGTGCTGCTGTGGATGACGTAGGTGTCAGAGGCATCCCCTGACTCATGGGTCACTGCGTTTGCACTAAGGGCCAGCAGCAGTTTGCGTATGGGGTGGTTAGCAGAGTTGGCTTGATACTCTGCCAGCTCTGCATCAGAGAAGGGAGGGGCCCCGAAGGCGGCCATTGCGGCCCCTGCTGCACTAACACTCAGGACCCTCTTAACTGCAGGGCCAGGGACGCCTCTTTGCCCCCCCTGGCTGAGCTGGAGGTCTAGCCCATCAGACTCGTCTCCCAGCCTGGTCTGCACCCTGGCTTTGGTGTTGTATTTGCTGTGGGCAGGGTTCTCCTCCAGCACTACGCAGCGCATTCTACCCTCAACCACTCCCTGGTTTGCTGTAGCTATGTCCACTATGACGGGGTGGTACTCATGCGCCTGCTGGACTTTGTGGATCAGCTCTGGGGGGAGGTCGAACGAATACTCCCTAACTTGGCACTTATAGCCCCTGCCCAGCTGCCCCACTCGAAACTGAGCCTTGTCACTAACAGTGACTACGCAATCTGGCACCCCTGCGTGCTGCATCACCCATTCCCGGATCTGCGCCACGCCCCTGCCGTCGTGGTGTAGGTAGGGAACCTGGACGTAGTTGTTGTCCGCGTACGTGGCTGTCACCTGCCCGATAAGGGCTATGGTGACGGCCTGGCTGCCCTCGAAGCCCGAGAGGGCCGGAATTCCCAGGCTGTGTAGTCTGCCATCCACCATGCGCCTGCTGTTGGTGAGGGCTGTCGATGTCGGTGTCGTTGTGGGGGCTGTTGTGAGCGCCCGTCCTGTAACCACGGCGTTGCAGACCGCGGGGCTGCCGATTTTAGCAGTCGTCCTGGTCGCTCCTCCTGCGTTCATGTACCAGGTGAGGATGTTATAGGTCGCTGTCGCTTGTGCGTAGATGGGTGTATTCCCATTTCTCTGGCCTCGGGGTTGTTCCCTCGGCTCTCTAGCCTGACCTCGGGGTTTTTCCCTCGGCAATGTGTGCAGCCTAGGGGGTTTTTCCCCCGGCTTGTGGTGTTTGTGGCAGTCAAGGCAGATCGGGACACCTGTCAATCTGTCCTGAACACCTGTCTGTCCTGGCGTCTCATCCCTTCCTGCGCTGTGTCTAGCGCTGTACCTGTCTGTCTCGCCGCCACCCTGTAGGAGCCTTGTGTTGTCGCAGCAATAGTGCAGCTGTAACAGCAAAATGAGGAACAGTCTAGCTACTCTATTGGGCTTACCAGGCATTCGGCTGATGCGGTGTGCCAGCGCGTGGAGGGGACCCACGGTTCGAGTAGTGTCGTCGCTCCACATATGAGTCGGGCTGAAATGAGGCGTAGTTTACAGTGGTGTAGAGCTTTATGGCAGGAGGTGGTCGGATGTTCGCCAAAACTTCTTCGGTTTTCGCAAACCGAAAAAGTCCCCCTTTTCTTTAGTGCACAACATACAGGTGGATGGCTACCAACTGCCATTGTGGTTTAGGCGCATACGTTTGGATAAAACGTGCCTACTGCATGGCCTTGTGAGGCTGAACGTGCCGTACATCAACAACTCATTTGTTACCTCTAGTGGCCTGGTCAACCTCCCCTCTCCCTGTAGCTGCTGGGGCGGGACCTTACCAGGTCAGACAATGCAGCCCCAGCAGCCCGGGCATGGGCTACTAGCCCTGGCTGACTTGATTCATGACATTTGGCTGCAGCCGTTGGGCTTTAGTATGGAACACCTGTTGGCGAGGGGCCATCAATGCCTGCGGCCCCTGGAGCAGCACCCACTTTGACATACAGCAGGCAAGCAAACCTTACTCGACCCTCCCAACCACATCTTTCAGGACGACATGTGCCAGTTCGACGGCACATGCTGACCGCTTGCACCATGTGGCTCTAATCACACACCCTGGAGCAGTGTGAGGCTGTGCGGAGGAGGGCCATGGGAAGTGCCGGGACTGTTGGCACCCACCGTGTAGGGCATCCACCGTGTAGGGCATGAGCGGGTTCCATTGATTACGGCATGCAAGCTTAGCCGTGCTGTGCCGGGAAAGAGACCAGCCAGATCAGATGAATTGCGAGAAGGTCAGGACCAGCTTAATGGTGTTACCCAGTTGCACTCATCAGCGGTGTTACACAACCCCAGCTGCACTCATCAGCAGCGCTACACTTACGCGCTACAGACACGGCTCCCGAACAACCAACAGCAACCGCCAGCACGTTAGCAAATCCCATTTGTAAATGGTGACCTTGTGGCATGCAATTGGCAGCCACGTGCAAGGTGCAAGCCAACTGCAATACCATACCGGGATGCAGTGGCATCACCCAGCATCAATGAAATCAAGCCCACCCATGTCCCTTCATTCGTCTAAGTAATCACCACGCTATTGCTACAGCATCCACCACTAAGCGTCAAGCAGACGTACCATGCGCCAAGACCCGAGCACCAGACTACATCACCCATCACCCTCGCACCTATCCCCTAGCAACACCCATACGTAGCCAGCTCCAAGTATCAAGCCCTGCCAACCACCACAGCTGCCAACAGCTCCAGCAGCGACCTCTTGGGGGCTGTGAACAGGCAGGCAGGCAGGCAGGTTGGGGTAGCACTGCCAGGACCAGGATAAGGTCATACAATGACGGCACACAGAACACTCATTCCAGGCTCTGTACAAGATCTGATACACAACACTCTCACCACCTCCTGCAGTACACACCTGTCCTGGTCACGTTCCCGGGCTTGGTCATGTTGCCCATGGATCCGTTCTTTGGCATCATGGTCATGTTGGCTGCCCTGGTCATGTTGGCCATTGCAGCACTCCTTTGCATCAACGTCCTGGTGGCCAGCAGGTGTCGCCCAGCGTCTGCACGGGACAGCAAGGGGTGGCAGCTGCTGCCAAGGCTGACAAGTACGGGACAGCAGCTGTGCCTTTCGGCAGCAGATGGCCAGCGGGCTTGAGCTGCAGAGCTGGCCATTCACGACTAGCTCACCCGACTTCACCACAGGCTTGGTGGTGTTGCTGCTCTTGGTACCGCTCATGGTCTTGTTGCCGCTCATGGTCTTGTTGCCGCTCCACATTGGGCTCATGGCCTTGTTGCCACTTCCCATTGGGCTCATGCCTGCACCGCGGCCAACCATGCAGATGACATCTTGAAGCATGGCATGCTTTGCATAGAAGTGAAGGCAATGGTGAAGCTGTTGTCACAATTGTCCTGGCGTGTACTCTACTCATAGCACCGACATCTCTGGCAGCCCCTGGTAAGCAATGCTGGTAGTGGTCCTGGGATGAACCGAACCGAGCTTCCATAGGGCTAGTCGCCAGCACGAAGGCGAGCAGGCAAAGCGCGGCGATGGTGGTGCGGGGGCTGGCCATCGTGTCGTGCAGAGGTGTGCGCGAGGGTACTGAGTGTCAAGGGTATGCGGATAAGGCTGATCGGACTGGCATTTATACGACACTCCAGGTGTGATGCGGTCGGTGGTCCCTGGCTTCCGGCCAGGTCCATGCACCCTTGGAAGCGTGGGATCAATTGCTTTTGGGTCGCCTCGGTACCTGCCTTGCTACACGCGGGCGGCTTATTCTTGATGTTTGGAAGGGTGGGTGGTCCCTTGGCTGCGGGTCCACTGTCAGGTGGTGGGCCGAGGGAACCCCACGTGCACTCTGCCGGCAGCCTCAACAACCCACGTGAGCTCCGCAGGTGGGCGACTTGAACGCGCTACGACATCTTGTCTTGACGACTTGAGGCGCACGAGTGCGGCCTACCAAGCTTCCAGCGAGAGCAGTGCCTGCGTCTGGCCAGCCGAGCCTCTGCCGCAGCTGGCCCATGCACCAGGGCACCCACCCCTCTGCATTGTTGGTGCTCCTCAATGCTGGCTGAGCAGCACGCAGCGCTAGCCCCACTCTTCCTAAGGCAAAGCTTGCCCTCCTTGATGGCAAAGCATGTCAGTCGCCCTCCCTCCAAGCCAATAGCACCTAAGCCTCCTTCCGCAGCCTTGCAGGACTGCATGAGCAGTCCAACGATGGTTCCTTCATCACCCGCAGTGGCCTGGCCAGCCTCCTTTCCCACCCTCACCTTTCCTGCCTTTGCAGCGGCTGGACCTCACCAGGACAGAAACAATGCAGCCCCAGCAGCCCGGGCATGGGCCACTAGCCCTGGCTAACCTGGTCCAAAGCATTGGGCTAGATTGTCAGGCAGAGGTCACCGTTGCTTCATCTGCGGTCCCTGTCGCAGCACCTCTGTGGCACCTACACCTACAGCAGGCCTATACATCTTGCTTGGCCCTCCCAGCCACCCATCCCAGCACTGGCCCCATGCCCCATCCTCATGGCCATACATGCTAACTGACAACTCTACAGCAGATGCTGACCATTTGCACCTTGTACAACTCTGGTTCACACCCTGGCACAGTGTGAGGCTGTGAGGAGGAGGGCCACAGGAAGTGGCGGAGCTGCTGGCAACCACCTTGCATACCAGTGCCCACCTCAAGTCAGCCCACCACCATGTGCGCAGCAGCAATTGACAGCAGCAGTGATTGTCTTTCTGCCGCATACCTGCCACTACACTTCCTCACCTCCGTCCTTGGGTGTGGTGCAACAACATCGACAAGCGACTGCCATATGCTGATGGTGATGGTGGTTGTGATGGTGACGGTGATGGTGGTTGTGATGGTGGTAATGATGGTGATGGTGGTGGTGACGACCTTCCTTCTTGGCGCACATATTCAGAGTCAGGGCTGCTTTTCATCTGCCCACATGTCGACAGCTGCACGCTACATACCGGACACATCCATCGCATGTGGGGGCGTGGTGACTGACGTGGCTGCTTATGTAGTACTGGGCATTTCAAGCGCAAAGGGTCCAAGCGGCGCTGGCTGTATTATGTCAACCGCTGGTGTGCATGTCCCTTGCCATCACGCATCACAGGCTGGAGCTAGCCCACACACCTGTCCTCGTCATGTTGCCTGTTGTGGTCATGTTGCCCATTGAGGCATTCCTTTGCATCAAAACCCTGCTGGCCAGCAGGTGTTGCCCAGCGTCTGCACAGGACAGCAAGGTGTGGTGGCAGTCAGGCACACTGTTGCCAAGGCTGACAAGTATGGGACGGCAGCTGCGCCAGCAGCGCACGAGCTGCAAAGCAGACCATTTGCAGCTAGCTCACTTGCCTGACTTGACCACATGCTTGGTGGCGTTGCTAGACTTGTTGCTGCTCATGGTCTTGTTGCCGCTCCACATGGGGCTCATGGTCTTGTTGCTCTTTCCTATTGGGCTCATGCCTGCACATGCAGCCAGACATTAGGCTTATTGCAACAACATGCCATACAGCAATGCTGGGTGGGAACATCGTGCTGGTAGCACTGCGGCACCACTGCCTGCATGCAGCAGAATAGTCACTGGGCTAGTGTCCTAGCTTGAAAGAGTCCTAGCAAGCTAGAGTCCTAACTTGTAAGAGCCCTGCAAGCTGCAAGAGCCCTGCTAGCTGCAAGTGTCCTAGCTTGCAAGTGTCCTAGCTTGCAAGAGTCACTGGGCTAGTGTCCTAGCTTGCAATAGCTTGCAAGAGTGTTGACAATAGTAGCTGGGCTACTGTCCTAGCTTGCAAGACTTATGCAGAAATGGGTTGGCAAGCATGGGGCAAGCTGCGTGAATGCCCAAGCAGGTAGCAGAGCATTGGGGGCAAAAGGCACACGCTGAGCTTTCATGGTGCTGTTCTTATCTGCAAGCAAAGCATTAACACAGAAACAACCCGTCACATGCGGCAGGGTGGCAATCGGGGTATTTATAGACGCCAAACAAGCTACTGCAGCCTCGTGTTCATCACATCGCCGAGCGAGCATGTCAGCGCAAGTAGCGCATCGGGGCTACCGCAGCTGCGTGGCGACTGAGCTGATGCTAGGGTTGCTGTCGCTCAAATCTCATCAACGCGAGGTAGGATGTGCCGCGCACACAGCTGGCCCGCGCTCACCATCCTTGGCGCAGGCCGCTGGGAGGCTGGTCGCCAACACGAACGCGAGCAGGCAGAGCGCGGCGACGGCAGTGCGAGAGGTTGACATTGTGTCGCCCAGGTGTTTCTCTGGGGCTCACGTCTGCCGAGATCTGCTGGGCGACCCCCTCATGTTCACAGCCCAAGTGAGACAGCAGCGGCAGCAGCGGCGGCAGCAGCAACAGCGGCGGCAGCGGCAGCGGCATATGGCAGTCGCCTGTACGTGTCGCTGAAACACACACAAGAGGAAAGGTGAGGAAGTGCAGTGGCAACCGTGGCCCACTGCTGCTGGTCACCCCCGCATTTGGTCCATGGCATTTGTGCGGGCTCATACAGCCTACAACTTCACATTGCACAGCAGCAGCCATTTCGGCTTTGAGTACCGTGCGCTGCTTGCTTGCCACTCCCTCAACCCCAGCATGCCCTTTGCGCCCTCACTCTCATCTTACTTCAACCTCCGCCTTCCCTGCACTTTAAGCCCTATCATCTGGGTTGCCTGGTTTCGTCTTTTTCACGGCTTACGGCTGAAGCAATGTCAGCCATCATCCTCATCACAATGACCAGGGACATCATCTTCATCATTGCCAGTTTCGTGACCCGCAATGGCCCTCGACATCATCTCCACGGTCCATGGGATCTTGTCAAAGCTTCTTGAGTCACAGCAGGCACCAACAATATACCTACACGGTTCATGGGGAATCTTCCCAGCCCACCTGGGCTGGACAAGCGTCAGACCACATCTGACCGCACCATGATGACGCTGACAGTCCCTTGAGGCACCCTCAGGGTACATTCCCGCATCGCTGTCACGATGACCATGGCTGTACACTAACATCACCATCAGCCTAGTTTGGCTGCTTGAGTCCTATGAGCAGCTTGAGTCATAGGCCCGTTCGTAGCTTGGGTCACAGGGCCATATAGGTCCTATGAGCAGCTTGGGTCATAGGGCCATACCTCACCCCAGGTTCATGGTCAATGGGGTATCTTGTCACAGTCATGGGCCCATACCTCACCCCAGGTTCATACCACGCGCCGAGGTGCTTCTGCAGCAGTACGTCTCCTTCACCGGGTTCTTGATGCTGCTAGTGAACAGACTGGCGTACAACTTGCTGGTTGCATGCTGCGGCATGGTCTCCATCACCTTGGCCTTCTTTGCAGCTGGCATGCCTGGCTGTGGGGCAGTGTGGGCTGGAAGCGCTGGGGCAGGCAGCTTGTGTGCAGCTGAGGCGGTCACGGCTGCTGCTGTCGCAGCCGCAATCGCCCTACCTCCCACTGCTGGCAGCACTGCGCCCACAGCAACAGCTGGTTTGTGGCGCCCCTCAAGGTCGGGCTGCACTGCAGGCTGGAGCTCTAGGGCTGCTGCCTTGTCTGCTGCTGCCGCTGCTCCAGTTGCCGCCTTGCTGCCTGCCTTCTTGCGTGCTTTGCGCTCACGCTCAGCAGCTAGCTTGGCTGCCAGCTTGGCCTTCAGCTCATCCACCTGTTCCCCTGCAAGGTGCAGGGACGGAGGCAGACAGGCAGGCAGCAGCAGCAGCAGTGTGGCTAGGGCAGCATGAGAGCGAGGAGGGTGCACCCTAGGCAGCTTGCATGGCTGCAGGAGGGGGCTAGCAGCGAGGACTGATGGTAGTGAGGGGCAAGGTGACGGCAGCAGGGTTAGCAGTGCTGCACGGGGTGTGTGCCCAGGAAGCCTTGGCAGCAGGCAAGAAGGGCTACGAGGCACCTCACACACCCCATCCTCAAGGCTGGCCACCCAGACCACAGCACCCCTCCTGCACAGCCATTGCAGGACACCGTGAGGCCATCAGCATGCGCCGCCTCCCCTGCTGGCTCTGCTGGATGGCACCACCCGGGTCAGGCCGTGTGGCGACTGCATGGGCTGCCTGCTGCTGGGGTGGACATGGGCTGCACAGGGCGTCCTGGGCACACCCCCTGTGCTGCCTGGAGGTATGGACTGCCTATTACTGGATGGAGCCTGCGGGTTGTACAGGTGAAGGGACCTACCTGATGGGTTGACGGGGATCCAGTCCTCGCCGGCAGGGTTGGAGCCCAGCAGCTCTGCCACCACACTGGGCGCCTCCTTCACGGCCTTCTCAGACAGCACCCAGCCTGCAGCAGCAGCAGCAGCAGGAGCAGCAGCAGCAGGAGCCCATGCCGTTGTCAAAGGTGACAGTCCTTCAGCTTTCCTGTGGTGTCACACATCGAGCGCTGTGACACCCAGCCCACAGCATCACAAGGAAGAGGCAGGAGTTAAGTTGTGACGAGGCTGCACGGGTTTTGATTGCCAGGCAGTGCGGGTGGTGTGGAGCCTTGGCCCTCCAATCCATTGCCTAGCACTGACCAGACAACCAGCAACACAGCACTTCAATATTTAACTTAGAGCAGCTGGTGTAAAGCCTTGGCCTGGCCTGACATGCAAACCTCACATAACCTCGCATGCCTCGGCCACAATTGCTCCTGGCTGTCTTTCCAGCTGTGAAACGCAGCAGCAGGGGAGCATACGGCGGCTGCTGGAGGTGACGCTGCTGCTGTGCTGCTGCTGGTGATGATGATGATGATGATGATGATGATGGGGATGGTGATGATGATGTCCAGCATGTTAGCAAGTGTCATTGGCCCTGCCTGCCTGCTTCTGCTGCCCCGCCCTCACCAGTGGGTCTGTGCACAATGAACTTGAAGCGCCCGTTGAACGGAACTCCAGCAACTGGGCAGCTGAAGGCAGCTTCATTGCTGGGCTGGTGCAGGCCCTTCTCTGCTGCCTTGGGGGCTGTGTGCTTTGCTGCCTCCGGGTTGACGGTCAGCTTAAGCTCTACAAGACTTTTCAAGCCTGTGATGTAAGCATGGCCCTCTGGGAGGCTCTTGGCCAACAGCGCTTCCACCATGGCATCCTTATTGTACAGCATCCCCAGCTCGTCAATGACGCTTGGTGGAAGCAGGGGAGCACCAGACAGGGTACACTGTGTATACCTGCATAGCAACAGGTATCAACATGGGCATGTCGTTACGCCATGCAATGCACATTGATTTGTCATGGCCGCCATGCTACAATCCTGCTCCAGTAACACACCGTGCCAGCTGTTCTTCAGCAGGGTTCACTTTGTCTGGTTTCTTGTTCAGGTACATTTCCAGGTAACAGGACCTGGACTCTGCTCCTGTTGAACCACCATCGCCACCCCCGCCCACAAGTCTGGTGGATAGGAACAGGGTGCTGCCCTGTACCAGGCCGGCTTCCAGCAACGACTCGTTATCCCTTAAGCATCTGCCACAATGTGTTAGCACCTGCGCGTGCCACACCCCAGCCAGTGTGGGTAAGCTGCACAGCCAGGGTTCCGGTGAACCAGCCTGTTCCTCGCACCAGATTCTCCGCTGTCGAACCCGGCAGAAGCTGCGCTACCCTGCTCCTAAGCGCCTTCACGTCGTCCTGCTCCAGGCTACAGGAAACTGTCATGGTCGAGGCCGCTCGGACGAATAGCTGAACCATCTGTGGGATGCAGTACAGAGCGCTTACAAAGGACCAAGCAAACGTAGCCTGGGTACCATGAAGCTTCAAATCTTCACACTGGTCATTTGACCGGTCTGGCACCACCGCAACACACAGCAGGGCGACCAATGGCTGGGGATGGTGCTTAACATCAAGTGGGTATTACGTAGCCTAAGAACATTTCCCAACATGTCTTCCTTAACTACGATGCCATCGTCCGCAGTCATGATGATCCACTATGGAGCTTTAAGTCACAGTTCGGAGTCCAATGTAGTTCCCTGCGGCGTTCAGCACCAGCCTGCAGTTTTGGCACCTCTCCTGGAGCTGTAGTAAGTACTGATAACGAATGTCCCACAAACACGTCTACAGCCCTGTCTGAGCCCATGACTTTTCGCATGTACTACAGCATCTCCCATTAGTTCCATCTCTAACGCCCAGCCCTCAGGATTACAAAGCCGGCTTTGCCCCAGTGACATGCAGTAAGTCCTTACCCTGCAATGCAGACAGCCACAGGACCAGGTAGTAGCATGCCCATCGCCTACCAGTCTCCTGTCAGGGAAATGGGCATGTGCGGCAGCAGGCAGTCCCCACCTCCAACAAGCAATGCCACGGCCACCATATACACACAGCCACAGAATCAACTTTCAGGTTGTGCTGCACCTACTAGCCTTCTGACATCGGGGGCGCATGTGCAGCAGCAGGCAACATAAGCATCGCATAGCCCAGCCAGGCATCCAGCCGGTGCCAAGGACTGAGCCACATGGTGCCATCTCTCGCGCCCAGCCCTCAAGATCACAATTTATAACATACACAGCACCTTGGCTCTCAACCTTGAGCCGTCATTGCAGTCAAACACTAATTGTGGACCACTACAAAACGGTGTTTTGTCTGTGTGGTGTTCCCCTTCACATGGCATACTCATGGCTTATACATGGCATACACATGGTCATAGTCGCCTACCACCTACACTATTGCCTGACCGCGAGGGCTATGATGTAGAGTTGGCATGAAAAACATGCACTAATTGTAAGCTGATGACAGCTTTACAAAGGGGGGCACACACTACTGTGCCTCAGCCGGCTGCTGCTGGGCGTTGGGTGGCTTGTCTCGCAGCCGCTTGTAGCCCAGGCCTGGGTACTCCTTGCCCTTGGCTGGCAGAGCTCCCTGCTCTGGCCAGTAGCACAGCTCCAGCGGGCGCCACCTGCTCTCCCCAATGCGCTGCATGTTCAATGCTGCATTGCAGTCCCTGTCCAGCCACCTGCCTGGCTGTGGTGCTGGCTTGGCCTCGGCAGCCTTGCCTTTGCCTGTGCCCTTGTCCTCGGTAGGCTGGGTGTGCTCAGCTGCCTGCTCAGCCTTGGCGCGCTTGCTGCGCTTGGCTGGCAGGGGCCTGCTGGGCCTAGGCTCTGAGGCTGCTGGCTGTGTGGCTTCCTGGCTGCTGCGTGGGGCCTGTGGGGGCTTGCGGGGGGCACTACCGGGCACCACATCAGGCCCCGCACTGGCTGGTCACGCTGCTGGCTCCAGGCTGGGCGCACAAGGCGCTGTTCCACCTGCCCTGCTGGGGGCTTCCAGCCTGCAGGCCTGGTGGCCCTGCGCTTGTCCAGCTCCTCCTCACAGGGCTGTTGGCCATTCACTGCTGAGCTGACCCGGGTGGTGCGGTGCTCATCCGCAAGCACCACCCTGCCCCACCGCTGGTCTTTCCCCCTGGGCCTGCACACTACCTTGCAGCAGGCACGCAGCACCGCAGCAGTACCCCACCCACCCCCAGTGCCAATGCCAGCTGCTCCAAAGAAGACCACCAGCTGCTTGGCATGCCCATGGCGCTCCATGGACACCTCCACCATGTCCTTCTCCAACTGCAGTCATGCACACAAGGCACACACATGGTGGCTGACATGGTGGCACTAGGTTAGGCATGGCACAGTCAACTACTCTCAGTCCCTTACCCTCCCTACCACCCACCCACCCACCCACCCTCACCTTCTTGAAGAACTGCTCCAGCGCCCGGTCCTGGGCTCTGTACAGGCGCAGCCGCTGCTGTGCCCACTTGGGGTCCAGGTACACCTCCCAAACTGCATCCCAGGTGGCCAGGGTGACGGTGATGTGCTTCAGATTGGCGACCAGGGAGGTGCCGGCTGAGCTTGCTGCTGCCAGGTGCTGGAGGTGGGGCTTGAATGGTGCGAGCCACCGCTCTGTGGCACGGCAGGCATTGTTCAGCCCACTGGCATGCTTGACCTGGCCCTTGGTCAGCTTCCACCGGCGCAGCTGGTCTGCCAGCAGCTGGCCTGTCTTCGGATCCCTGGCTGCACTGACTGCCTGGGTCGATGCCTACCCCAAACTGCGTGGCTGGGTCAAACACGAAGTCACGCTGCTCCGCTAGGCCCTTGCCAATGCGGGGTAGTCCCACTGCATGGGCCGCTGCTGCTGCTGCACTTGGGGCTGCCACTGGGCTGCTGTTGCTGCTGGAGGGGCCTGCTGCTGAGGGTGGAGCAGGAGGGGTTGGGAGGGGGCGGGTGTAGTGCACACACACACTGACGCCATCTGTCTCTACCGTCCTCTCGAACTCAAACCCCTGGTTGGCCAGCTTCCCCGTGCTGAACCACCTGTCCCAATGCTGGCTGCGGGCTGGCTCTGCGGTGAACACATCCGCTGTCTCCCTCTTGAGCCCCAGCGCAACATACACAGCACTCTCCATTCAGGCAAACAAAACACATTTAACATGGAACAACATGTTCCACTGTGGATAATCTCGCACCGCTACAATCACATTGAAGCATCCTTGCCTGCCTGCCTAGCCACGACCTGAGTAGGCACCTCGAGGGTTAGCATGCATTCCAGGCTTTGACAGTGCAGAGTAAACCTAGCTGTGTGCTGAACCCAGCCTTGTGCGTAGACAGCTGGAAATAAAAAAGTGGCCCCTGTGGGCTCAGCAGTGGGTACATGCCACCTGGCAGTCTGCCCCTGTCACCTGCAGACTACCCCAACAAGACTATGCTGAGGTGGTCTGCCAGCAACCTGGCTCGCTCACCCTTCCCCACCAGCAGTCTGGGAGGTGAGGCCTGCCCTGCTCCTGTTGTGCCCTGCTCTGCTGCTGCTGGAGCTGCCACCAACTAGGAGTGTCACCAACTCACAGTGTCCAGCTGCCCAGGCCCTGCAAGGCTTACAAGGAGGGTCACCAACTTTGACAGTGTGACGTTGTGTCCAGATGGTGTCCAGCTGCACAGAATAGCAAGGTTACCCAGGATAGCTGATCATGGTAGACGGGCAGCACTGGAGCTCTTGGTCCTGCCTCTGTGTCCCTCTTGGCTTCTTGCTGCTTGCTTGCTGTGCTTGTGACTAGTGGCAGTGCAGCGGCCCTGCTGCCTGCTGCCTGCACAGTGCAATGTGAGAGTCACTAGCCGACCCAGGTCGGTCGTCCACATGCCTTCCCTGCTCCTTACGTGGCTTATCTAGCTTTGCTCAGCATCCTGCTCGCCAGCCCCAGCGGTCGCCTGCCCGCCTTGACGTTGATGGCAGTGGCCCCTTGTCGCAATACCTCTGTCAGTCTTGCGGAGAGACCCCTGCATGGTGGCTGCTGCTGCTGCTGCCGCTGCTGCTGCTGCTGCTGCTGCCGCTGCTGCTGCTGCTGCTGCTGCTGCTCCCACTGCTGCCCTTGTTGTCACCATTGCTGACCTACTGCCCCTCCCCTGCGACCCCTGCGCTTGCTGCTGCCGGCTGCGCAGCTCCTCCCGGCCCTGAACACTACAGGCCCTGCACTGACCACATGCTGGGCCGCCCCCTGCCTGAGGCGCGGCTGCACACGGCCCCCAGCCACAAGTGGGTCAGCTGCTGCCGCTGCTGCTGCTGCTGCTGCTGCTGCTGCTGCTGCTGGCATCGCCTACCTTGGTAGCTATAGGTGTGCACATGCAAGACACAGGATGAAAGAGTGAGCTGAGGACACACTGTCACATGCACAGACCCAAAGATATACCCCGGCAGATTGCATTGGGCACAATGACCAATAGCATTTGCACCAATGCCACTTGCTACCCCTTGCTACCACCAACACGGGAGCCACTAGTGGAAACCAGTAAGGCACCCAGCCCTGAGCCGCGGCCCATTGTCTTTTAGAGGGCCACAGTTGCATGGACTGCCAAACCTTCCGGCATGCTGACCAGGAGTCCAGGAGTGGTGGCATGCTGCTGCTGCTGCTGCTAGTGGCGCTGAGTCTCCAGGCACACCATTCCTGGTGAACTGCATGTAATGAGGATTATGAGGATGAGGATGATGATCTCCAGCCACTAGTCCCTTGCTCAGCTCAGCTCCTGAACCCATCCGTGTGTGCTGCATGTATGCCATGCAGCTGGATGGCGCTCAGCAGCAGGGAGTCCCATGCTCGAGCGTATGTTAGCAAAGGTCACGAGCGAGAAAACTTGGGCAAACACAGTCCAGGTAAGTCATACAACTGCTTTAAATCCCAAACTCAACACTGCACTTACCCATGAGTGGAGCCGCATGCAACTCGTCCAGTTCCCACACATAGCACCCACACATGAGTGGATCCACCTGCACCTGTCATGTGCCTAGTGGGTCACCATCAAGCCTGAGCTTAGCTAGTCACTGCCCACAGCAGGTGCATGGTGCAGGTGCAGGATGCATCGTGGCACTGGGCACCAGGCCAGCCTGGGCAACTGCATGGCACACCACAGCAAGCTGCATCACCCCACAGGGCTCGGGCCCAGCGCTGCAGCTGGTCACGCTGCTGCTGGAGCACGGCTTTGATGCACGGGGGGCGCTGCGGCTGGTGGCGTCAGGCCGGGTGCCTGCATGGCGGGAGGAGGTGGCGGCTCTGGCTTCGTAGATCTATTGAGAATAGGGAGTCACCAAACATGTATCACTCCAATGTTTCAGCCGGGCGTTGTCACCAAATATGTGCCAATAGGGCCTTTGCGATCGTTTTTTGGGTTTCACCAAATCAACGTGTCACCAACAGGGCGTATCACTACTACGACAAGTACACCCTTGCCTTCCATGAAGGCTGCACCCGTGACATTACCTTTTCTGCTTTTACTGTGCTCATGTTGTTCGACTGTTCTGCCATTCACTGCCATTCACCGGTGCCTGGCTGCCAGGTACTGCTACTGCTGGGCCTGGAGCAGCCGGACTTTTCACTGTCGTGCTGTCCTGCTAAATTGCGCGCAGGGCCGCACACAGTGGGTCGCGAGGCTTTCAGCTCTATCGGTCAGCAGGTCAGCAGCTTGCGGGAAACCTCGCCGCGCATCGCCCCGGCTCGCGCCGCGCGCTTCATGCGCTTTCGGTCCCAGGAAGTCAATGCGACACCGGGACCCGGCGCCTACAATGTCTGACGTACGCAGTGTGCTTCCCGTTACGACGACTGTCCCAAGTAGGCGCTCTTATGTCCACATTAGCCACCTGTCGACTTTGAGTTTACAGCCTGCAGTGCCAGGCAACGGCGCCCACATCACATCACATCGCACAGTTACCACATCACTCTGTCAGGCAGGCAGACGATCCGCTCAAGCCGTCAGCCATGAGGCGTTTGGAAGTAGAGTAGAAGGCAGCGCTAGGGTACGTATCATATACTAGAGACTTCACGGCAGTAGGACCTCGCAATGCAGTAGCATAGGATTCAGCCTACCTTCGAAATCACAGCTTACACTGTTCTTATGGCCCAAGATCCTACATTGCAGTACTAGACAGTGCAGGACTATAGCAAGTTTGGTGAGAATGTAGGAGTGACTCGCCTGGGCAGGCTTGCCGCAAGCCCACTGTACTCAATTCGCCTTTACCTCTACTCAGGCGACCCCAACTAACAAAAAATGACAGGAAATGATAGGAAACCGACCCCTGGTAATCAAAGCGGCGCCGCGTCTCAGCCACATGGTCTCTATTTATGTTTCGCACATCCCTGGATAGAGTACTCTGTCAGCTATGCGGTGCAGCTTGTAACATCAAATATTGTGCAGTGTGCTGAGTGTTATGGCGGCTCAAATCTTGACATTCAAATTCATGCCAGTTTTGCTCATGCGGGCCTCGCCGCGACCGACCGCCGCGACCGACGTGGCCCAGTAGCCTCTGCAAACAGTCAGGGACAGTCGCCGCAGTCAAAACAATGCACATGGCACGCCAAACCGATGTAACGACGCCCCTCAACCCATGCTCGGAAGTATACAAGGTTGCTGCATTGCTTGACCGCTACGTGAGTAGTACCTACTACCTGGCCACTCGGTAAGGCCACTCAAGGTGTGTGGGCCATTGCTACGTTACCTTGCTCGATATGTTGGGTCCGATCCCTCCCGCCCGCCCTCCGCTTGCGTGTCGAGCTTGTGTCCAACTCCGCCCTGACCCCCTGCTGCTCAGCTGGAGGGGTGGGCAGCCCAGGGGAAGCACCAGCACCAGCTGCCTGCTGCTGCCAGGGGGGTGCAGCAGGAGGGGGGGGCAGGTCAGGAGCGGCACCAGCACCAGCTGCCTGCTGCTGCCAGGGGGGTGCAGCAGGAGGGGGGGGCAGGTCAGGAGGGGCTGGGAGGGGGTGGGAAGGGTTGGCGGGGCAGTGAGGGGCTTAGGAGGGGGTGGGAGGGGCTGGGAGGAGGTGGGAGGGGGTGGGTGGGTGGGGGGAGGGGCTGGGAGGAGGTGGGAGGGGGTGGGTGGGAGGTGGGAGGGGCTGGGAAGGGGTGGGAAGGGGTGGGAGGGGGTGGGAGGGGGTGGCGGGGCAGTGAGGGGGCTGGGAGGGGGTGGGAGGGGCTGAGAGGGGGTGGGAGGGGCTGAGTAGGGGTGGGAGGGGCTGAGAGGAGGTGGGAGGGGGTGGGAGGGGCTGAGAGGGGGTGGGAGGGGGTAGGAGGGGGTGGGAGGGGTGGGAGGTGGGCGGGGGGCAGGGGGGGACTGGGAAGCTTCTGCGGGGGCTGGGAGGTGGTGGGGCTGCAAGGGGGTGCGAGGGGGCAGGGTCTAGGCGGTCGGAGTAGGCTAGTCAACTCTGCAAGGCAGAGTCGGGTCACGTCAAAGTCAATTACGGCGGGCCTGATTGATGAACTGCCGTGCTTTCTTTTCCAGTAGCTGTGTCGTAGAGTTACGAACAGTTTAATAACTCGATATTCAAAAAAGTCACAGTGGTCAGCTTACAACATGCCGATTTGTGCAAGGAGGTACTTTTCTGTGTGACTGGCGTGAGAGAGGAACGCACCTCCCACATAACCCTGCGCGTTTGATGCAATGTCCAGTTATCACTGGCCCCACGACGGTCTTCCGACACCGCCTGCACCAATGAAAGGCTCGCGGAGCAAGCCTGGCGGGCTGAATTTAGATTGTACTTCTGGCTCAATAGCAGGCGCAGCTCCATCACTGATGCCGTTACATACCACTATAGCAATCGGTTGTGAGCAGCTGAGGTGTGTCCGTGCTCGCTTGCGCCGGCACGGACTCTGATGCAAGGATTAACGCGCCGCTTGCCAGTAGATGCGGAGTAATTCGCAGGTGCTAATGCAACAAACGCTACCGAAATCGGTGCACTTCGTAGCGAGTACTTGCATGAAGATTACCAACCCCATGTTGGGACATCCTGACCTCTACCCCTCCTTCGTCCGATCCTCCGCTGATCCATTACCAGCCCTTGACTCAAGAATGGACAACCCACCCATGGGACAGATGACTGTAAAATGAGGTATTGAGATGTGCTACAAGGATGGCTGTAACTTGCAGCTGGGCTGGGGTTGCCCCTCAACTGCAGCTCCCATGCTGAGTGGCTGCTAGTGGCTGCTAGTAGGTACTTCTGATCCGGCTCAAATGGAGGCCCTAGTGAGGGACAAGGGGGCCTGTAACTTGCAGTGCGTTATACTTTGCAGTTTCCTTGTGCAAGTAACCAGTAACGATTCACATCTGAGTCACCTCTGATCCACCAAGGCTTTGACTGCCTCATGCGACAGGCAATGAGCAATGGCGGGGGTACATGCATTTGGACCCTCGGCTGCCCAAGGCCATGCAGCGGCTGAACCAGCCGTTCCCACGTACAGGAGCGATTTTTGGTAACCTGGAGCTGTATGCATGTGAACCTGCATTTTTGTGACTCTATATACTTGCGGGGGCTTGCGACTGCGCCTCGTGCGCCATTGTATTCATGACAGCTTTGCCTGGGTCCCATAACTCGTCAGTGAACATGTTGAAGTGTACACATAACGCAATTTTCCTAGGATTTAAACCGGCAGTCTCACACAGTCAGCGTAAGTCGCCGTTCACATTCAGGAGACATTGCCACTGAGAGATTGCCACTGATCGCGGCTGTTTCACGGTCCGAGGCCCAGGAGCAGCAGCAGCAGCCTGCTGTGGCACAGTAGTGTGTGCCCCCTTTGTTGAGCTGTCATCAGCTTACAATTAGTGCATGTTTTGTCATGCCAACTCTACATCATAGCCCTCGGGTCAGGCAATAGTGTAGGTGGTAGGCGGGCTCATGTGCCATGTGCACTGGGTTTACTCCACACAGCTCAATAACACTGTTTGAGTCGGGCCACTATTGTTGTTCAACGGACAAGGGGGTTGTTCAAGGGACAAGGGGGCTGCACCAGCCGTTCCCACGTACAGGAGCAATTTCTGGTAATCTGGCAGCTGTATGCATGTGAAGCTGCATTTTTGTGACTTTACATACCATTAGGACGGGTCCGCCTCAATTAATTAAGCATCGTTGTTCAACGGTACTGCGTTGTCATGGACGCATTGCTCGGGGCATACGCTTCCGGCGACGAAGAAGACGGGGATGAAAAGGAGCCCTCCGAGCCCCTTCGAACGGTGCCTGCCAGCAGCGGCTTGATATCCACAGCTCCCGAGCCTTTGCTCGAGCAGCAGACACAGCAGACGGCAGGCACAGCCGTGAGAGGACGACACCTGAGCCTGCCATTGGTGCGCTGCCCCTGCTCCTGCACTGCTCTAGCAATGCAAGAAACCCATCATCATCATAGAGAGCCCTCAGAGAGTAGCCCTGTTTGATTGAGAGCAGTCCACACAGTAGGAAGCCCTGGTAAGCTTCTTTAGTGGTGGCTATCTCAGCTTCTCTGGTAGCTCTCTGGTTCTCTGGTGGCTGGCTCAGCTTCACAGCCCACTGCCAAGTTCCCTGACGCAACCAGCTGTGCCCTCTGTCATTGGAGGGTCTGAGGGGGCAGGCAGGTGTGAACCCCTCTGGCTGCTGCCAAGCCACAGCTGGCTTCCTCGTTACTCAGGCAAACAAAACTCATTCAACAAGGAACAACATGTTTGACTGTGGGTAATCTCACTCCGCTACTCCAAACAAGTTGAAGCATCCTCGGTTGCACCCTTGCTGACTACAGCCCCCACATCGGTGGCATTTTCCCACTAAACCGCTGGGCACCTCATCAAAACCAATAGCTTGATGTTTGAAAGGTTAACAAACTGTTAAAAACAGGAAAAAAACCAATGCTAGAGTTCGCCATGGCTCTAGGGCTGGAGTAGTGAAATCTTTGAAGCTCCACTGGGAATTGTCCGGAAGTTTTATTAATCGCTCCAGATTTCTTGCAACTCAGTGCCCAGCTGCCTCGGCATCCCGCTTACCCTGTCCTTGTTGAGCCACACATCAGGCAGCTTGACTGGCAGTTCACCCTCACCCCCGCCCCCACCCCACCCTCACCCTCACCCCCAGCATGGCGGTTTGAGCCGCCACCATGTGAGTGCATGCCATCATCATCAGTACATGGCATGCACCTCTCCCTATGTGTGTTCATGCTTGCCTGGTGCTTGGTGTTTGTGGAACAGGTAGGCAGCAGCACCACCCCAGAGCAAGTGCTGGGCCCCGCCCGGCCCCCGCCCCGCCCTGTGGCTGACGAGAGTGAGATTCCAGCCATCAGCCAGCCTGGGCTGTGGTCCCAGCTGCCCGCTCCCACCGCCCCTGTGCGCCGTGTGGTGCAGCTGCAGCTGCCCCTGCACAAGTCCCTCCTGCAGGCAGCCGGGGCTGACGACAGCGATGAGGAGGCAGGCAGAGCAGGTGGCAAGGGGCAGGCCAGGCCTCAGGGCTCTGCTCACCGCGGGGCTGGCATAGCAGGCAAGCTCATGGCCATGCTGCCGCCACCCAAGAATGAAGCACGGCCTAGGAACCGTGGCAGCTTGCACAGCGGTGGCATAGGGGCCCCCAGCAGCCAGCAGCAGCAGCAGCAGCAGCAGGGGGAGACCCAGGCCACGCACACCCCCCAGATCCTCACCTCAGAAGCATACAGGGTGGACAGCGTGGCTTCTGCCCAGGGTCACACCCCTGGGGTGCCAGGTCACACTTCTTCTGGTCCTGGCCGGGGTGGGCCAGGGGGGCCTGGTGGCAGCGGGAGTCTGGCGCTGTCTAGGCGGGGTGGTGCAGCAGCAGCGGTGAGGGGGGAGGAGGACGAAGATGAGGAGGACCTGGACGTCATGGCTGTGTTGGGGCCCATGCCTGAGGCCGGTGACTTTGCAGCTGGACCCATAGCAGATGAGGAGGGGGAGGAGGAAGGAGCCAGACCAGGCCCGGCCCACCCTGCTGGCCCAGGGCCTTCCAGCCAGTCCTTGCAAGGGCCCCCTACAGCGCTGACTGGGGGTGGGGGGGAGCAGCAGCAGCGGGGGGGGCCGCCAACACCACCCTGGCCATGCCTACCTCACAAACCCTGACCCGGACGCGGGGCTGGGCGGTGGTGGGCGTGGGCCGGGCACGAGCAGCCAGTACCTGGACGCACATCACGGCAGCGCCCAGTACCACGTGGCATATGCTGGGGCAGTGCCGCAGCAGCAGGGTGGGTATGGCCAACAGCAGCAGGGCGGTGGTGAGGAGGACGTTGGCAGGCTACTGTTTGAGCAGGCATTGGCGGAAGAGGAGCAGCGGGCACAGAAGAAGGGCAAGGCAAGTGCAGGGGAGGGGGAGCGGGTGGGGGAGCAGGAGGGGGGAGTGAGAGCTGGCTGGCTGGCTTACAGGCCAGTTAGGCATGCCCTGTTCTAGCTACACTCTGTCACACTTGTGTGGGTTTTGCAGTGTGCCAAGTTTTGCAAGTGAGGCATGCTGGACAGCATGTCATGGCAAGGAGGGTCAGGGCCATGTAGGATGCAAGGCTGTGGTGAGTTATAGGGCTGTGGCGGGGCAGTAGCTGGCTGCTCCTCCTGCCTCCTGCTAAGGCCGTGCCATCCACCCCTGCAGCTGCCAGCGCAGTCTAGGTGGTTGACAAGCAGGAGGCGACCAGCAGCTCTGCACAACACATGAACCAGAAGCAGCAACAGCAACATAGCTACTGCCTTAGAATGGGTGCATGTGGGTGTATGTCAGCACACCCCAGTCAGCAAGAGGCGACCAGCAGCTCTGCACCATGCCCCCCAGCACCAGGCCGACCCTGCCAAGGGTACCTCTCCTCTCCTCTCCTCTCCTTTCACACACACACACACCTGTGCCAGAGCTGAGCCGGCCACCAGGGACTACCAGGGGTCAGCGCCCCAGCACCACCCCAGCTGCTCCTGACCTGACCTGACCTAACCTGACCTGACCTGACCTGACCTGACCTGACCTGACCTGACCTGACCTGACCTGACCTGACCTGACCTGACCTGACCTGACCTGACCTGACCTGACCTGACCTGACCTGACCTGACCTGACCTGACCTGACCTGACCTGACCTGACCTGACCTGACCTGACCTGACCTGACCTGACCTGACCTGACCTGACCTGACCTGACCTGACCTGACCTGACCTGACCTGACCTGACCTGACCTGACCTGACCTGACCTGACCTGACCTGACCTGACCTGACCTGACCTGACCTGACCTGACCTGACCTGACCTTGGCTGAGCACGTGACCTTGGGCTCCTAGCTCAGGGTCATTCTCATCTCACACATCTCTAACAGAGCTGAGCCGGCCACCAGGGACCAGGGTCAGCACCCTTTGCCACCCCAGCTGCTCCTGACCATGCCTACGCTCCAGCAGGCCTCACCTGGCCCTGGCCTGACCCCAGCAGGCCTGACCTTGCCATCATGGAGCTGACCTTGCTGAGGATAAGACAAGGAGGCATGGCACGGCAGGCGGAGCAGCTGACAAATGCTGTATGCCAGCACGCCCCTGTCACTGTTGTTGTACATGGCACTGGGCACCAAGGGCATCATGATGTTACACATGTCGCATGCTGGCTAGGTGCATGGGCAAGACATCGCTGGACTGCATGTTAGCGAGTGCTGTTCAGGTGCATGCTGGCGGACACCTGCCCCTCTCAGCACATGGCACATGGCACAGCACCGCTAGGACACAGAAGCAGAGCAGCCGACTGCGGCTGCCACTGCTGCTGCTGCTGCTGCTGTTGCTGACCCTGCCCCTGCTGCTGCTGCTGACCCTGCCCCTGCTGCTGCTGACCCTGCTGCCCCCACTGCTGCTGCTGCTGCTGCTGCAGATCACCCACTTGGCCGGCATCCAATTTAAGGAGGTCAATGCCAAGGACCTGACCTACATGAACCCGGCAGCCAAGGCGGCAGCGCAGAACGTGCAGGCATCCCTGGGGTCAGAGTATGCAGGTGAGGGACCCCTCACTGCCCTCACTGCCCTCGCTGCCCTCCCCAGCAGCAGTTGGGCGCTGACAAGTGGAATTGGAATTGGGGGAGGGTCATCATGGGTGTGGGGCATGCTGAAGGGCAGGCATGTCTCCAATACAAACCACCTACACACTTTCTGTTCTGTCTGTGCCGCCACCTGAGCAGCATCAGATCAGCATCAGCACCTGTCTCACTGCCCAGCACCAGGCTGAAGCACCAGGGCATCACATCTCGTGCACAACCTCATGCTTGGCAAGGGCAGTGCACCTCTGCACATGAGCTGGCGGGCAGAGGGGGTGCTGGGCGAGCTGCAGGGGCCCCAGGGGTCAGGACCACCCAGCTTCTACCCAACACCTAGCGGCACCAGCCACGACCTCAACCCTCCCCTCCCACATCTCGCCTCACCCCATGCCTGCTAACACACAGCCCTGGCCCCATGCCTGTCATGACGCCCTTTCCCACCACAGGTCAGCTGCGAGCTGAGGCCCGGCCCCATGAGGGCAACAAGATGGCTAAGCGCAAGCACCAGATCGGCACCTTGTTTGCCAACGCCAAGCTGAAGGAGCTAGAGCTGTTGGAGGGCAAGGCAGCGGGCATGCGCTCCAAGAAGGAGACGCAGGCAAAGTATGGCTGGTGAGGGGCTGGAAGGGGGCACACCCAGCTGGCACAGCTGGCACAGGCCTACACTGCGTGTGGTCACACTGTGTGTGGTCACACTGTGTGAGGTCACACCGACAGCCCGTGTGCAGTGCTGGGAGGCAATGAGTAGTGCCATGCAGTGGGGGTGGCAACTGGTGGCTGGGTGCCATGCAGGCGGGGAATGGCATGCAGTGGCGACCTCCTGGGGTTGATGCACTTGTTCCTTGTTTGCTTTGTGATGATTGGGGGGTGGGTGGGTTACCCTAACCTTTACCCACTCTAACCCTAACCCTGATTCTGACATGAGCAGGGCCAAGCAGTGGGCTGGATGGTAGCTGGGCCAGCATGCCATGTGGCCGCCATGCTGAGGGCAGCATGCAGTGGCGGCTGCAGGAGCAGCTATGTGAGGTCCGGGGCAGTTGTCAGTTGCATAATGGTGGCTGCAGGACCTGGCTGCAGTGCCGGGCCTGGCTGGCTGCAGGGCCAGGGCCAGGCTGCAGGGGGCCCAACTAGGGTAGGGCCAGTTCAGGCCGCCTTTCTGAGTCTCTGAGGGTGCAGCTGTGCAGCAACAGTGGTGCGCCTAGTTGATGAGGCGGTCAGGGTAGCCTGCTGTAACAGGGACAATTCAGCAGAAGAGTGCAGTTGTACAGTGACCGCAACATCATGCAGTGAGAGCGGCAGGGGTGCGGAGAGGGGAAACGGGTGCAGGGTGGAAGGGGAGACAGGGAAGAGTTATGAGTGATCACCCGCTGACAATGTGTGCTCAAAGCTGTTTGAGATGACTCAACGTGATGCGAGACCGAGCCCCCAAGGCCCAAGCCTAGCAGTCAGGTCCCACAAGGTCTCTTTGGCAAAATGTACCGTGAGCCATTTGATGCCGCGCTTACACAGCCTTGATCAGCGAGCCTTCCCGATATGCCTACTGCATCAAAGGGCCTGCACGGCCTGGACGCCCACCAACCCTTGCCAAGTGTCCAGCTGGCAAGGTTACTGTAGATGGATGCGGCGTTCTTTTTTAAGCGGGTGCTGGTAGGTACGGTACACAACAGAGCTAGCGCGAGGGCCGGCGGTTATGTCGGTTGACCAGGTGGCTCGCATCTCGCATCGGGCTGCCGCAGCTCACTCGCAACATTCCTAAGCGTTGCAATTGCCCTACTCCTCCACCACATCAAAGCATATACTACGAGCTGCAGGCAGCATGTCCGAAGGAATTGTTTTTTTCTGGTCTCTCCTTCGACGACATTATTGAGAGGGCTGATGAACGACGAGAGCTTCCTATGCTTTCTTATGCTTCCCTATGCTTCCCTTTGCTGTCCTATGCTTTCCGATCCTTCCTATTCTTACTACGCTTAGTGCGGGGTGCCATCGCTATCAATGGCCGCCAGTCTGCATCATTTGCGCCGCTGATGAACGCTGGTGGTAGCTTGGAGGAATCAGAACAATCTCTTACACTTTCGCAGCCTGGTAAGCGCGAGATGATGGGGTAATTTAGACATGAGCATGGGAGGTATGTCTGGGTGATCTATGGATGCTAATCCTAAGAATAACGCTACCAAAAGTGTAAGAGAATCTCGGGGCACACAGATTGCATCTCTACAGGAGGTCAGCACGGCGTTTGATGCACAACCTGCCTAGAAATAAGACTTCTACGCACCGTAATTCCAGGAGCTTCCCAAGCTGCGCAGCGCAGATGTTATACACTGCAGTAGCTTCTAATGGGAGCTATGAGCATACTTCAAAGTTATGGCGCAGAAACCAGACGGTTACGTAGCAGCAACAAGCAGCAAATCGATCTCAAAAATAGCACTGCAGATTTGCATGACGACACCCCATCCCGGTACGCCGACCGACCGACTAGTGGCCGCTGTACCTCGCTCGTTGCTGCGGCGTTATTGTATGCATGTGCACTACCGTCAGGGTGCAAGGAGTCACTGGTGCCAGGATACCGCGGAGGGGGCAAAGTTGACTTTAGCCCGTCCCTCGCAGGCCAAGCTGCGGAGCTGCACGCCGCAGCGGGGCGTCGCGGTTTGACCTCTTGGAGTTCAGTATACGCGACAAAAAGTGACGGTACATTTTATCGAGCCATTTTACCTGACCTTGTGGGACCTGACTAGCAGCCTGTAGCACAGTAGCATGTGTGCACTAGGCAATGCTGAAGTTGTTGCTTATATCCGAGCATGTGTTTCATGCCAACATAGGTTTCCTGGCCTTCGCAAGCGGGTTGAGGTAGTGAATCAGGTATTGGTGCCGGGCTGTAGGTCGCAGTTACCCAGTTCGGACAACAGATAACACTTCCATTACCCAATCAGTGTGCTGACAATGTGTGACTGAAGCAAAGTGAACAAAGCAGATGCTGTTTGGGTGGGTGGCCGTTGGGATTAGGGTGTCACTCATTGGAGCGAGCGAGGTGGCGGTGAATCATGCATGGTGCGCATATCTAGGGATCGTCCCATCTTCTTACATTTCCCTACATGTACCAGCAGATTTTGAAAGTATACTCAACAATACATAGTGGCCACCCGAGGCCCCTGGCTGCAGTGGTTGGTCCCTCAGCTGCGGGGCTTTCCAGACAGAGACACAGAAGAAAGAAAAAAAAGAAAAGAAAGACTACTCCGGTTTAACACCAGCGTGCATTAAGGGAGGACCAAACCACAGACAAAGAAACACGGCACAGCCATTGTAAATTCAATGGTATGTAAAACAACTCACAACCCCCAGCACTCCCTCTGGATTTAGGAGTGTCCCTCCCCAGAGCTACCCCTGTCTGCTACATACTCGCGGGCACGTCCCTTGCCACGTAGTGTGCACCTATCTGTGTGCATGCTGCCAACGAAGAGGTCGCTCTGTCAGGACATCTCAGCCCCTGTAGAGCCCCTCTCAGTGAATAATGCAGCCGCAGCGACAAAGGCAGCGCGAAGCTCCGCATGCACCAGGCTCGTCGTACGGGGCAAACCAGCAAAAGCGCCGCGATGAAGCACTTGCACGCCAGCGTGCTTCGCGGCTGCATCGGAGCAATGTGGCGAGGCTGCTGCACGTGAGCAGGACAGCGTGCTGCTCGCCAAGCGACAGCTGACAGCTGCAGGGCTGTGCTTTGCGCTGCAGAGTTCAGAAAACATGGTTCAGGAGCAACAAGAGGCGACCGAGATGTCCAGGATTGAGGAAGGTGACCCAGGAGCCTTGCAGGCCAAGGCACAGCCCTGGCCCCTGAGATTTGTATCTGCCAATGCGAGCCAGCTGACCTGCAACTTGCCTGCGCTTGGGGGCCAGTGTGGCTCGCATTACCTTCAATTTCAGACATCAGGCACTTTGGCTACCACACACCTAGCGGGACAGGTCTAATTACAGTGCATGTCATAGCTAGGTGAAAGCCACTCCTGGGCTGTTGCCAGCCACCATCTCTAAGTGTACATACGCAGCATGGCAGCGCGACAGTCATCCTGACATGGTGCTGTGTGCTGTTGTGCTAGTGCCAAAGGGTGTGCCACATCAGAGAATGGCTGCCATGCCAGCCAGCCATGTTTGCCTGCATTAATCACTACCCCACCCCAGACCCTGCAAGCACTTGTGAACCCCACCATCAGAACCACAACCACTCCAACTACCCTGGCTGAGCCACAACTTCCATTGGCAGCAAAGGCAGCCAACTCAGGCCTGCAGCTATAACAGACGAGATCATGGGCGGGCCTGGAAGGAGGCCCCAACCCCAGCTGCCCTTGCATGCTTGCAGACGCTGCCATGGCAGCTGCACCTGACTCGGCTCAAGAAGGCTCAGGGGCGAGCCAGGGGGGCAGCAGCAGCCGTCCAGCAGCGCAAGGGGAGCGCCGCGGCCTGGAGTATGCCCGGCAGATGATGCACCCAGAGTGGCTCACGGACACCCCCCCAGACCTGGCAACACACTGGTAGGCGCTTGAACCCACCATCGCCGCCACCACATGCACCTGCTCCTCCTTCCTCTCCACCGCTACCGCTGCACCCCACCTCCTCCTCCACCTACCCTCCCTCCTCTTCCTCTTTCTCTTCCAGTGGGTTTTCCTTCTAGAGCAGCTCTGTGGCATCAGCCCTCCTGCAGCAGCCGTGGAGCACGCAGTGGGCATGCGCCCTGCCGCAGCCCTAGTCACCCTGACCCTCATCATGACATGGCCGTGGCACACACACCAGGTGTCAGGCACAAAGCAGCCCCCGCCAGCACTGCTTCAGCAACAGCATCACATGACATCAGCATCACATGGCAAGAGCATCACATGGCAACAGCATCACATGGCAACACCACCTGCAGGCCTCCAGGCACTGCATGGTGGCACCACAGCTGCAGACCTGGCCACATCACAGCCGCCCCAGCCTTGCGCTTTGCTGTGGTTGAGAAGCTGCCAGGCAGCTGCGGCGTACACCACAGCTGCAGTGCTCTAGGTGTTCGCAGCCTGGACTGGCCCTGGCCCTGGCCCTTGCCAGCATGTGCGGGTCTGGTCAGATCCTTGTTACATCATGCAGCAGGTCCAGGAGAAGAGGCATGTCTTGATTAGGCACTGTGACCACCACATGCACATGGGACCTGCGGCTGCACCACGGATTCACAAGCCCAGGCAGCCCTGCTGCTGGCACCAGCCCTGCATCCTATAGCAGCAGGTGCTCTGACGTCAGGGCATGGTTCAGGGTCCATGCAAGCATGTCTTCATGCAGCCCCACATGCTGCCTCCGCCATGCCTGTTGCAGGCTTGTGTGTGCACGGCCAGAGGGGCAGCGCTGCCTGGTGGCTACATCCCGGTCAGTTGGCAGTTGGTCTGTTTGTTGGTTAGGTGTGTGTGGGGTATGGAACTAAAACCCAAGGGTCAACGGGCTACTCACGTTGTTCTGACGTCATCCCTCACTTCTTTCATCTATTCATGTGCTTTGCTCCATGCTATCCATGTGACGATGACACTAATGAGCAAAACAAGGGAACGTGAGCGGACTGCTGACACCTCCACCATACCGCTGCCAATCTAACCCACCCCCTTGCCATCTCTTCCACTCATCCATCCCCCATTCCTATGTTTGTCTCTACGCTCAGCTGCCAGCCATCCATGTAGCCATGCAACATGGTGTGCTGCCCAGGGGCAAGACAGCTGTCCGAGGGCGCAGTGGGAGCCTGCTGGTGCTGGGCCACTCAGGCCTGCCAGAGGGAGGCCCAGCCAGCCAGCGGGCTGCGGCCAACTTCTGCTTGCTGGACGCTGTGTGGTACCCTGACGATTGGTGGGTCACAAAGGAATGCACCGGGCTGTCGCTGCTGCTGCTGCTGCTGCTGCTGCTGCTGCTGCTGCTGCTGCTGCTGCTGCTGCTGCTGCTGCTGCTGCTGCTGCTGCTGCTGCTGCTGCTGCTGCTGCTGCTGCTGCTGCTGCTGCTGCTGCTGCTGCTGCTGCTGCTGCTGCTGCTGCTGCTGCTGCTGCTGCTGCTGCTGCTGCTGCTGCTGCTGCTGCTGCTGCTGCTGCTGCTGCTGCTGCTGCTGCTGCTGCTGCTGCTGCTGCTGCTGCTGCTGCTGCTGCTGCTGCTGCTGCTGCTGCTGCTGCTGCTGCTGCTGCTGCTGCTGCTGCTGCTGCTGCTGCTGCTGCTGCTGCTGCTGCTGCTGCTGCTGCTGCTGCTGCTGCTGCTGCTGCTGCTGCTGCTGCTGCTGCTGCTGCTGCTGCTGCTGCTGCTGCTGCTGCTGCTGCTGCTGCTGCTGCTGCTGCTGCTGCTGCTGCTGCTGCTGCTGCTGCTGCTGCTGCTGCTGCTGCTGCTGCTGCTGCTGCTGCTGCTGCTGCTGCTGCTGCTGCTGCTGCTGCTGCTGCTGCTGCTGCTGCTGCTGCTGCTGCTGCTGCTGCTGCTGCTGCTGCTGCTGCTGCTGCTGCTGCTGCTGCTGCTGCTGCTGCTGCTGCTGCTGCTGCTGCTGCTGCTGCTGCTGCTGCTGCTGCTGCTGCTGCTGCTGCTGCTGCTGCTGCTGCTGCTGCTGCTGCTGCTGCTGCTGCTGCTGCTGCTGCTGCCGCTGCTGCTGCCGCTGCTGCTGCCGCTATAGTCTATAGTCTATAGTCTATAGTCTATAGTCTATAGTCTATAGTCTATAGTCTATAGTCTATAGTCTATAGTCTATAGTCTATAGTCTATAGTCTATAACACACCCTACTGCCCACATACCCACCCCCTGCTGTTATTGACTGCCAACACTCGCTGCTGCTGTTAAGGCGGTGTGCTGTGAGTATGGGGTCAGCCCATTCCTGCGTCATCCTACGTGCATTATCGCCAACATCACACCTGTGACGTGCGAATCGTGCCGCACCGCATCCCTGTGCAGCAGCCTGTACGTGGTGGACGCTCTGGTGTGGCGCGGCTACAGCCTCATGGACTGCTCAGCTGAGTTCAGGGCGTTCTGGCTCAAGGTGAGCGGCGGCCTGGTGCCACAGCCTGAATGGCTTGTCCCTCCCCTCCCTTCCCCGCCCCGCCCCGCCCCGCCCCGCCCTGCCTTGCTGTGACGCCCCACCAGACTGTCCCACTAGATAACGTTGCTCACTTTTAGTTCTGTCTAGTCATCATCTACCACTTCTTGTCTTCGTCCTGCCGTACTTCTAGAGCTTCGATGGATGGCTCTTTTTATGACTACTACTATGAGACCTTCTATATCATTATAGTGTATTATTAAAACAGCCTGCCACCGGGGTTCGAATCCTAGCAGCACGCTGCTTCAGCCTCTGCACACTCTTAGCTAACAGAAGGTGTTGCAGTCTAGGCATACAAGCTCCGCTGCATCCGGGCAATAAGTAGCTAAGCAAGATTCGTTTGCGCTCCGCAGCGGCGGTCGTGACGTGCAGACTCGCTGACATATGCCGCCTCGCTGAACAGTGGGAACGCAGCGATAAAGTCCTATTAGTATTAGCTGTCCTATCAATATCAGTAATGTTCAATTCAAGGCATGCAGGCAGGTGATTGTGATGCATGGAGGTAGTATGCCTGCAGTCCACATCATTCATTGCACGGGAGGGACTACGCGAGAGTATGTTTGCATCGGCGTGGCCATCGCGGCCATTGCAATGTGGCTTGCTCGCGGCCCAACCCCTTTTGCGCGGTTTAACCAAAAATTGACGCGCTCGCGGTTGCGATCAGTGCGCCGTGGTCGCACAGGCATGCCCTCGTCGCCGGGGGTCAAAGCGATACAATTCTGCCAACAATCTAATTATACGCTGAAGACCGCACCTTGATCTGTATAAGTGTAGAAATGTCATTATCGAGCCATATTTTCATTGTTTCAACTTTCCCGATGGCCAAAGTACGTCTACGATTTTAGATTGAGAAATCAAAATCATATGATCCACATTGTCAACTGTCGTGGTCTCTCTTCTAGTGGCCTTATCACCTGACCACGTCACATGGGGCATTGAACCTAGCTCATAAAGTCGCGGTCCTCCTGTCGCTGCTGGCAGTGGCGGCATGTTTCATCATCTGCCTTGGAGCATTCAAACTTGTGTGCTCATGCAGCCACCCAAGCAAGCACCCCGCCTTGGCCGGCTGCCCGTGTATGGCCGGCCGCCTCCCCCCTCAACATGGTTGCCAGCCTGGTTGCCACCCTTGCCTGTTCTGTGATCCCAGCCTTTGCCCCAGCCTGGCCCACCTCCCTCGACCTTGCAGGATGGGCTGAATCGTAGCAGGATGCCACCAATTCTCATGCGCCTTGCCGGTTCGTGTGAGAGCAGGAGGTGTGCTGGGCGATGCGGCAGGGTTGCGGCGTGGAGAAGGCCCAAAGTTAGTAGTCCCAGGTAGTCGCTTCTCAATCGCTACCGCTTGACGGTTGAGAGACATTTGGAAGCGTTGTTCATTGTTCTAAGGAGCTTGTGGTGCAGATTATCAGCTGTGTCGGCGGCACTAATGCCCCATACCACAAACTTGTCCATTGCTGGCACTTTCGTCAAGTTCAACTAATTGTTTGACTACTTCCCGGAGAAACACAATAATTACATTGTATATTTTCCCCCGGTTTCCCGAAGGACAAAAATAGGGAATCAAAAGGATAGGGAATCGAAATGGAAAAGGATGGGCCAAAGCCATTGCCAAGGCGAATGGCATTGCACATGATGGCAGAGCAGCCTGGTGACCTGGTAGTGTGGTTCAGACCAGTGGCATGCAGGGCAGGGCAGTCAGCATGAGCCCCCCTTCGCCTCCTCGACTTCTGCCTGCCCTCCCCCTACAGTATCCTCCCGCTGCCTACGTCTGCCTGCTCCCCCTCCCGCCCTATTGGCCCTCCATCACCACAACCCTCCCAATCATCCCAACACAGCCCTGGCACAGCCCATGCACCTGCTGCCCCCACTGCCTGGCTGACCCTGCTGTGCTGCTGCCGCTGCTGCTGTTGCTGCTGCTGCTGCTGCTGCTGCCTCCTGGCCTGGCCTGGACTGAACAGACAAAGCTGGAGGAGGACCTAGACCTGTCAACAGGGCTGTCAGGCGGCCAGCCAGAAGCACTGCCAGCAGCCCAGGCGGGGCCCCATACCTGCGCCATGGCCACCGACCTCCAGCTGCCTGAGCCAGAGGCTGGGCCACAGCAGCAGCAGCAGCAGCAAGGTGGGCCAGCAGGGGGGCGGGGACAGAGAGGGAGGCGACAGGGTCAGGCAGCCAGAAGGGGGGCGGGGCGGGGCGCTGCAGCTGGCCAGCTGGCTGGGCCACAGGGGGAGGGGCAGATGGAGCTGGAAGGGGGTGGTGAGGAGCAGCAAGATCAGCAGCAAGGGCAGCAGCAGCAGGAGCAGCAGGGGCCAGGGACGGCATCGTCACAGAATGGTCACACACGTCAAAAAAGTCATCCTTGGTTCAGGTGAGTACCTGATCATGAGACTGGCTGCACCAGGTGCTTGCATGGGCATGTTGATGCAGCTATACACACAGCAAGCTGGCCAGTGGCCTGATGGCTGGCTGTGTCCCAGTTTGAGGCAGAGTGTCGAGGAGGGCACACCAGACAATAGGCATGTAGCCGTAGCAGCCGTCAGGACAGCATGTACAACCTGCCCAGTCCTTGTTGAGTCACAGTACTCCATGGATTGACTGGTTCAGCATTCCTGGCTTAGCTCGCCTGGTGGTGCGCTGCCCCTGCCCCACCCCTGCCCTCCTGACCTTGCCTGGCTGCGTTTCAGAGTGGTGCTGCTGCCCTGGCACCAGGCTGATGCATCCGGCCTGCACCAGGCCTATTCCCAGCCCGTTCCCTTCACGCGGGACGGCCTCCTCTTCCTTCACAAGGTGTGTGGCGTGCAAAACCTCCTCCCCTTCCCCCTCCCCCTCCCCCTCCCCCTCCCCCTCCCCCTCCCCCTCCCCCTCCCCCTCCCCCTCCCCCTCCCCCTCCCCCTCCCCCTCCCCCTCCCCCTCCCCCTCCCCCTCCCCCTCCCCCTCCCCCTCCCCCTCCCCCTCCCCCTCCCCCTCCCCCTCCCCCTCCCCCTCCCCCTCCCCCTCCCCCTCCCCCTCCCCCTCCCCCTCCCCCTCCCCCTCCCCCTCCCCCTCCCCCTCCCCCTCCCCCTCCCCCTCCCCCTCCCCCTCCCCCTCCCCCTCCCCCTCCCCCACGCGGCACTGCCATTGTGGCCGCTGCTCAAGCCTGGTAACCAGCAACAGCAGCAGCAGGATGGCTTACCAGGCAGTCGGGTGCATGGCTGCTGCTGTTGCTTCAGGAGGGTCTGTACACTGGAGGGTCAGCCAGCCCCCTAGCCCTGCAATGGAAGGACGCTGTGTGCTCCCGCTTCCTTATTGACACAGACGCCAAGGGCCTGCCCCTTCCGCAGCAGGTCAGGTCAGGGTCGGGGTCATGCCATGGGTCACAGTCGGCAGCTTCAGTGTGCCTCCGCATCCCGGCAGTGCAGTGGCAGAGCTGGCAGACACCACTCAGTACTAGGCATCACCTGCCAGCCCAGCCGGCAGCCAGTCAGGTTGCAGCTGTTTGACAGCCTCACCTAGCTTCTGAGCCATAGGCGCTTGGGAGTACTAATGATAATGATGATAATGATAATAATGATAATAATACTAATAATAATAATAATAATAATAATAATAATAATAATAACAGTAATAACAATACTAGTACTAACACTAGTAATAATAACAATGATACTACTACTAATGATAACAACTATGACAAAACAAGAAGAAGAAGCCATCTCTGGCATGGAAGCCGGCGTGCATCAATAAGAGGAGCTTCCGCCGGGGGCTCAGCCTGCTCCCATCACCTACCCTAGATGTGCTACGTCTCATACCATTTGCAAGCACCCTGACCTGTGCAGATAGTTAGAAACCCTAAGGGAGAGGGCGGTCAAGCAACCTCACGCCTCCATCGCTTTTTGTCACACCTGCTCTGTTTTCTGCAAACACCCACCACCGTCACTATGTGGCATTCGCCAACAGGCATTTGGAACTGGGATGTGTGTGACCGGGATGTGAGTCAGTGCAGGTGGTCACACTAGAGTATCGCATGGACTGCTCCGTAGCCACCAGCGACGACCCTCCCGTGGTGCTGGGCCAGATGCCGGTGGCGTGGGTCGAGGTAGGCAAGCTGGACACACGCCACAACTGCCAGGGGTCTGCACATGGCTTTGATGTGTTGTCATGAAGCCAGGCGTGGCATGCATTCATCAGCAGCAGCGGCACCAGCAGCAGCAGCAGGCGCAGCAGCAGCGGCATGTGTGACCATGTTCCAAGTCATGTTCATCCACGTGATAGTGCCGCAACGGGTGGCATTTGTGCTGGATGCCAAGGGATTGGTGCAGTGGTGCTGTATGCAAGCATGCCTGGCTCACACCTGGTCACAGGCTATGGGCCCCAAGGTCCTGCGGCCCGGACGATTGCTGAAGTTTGTGGTGCAAGAGGTGAGCTGTGTAGCAGGGGAGGGATCACAATCTCTCCACAATGACGGCTTGTGCGGTGTTTGCCATTATGAATCATACAGTATGTGTAACCGGTAGCTCATGCTAGGTGGCCGTGCATGTTGGTTGCTTGCTTGCTTGCTTGCTTCCTGACAGGGTGGCATCATGTTTGTGGGTGGGAAGCCGTGTGGCGCTGACTTGAAGTACGTGGGCCCAGGCAACCAGCGACGAGGGCGAGCAGATGCCTTCAGTAAGGTGACCTTGGCTGGCTGTCAGGCGGTCTGTTTGTTTGTTGCTAGAGTGAACTTGCTGGTTGTCACTCACACCATCATCAGAGTTTGGCATTCGCCTGTCAGCATTGCTGCCCAACACACAGCCATTATTCGCAGGCTCAATGTGTTACTGAGCATGCCCTTACTCGGGTATGCATTACAGCCAGCCTACTATATAAATGGGCCCTTGCCCTCTCCCCTCCCCTTTCCGTCCTCCCCGCTCCTTCTCCCTTTGCCCCATCCAACACGCCCGGAATTGCCCTTTGCCCCATCCACCTCGCACTGCTCTGGTGTGCAGATCCTGTTTCAATACCTCGCGCGCACCAAGCCAACCAGCATAGAGGAGCTCATCGCTGCAGGCCGACAGCCTTAATCGCGATTCAGTGCCACCATGAACCAGGGTAACAAGCTCAACAGTGTCCTTCCTTGCCGCGCAGTATTTGGTGTCACGTTGATAGATGTCACCGTCACCACTGACAGGCACTGCCACCACAGACCCCAGACTGTTACCACTGACAGGCAGCTTTGCCAAGGCCGTACCTCTCCCTCTTTGGCGACAAGGACTAGGGTTATGCTCAATAACACAAGGGTTCTGTGTCAAATGCTCATGTGAAGCTGGCTATACCCTGGTCCTCGTCCTCCCCCTTCTCCACGCTCCCCTCATCCTCTTCTTGCAGCTTCTAACGCAACTCCCACTCTCATAAGCCGGCTACAGTTCAACTGTGCAAGTAGTCCTGGCATCAGGGTTGTGACTTTGCGTTCTTTCATTCTTTCATTTCATCATTTCATCATGAAATTGGTGAAATTTCATGAAAAGAATGAAAGACATGAAACGGGATGAAAACGCGTGGTTGCAGTGGGACTTTTAACCTGAAACTTTGCACACAACCCTCTTTAACATCTGCCAACCCAATGTAACAATCAGGATACGGTTTGGTGCACCACATCCACCAAAACCAAAGGTCATTAAGGATATCCAAAACCACAGGTTAACAAGGATACCACAGCTCCAAACCACGTGAGTTACTTACTACTGCCTGATACTCCCCCACCGTTGCTGTTCATGCATGATGCCATGCTATTGCCAGCGAACATGAGCATTCTGCTGAAGGCCTCAGCCATCGGGCTCTACTCATGCTGCCGGGTGCTGGGCTTACCGGGATTTCATTCGTTGCATTTTGTGAAATACTGCAATTTTCACAAGCCTGCCTGGCATTCATCAACTGTGTGGACATGAGCTTGTCCAGCATCATGTAATAGCCCCCCCCTTTTCGTGTCTTTCAGAATGTGATTGATGTTGGACATGTAGCTGTATGGTTGCTGTGCGACTGACCCTCATAGCTCACAGCTGTATGCTACTGTTTCACTGTCTGCACAACTCCTGAACCCCACAGCCCTCATGCTACACCAAAATAAAGCAAGAGTTGGAATCGAACCTAGCTGCGAGCTCATCATTGTAAAACCCCCCACAACCGTGCAAGGTTGGTGGTGCTCTGAACAGAATCGACGTTGCAATGTCGGAGCTGCAGCACTGTTCTCAGCTGCAACAGGAGTAGCGCAGGTTCGGCGTAGATATCGAATACGGACCCGGGGCGGGTGATGACTACACAGCAGACAATAATAGCTTATATTACCGAGGTTAGGTGAGCGCAACGAACATAGGCGACCGCGACTGGAACAGAGCTTGGCCTGTTCAAATGTCACGGGCTGACACTCACACTGTTGCGGTTGCGGCAAAAAACAAGCCGAAACAAGCCTACGCCCTGTCATCAGCCAAGACGGCTGTTTGGCGACAGATACTATAAATTGAGTTCGTGGCGGCTAATCAAGAAGGCTTCTGCTGAAGGCGGCGCCAGGGACATCAGGTCAGAGGAAGTATGCGCAGCGCACCTCTTATCATCACGGACTTGGCAGGGTGTTGTCAGAACTGTCAGCACTCCTCATCCCGCGCTATGCTCGTCGCTGTGTCAACGCATCCTGGTGGTTTTAGCGCGATCTGTTATCTTGATGTAGTGCTTGCAGCAAGAAAGCGTGGCTTGCACCTATCTAAAGTGCGCCTGCTTGCCCGTGGACGTCTCTGGTGACTGCAGGCTTCCATCGTCACCTGCATGAACGTTTCCGCCATGATTGCGGGATGCGGTGGCTATGAAGGTCGGTGAGCCGCACGTCAAGGACAGCACAGAAGGCATAGGAACTTGGCAGGTGTAGATTATCCATCAACACCCCATGGCCTTGCAGATGTCATTTTTCCATCTTTGGGGAGCGCCATGGGAGGTACAAGTGGTGGTGGGAATGGCAGCGCAGGAGCTAGCAGCCTTGAGGGTGGCCGTGTGCGCCACCGCATGCCTGGGAATGGTGCCACCACCACTTTCGTCATGTCTAAAGCCAATGTGCTGGGCAACGGCATGGGGGCAGAGCTCCCTGGGCAGCAGATGCAACAGCCTATGCCAGTGGTGATGGGATCAGTGTTTCCTGGCAATGGGGCAGCAGGGCTGGGCTATGGCGCCTCCCCTGCTGAGGACATCCGCACTGTCTTCATAACTGGCTTTCCTCCTGATGTTCGTGACCGTGAGCTGCACAACCTGTGCTGCTTGTTGCCAGGATATGAGGCATCACAGGTGGGCAAATGTGATGTCTGATTTGCTGCCAGCCTGCCAGCCTGTTCTTTTTAGTAACAATATCCAATAGCTCGCTAAACAAGGTTTGCGACAATGCGCATCTTGTGTGTACATGCAGCTGAGCTATAAAGGCGGTCAGCCGCAAGGCTTTGCACTGTTTGTGAGCGCTGCGCATGCCATGCAAGCTGTGGAAGCCCTAGTGGGCCTGCCCTTTGATGTCAGCGGCCCCTCCCAGCCCAACAGCAGCCAGCTGCACCCTCTCAGTGCACAAGCCAGCGACCTGGAGTTCCAGATGGCAAACCTACATGTCAACCATGCCGCCATGGCCAATAGTGGCGGAGCGGGAGCAGGAGGGTCGACGCTTGTGTCCCCACTGGCCAGCCATGCTCCCAACATGACTAGCGTAGATGGCTCAGGAGACCCGGCCAGCTCCGTGACTTCAGAGGAGAGCAGCCCACACGCCCGCTCACTGGGGCACCGCAACAGCGGGGTGATTCAAGGGTGTGGCGTGGGTGACGAGCTGAGGCAGCGACAGCAAGCCGCCGCCCTGCATGCGGCGCACTTTGACCGGCAGCAGCGCAGCCGGGTGCACGCGCTGAGCTCCGCCTCCTCGGGTGTGCCACCTCTGGTCTGCAAGCTGCGGGCAGAGATGGCGCACAAGAACATGTACATCAGGGTGGGTGCACGGCAGCCAGGTGTGTGAGCAGCGGCAGTGATAACATCATTGCTGGGATGTGTTCCTCACCTGCAGCATTAACATCGCTGCCATGGCTGCAACACAGCTGTCACCATTTCCTCATTAACTGTGTTTCCCTCCTTAAGAAGCCTGCCTGCTGCCTGCTGCCCCACTGATCCCAGGAGGGAGACCCCAGCATCCGCCGTGCCCACCGCCCGCTGCTGCTGTTGCCCAACCCTGGTCTTGGCCTCAATTATGCCCCTGCCGGCACAGGTGTTTGTCACTGTTGGCATCCTAGCCGAGCAATGCACCCTGTGGCTGCATACACTGCTGTGGAGCTGTGTGAGCTGTGCTGAGGACTGGTAGTGTGGTGATGAAGCTGAGTGCGAGCGTACACTGTGTTAAACTCTAGTGATGTGGCAATCAAGCTGGGTGCAAGCGTGGGCTGTGCTGTGCGCTGGTGTGGTGAAGGCTATGGCGTACTGAGTGGGCTGGATGAGCTGGCTGCTGGAGGAAGCATGCGCAATGCTGGCGCCAACGCTTTCAATGCAGGGATGCCTGGTGTGTGGCCTGGCCATGTGTGATGATGGCGTCAAGTTCAGGCTGATGTCTGGCTGTTCAGTTGCTGCGTGGCTGAGTCAGGGCAGGCTCAGGGGCGACCACCTGGTAGAGGCAGGGTCTGATAGCCTGCTGGGCTCTTCACAGGCTTGGCGTGCCAGCTGTGTGTGCCAGGCGAGGCTTGGCACACACCATCCTGGGATAAAGCGTTGTGCAGGTGCTGTCTGTGCAGGTCTTGGCAACAGCGGAGGGGGTGTCCACCCATTGGCTGCTGCAGCAGCCGGCCTCCAGCCCAGCAGTAGCGGCAACTTTTCCGCCCAAATGCAGTTGGGCCAGGGCAGCGGGGTGGCACCTGGCCTGGAGCGGGGCATGTCCAATGCCGGCCTCATGTCTACTGGCTCTAGCAACATGGCGGCTGCCCTGGGCACCGTGGGCTTCATGCCCGTCAGCAACAGAGGCGACAACCCTTCCTGCAACACCCTGTTCATTGGCAACCTTTCTGATCAGGTCAGGCTTCGCAGACTGGCCAGCGTGTGATGTGCTGGCACTAGCACAGTACAGTAGGGTTGTTCAGCCGTGGGCCTGGCAAGAGTGGGTGGGTGTGAAAGGCGATGCCTTTAGCAGCGTGGACAGGCAAATCACATGCCATTGAGCGTTGACCTGTCAGGGTAAGGGCTTCACTGTATTTGTGTGTCTCCATCACGCTTGGCCTTGTTGTCTGTACAGCAGCACTGCTGCATGGTGCTCAGGTCTCTGAGATGGAACTGATGACGCTATTTAGCGCACAGGCGGGCTTCCGCCAGATGAAGCTGGTTCGTGGACCCAAGCAGGTGACACAGCCCCCAGGCAGCACCCTGCCGCCAGTGCATTGCTGTCCACTAGCTCCTCCAGCTGCAGCGCCGCAGGCTGTGCTGTGATGCTGGCTTTCACTTGCAGGTGTCGTGCTTTGTTGAGTTTGAAGATGTCATGAGCGCTGCAGCAGTGCATGCCACCTACCAGGGCGCGGTACTGCCCTCCAGTGAACGAGGTGGCATCCGTATTCAATACAGCAAGAACCCCTTTGGCCGGCGTCAAGTCATGGACATGTAAGTGATGCCTGGCTCCTACCGTGTGAAGGCCTTGACACCCTGTGATGTGATGGCACATGTCCTCCTCACATGGATGTGCACTTCCCATGTGCATTGCTGCAGGTCAACAAGCTCGGGAACCATGGGCATGGGTAGCGGCGGGTCAGGCCAATCAAATGCATTCCCTGGCTCTGCAGCCCTAGACAGTTTCGCACCGGCCTCCTATGCCACCGGCAACTGGCCACCCCAGGGGCTGCTGCAGGCTTGCACTGGCAACAGCATGCAGGCTGGCCACCAGCAGCAGCTGTACAGTGGTTTGATGCAACAAGTGCAACTGCACCCTATGCCAGCCATGTACTACAATTCGTAGAGCTTAACAGCAGATAGCTAGCCAATGTGGCTGCTGCATCAAACAGTGGATATTAGCCCACACCGACATGCAAGGCGTTAGGCAATTGCATCACGAGCGCCCACCACCACCTATACCCACCACTGGCTTACACCGGGATGTGAACGCACCAATGACAAGGTCATACTCTCACACACCTAATTCATGTCCCCATGCTGCTCACCTTGCAGGAAACCAGGACAGTGACTGTGGTGAGGCAGGTGACCCATTGGTTGCGCAGCCACAGAGCAGGCTCCAGCGCCCTGCATCATTTGCTCAGCCTTGCGGTGTCTGGCGCAGGCGTTGCACTTTATTGTGTTCAAGAATAGCAAGACCAGGTGATGAGGCATTGACCCGGCAGGCTGCATTGAGCCTGGATCTAGATGGCTGTGCCTGCAGCCCAAGCTGGCCTGGTTGTGCTCGCCCAGTTCCTGGGGCCTGCGGTGTGCTTGCATGCATGTGGTTGCCAGTTGGGTGCTTGGTGCATGATGGCTGCATGGCGCCCACCCAAAAGCATGTTAGTCATGGTGTACTGTCGCAGTGGCTACGATCGCCAAGATGGAAAGGCTCAAAGTTGCCTCATGCAGCTGAACATGGCACTGCCTGTGTGATGGCATGCGGCAAGCAGAGGTGTTGAGGTATTCCATGCAGAGGTGTGCCATGAATTGATGGCTTGGCTGCATACCCTTTACATAGCCTTGGATAGCTCCTCATTGCTGCGACAGGTCTTGTGGAACCAATAAACGTGTGGGAACAATTGCATGGGACATGTGCATGTTGCCCTTCCCTGCCACTATGCCTAGATTCGACTGGGTTAAGCTGTGCGTGACTCAGTTCTGACTTGCACACAATTGTGGGCTACTATCACCCCCAGAATGACGATGATTGATATGCGTGTAAAGCACGAAGGAGCAACTATGTGAACCAACAGTTCTTGAGTACGCAAGGGAACAAAGCATGTGTTGAAAATCGCATGTTCATATCCAGCTGTCTGTGCCAATGCTTGGGTCGCTGCGATCAACCTATGTGTTAAAGGCAAGGGTGCTATGCACATCAGGTACGCCAGAGAATGGGCCAGCTGCTGTCCTAGCTGACGCTGTTGAGCTGAGGAACGCCGCCTTTTTCGTTGTATCATCACACTGTAGCAGGCGGACAAGACGGTATGTCGAGTGTACGTTAGTAGGTGGATGTTAGGCCTGCCATTCACTACCTGTACGACAGTAGACACATCTGAATGGATGTACCTTCACCCCCTCCTGTGGAGCCTATCCTCCTGTGGAGCCCCTACACTTCTCCACAGCAGTGAGAGACCGGTGTGTGTCCAGTAAGAGGCCAGTGAGAGGCAGGTGGATGTCAATAGCATGGAGTTTACCGACCCTATGTTGGGAACGCCCAAGCCATACCCTGCAAGATGCCGTCTCAGCAAACAATCCATAACAGCCTGGTAAAGGTGAAACACCCACGTCGGGCTTACATCTCTATTTGTTTCAATATAATTGTAGTCTATAGGGCGCACCATACTAGGAACTGGCAGCCAAAAGCCGGAAGGGTGTCAGGGGGAGGACAAGAGAAAAAGAAAATGAAATACAAAAAAAGAAAATGAAATATGAAATGAAATACAACTCCTGAACCCCACAGCCCTCATGCTACACCCAAATAAAACATGAGTTGGAATCGAACCTGGCTGCGAGCTCATCATTGTAAAGGCTACCGATAGTGTGCCTAATGCCCACTTCAGCTCAGCCATTCTGGTGTGTGTGCCTGTGCCAGTGCTTGTGCCTGCGCCACACAAATCCCCTGTGTGAGGGGTTCATTGTTTTTTTGTTGTTGGGATTGTCTTGAGCTGTAGCTGGCTATTGCTGCGACTGGCGCTGCCACTTGCGCAGCAGGGGCTTGTCGGGTATCTCCACCCACTCCTGGCCTGGCTGGCCTGGCTTTGGCATGGCTGGGCGGTTAGGCCAGTAGCACAGCTCAGTGGGACGAGGCCCTGGGCCGACTGCACAGCGGCGGATGTTCAGCGCGGCTGACATGTCCCGGTCATAGAACCTGCACATGGGTGTGGAAGATGCATGACGTCAATTCATGTGTCATGTCATGTGGGATGTGCTCATGTCATGCACATGTGTAGGGTTGGGTCAATGCTTACCTGGTGATGTTGTTAATGCTTGTTAAGCACATCATGCCCCGGACTTGGGAACGCTTTGCCATGCTTTTCACTGGCCGCAGCCACCTGCATGGACACATGGGGCAATGCACATTTGTAAGATGTCTCATCTTGACCCTACCTAGTCACCTTGACTCCACCACCGCCCAACACTGCCAACAACCCCCTATCCTCAGCCCCCTCACCTGAAGGACTCAGGCGGCGTGTCAAGGAGGGTCTCACTGGGGGTGTTGTCGGCTGAGCTGACCCGGCTGGTTCGGAACTCGTCCACCAGCACCACACGCTCTGGCCTGAACTGCTTCACTGCCTCCTTCTGCATCTGGCTGACAGGGACACCCCTGCAACCAATGGTGCCGCTGCCATTGAAGCCGGCTGCCCCATAGGCCAGGGCCAGGATGCGGTCCGGCCACAGCTTCTTTGCCTGCGTGTTGACCTGCAGCCACATAGCAAGACACATCGGCACACATGTGTAAGGTCAGGTATAGCAGCAGCAACAGAGGCGACAACAGCAGCAGCTGGCCAGGCTGCCTAGCTCGTGGGTTAAGGTTATTAGGCGTTACCTTGGCCCAGAACGAAGCCACCACACGCATGAAATACAACCAAAAAGATTAGCATGGCGCGGGTTGAGAATATTGGCGCTACTTCGCGTAAGGAAGCAAACAAGCAAGGCAGAGCGATACCTTCTTTGCAGGGTCGTGAGGTTCTTTCTTTCTCTCTCTCCCCTCTCTCCTCTTTCTTACCCTTCTTACGTGCGCTCAGGACAGTAAGAGAGCGAGGTTGACTTGTTCTTCTTTGGAGTTTCTCGCCACATGTCTGGGGCTCTTCCTGAATGAGGAGTACCATTGGTAACCACGGCTAGACAAGGGCAGCTCCAGTCGCCGGTTGCACCCACATGCAGCTGCAAGATTCTTGCTTGCAGGGTGGAGCACAGCCAGGCGGCTCCCACAGCTCTTCTTCACAGTGCTGTTTCTGGTGCTCCTTTCCCAAGTTGCCAGCCAATCCTACGGCACAGTGCCATGTGCATGTCCTGCCATTGCCACAGTCATCAACGGCACCCTAGGCTGCGCCACGCTACAGACTCCAATCCGGCTCAGCACCACTGTGCTTCCCGGCGCCTCCCTCCTGCAATGTGTGCCATCACCTGCATACGATGCAAGCTGGGGGGCCCTCTACATCCCCTTCTGCTTCAATACTAGCTGCTACCCCACCATCTTCAGCACTGGCACCATCAGTGCTGCCATGACGCTGGATGATGCCAGGTACGCAGCAGCCTGGGTGGCAGGCTGGGTCTAATGGGGCCAATGCTTGTGCTCATGCAGAAATAGCAAGCATCAGAAACATGTTAAGTGCCTTAGAAACCCTACACCCATGTTTTTCATCACGTTGGATCTGCATCCACACCCAACAGGGGGCCCAGCATCTTCCAACACCTTCCTCAGGGTCAGGCACAAAGAGTTATGAGGCAGACAGCCCAATGGGTTAGGCACCAGGGTTCTCCATTGAGCAGCTTTAGGTCCAGCAGCGAGGTTCAGCATCACACGCGCGCCAAGGCGTTGACATGTTTCTACCCTTTGCCCTACCCGCCCTGCTCAGACCCTGTCAGCTCAGGGAGCAGCAATCAGCTGTCAATGGGTCCTCTCCCTCACCCTTCTCCCACACCCAGGGATGCGTAAGGTTTGCAAGCTGGGATGCATAGGGATGTGGCAGCCTGAGGCTTGAGGCGTCTGTGCTGCTGGCACGCTTGCAGCCTGCCAGTGGGCCGCTACTCCCTCAGCGTAGCCCTGCCGCCCCCTGTCGGCAACAACGCCCTGGGCCTGGTGGTTAGTGTGCCATCGGCACCTGCAGCAGGCAACCCCTCCACCCTGAACGCTGGCTCCATGCTGGTGGTGCCACAAGGTGGGCAAGCCGAGGGTGGGCACAGACAGCAGCCCAGGTCAGGCAGGCAGGCTCACTGAGATGTACAGGAGTTGAGGTCACACTATCACCCTTGAGTGATTGTTACCTAGCAGGCAGCCAAGGGGTGAAGCAGAGAGTGAAGCAGCGCTGCCCATATGATGATTTGGTGCAGCATGGGCCAGGACTTGCCCGAGCTGGCTGCCTCAGGTGTGACCTGCCACCCTGTCACCCTGCCACCCTGTCAGCTTCACACTTGTATGCTTGCCTACCTCTGACCAAACTCTGTCAGTTGCACTGAACGATGAAAGCACTGGCCGCCATGCAACCTCAAGCAAGACCCCAGGGAGGACTTGCCCGGGCTGGGCGAGTGCCAGGGCAACCTCAGCCACCAGTTTGGGCTAGCTGCGTGGCAACAGGCCAGGAGCCAGTGGGGACCCGAGGGCCGGGTTCAGGCACTGCCTAAGCCACTGCACAGCAGATCAGCCTGCTGCACGGTAGCGGCGCTGGACCTGCCTACCCTGATTTTGCCCCTGCCACCCTGATTCCCAGATCACATCCCAGGTGCTGCTCCTCTTGCCTTCTGCTGCTCTACAGTTGCTGCTCCACCGCCCTCTGCTGCTGCTGCTGCTGCTGCTGCTGCTCTACAGTTGCTCTACAGTTGCTGCTCCACCGCCCTCTGCTGCTGCTGCCGCTGCCCCCCTGCATCCCTGCACCTTGTGCTGGTGTTGCTGCCTGGGTGTTGGACGTTGGACCCTATCCCTGCACCCCTGACCCTGCACCTGGTACCACACTGCTTGCCCAGGGGGCCTGCCCGGGGGCCTGACCCTGACCTTCAGCCTGCCCTCCGGCCTCACTGCCAACGGTGCCACAGCCACCCTTACCTCCCTGGACGCAGTGCTCAGTCCCCCGGGTGAGAACCAGGAGCACCAGACAGTAATAGGCAGCTGGGCTGGATGTGATAGAGGGTCCAGGGTTCGTTTTTCCCCTCCCCTCCCCTCCTTTTCCCTGTGCCTGGAGAATTCAGCCTTGTGCCAATGCTTCCCTCCTCTCCCCTCACTCCTCCTCCTCCTCTGCTTAGTAAGGTGCCTAGTATGGTTAGGCCTGATATGGCCGTTCTCTCAGTTCATTCTTTGACACGCACGCCTCCCCTCACATATGGCCCTGAAGGCCAGGCTCATTGGGCACCTCACTGTGGCACATTGGGCACCTCACTGTGGCACATTGGGCACCTCACTGTGTGGGCCTGGAGAAGTAAGCCTTGTGACTGATTTACCAGTGCCAGTAGTGTCACAGCAGCTGGTACACTGTCCACCTGGTCGCAGCAGCTCGGCTAACACATGCATCAGCCTGCCAGCCAAGCAGTCCGACCACTGTCATGATCACCATTGCTGGGCATTGACTGATCAGAGGTGTGGCAAACGGCGGTCATGCCTGACGGCTGTGCCTGGCTGTGCCCCGCAGCCCCTCCTCCACCTCCGGCATCGCCTGCAACCTCCCCAGTGGACCCATGCGCTGATGTGGTAGAGAAGGACCAGGAGTCAGGCCTGTATTCGTGTCCCGAGGGCAAGGTGAGGGCCTCGCTGCGTGTGGGTCAGGACGAGGCTAACCCTACCTCCGCCTGGGTTGGCCATGCTGCCTGGACCTGGAGTATCTCTGTGCCTGGCTTGTCGCGAGACGTTGCGACTTTTAGTGCCTTTCGGCCTTCCGCGACCCTTATCACTCCCGCCTGCATGCCCCGCGGTGCTGTCCGCCGGCGTGCAAGCGTATTGCGTGGCTTGCACAAACATCGTTGTACGGTGCGCTGACCGCGAGTGCGGAATTGACCCTCGTGGTGCCGCTCTCCGGTCGCGCACAGATCATGGTGAAGATATTCGACAATGCCGGGGCCTTTGACGCAGTCAACTACGCACGATACACAGGCATGGAGCCCAACGCGACGCGCTGCGTGGACCCACCCGTGTACGATACGTACTCGACTCTGTTGACGTGGCAGCTCAATTGGTAAGCCGCGTCGCCTGCCATTGGACCAGAGCGCTCTTCCCCTCCCTCTGCTTTCAAAGTCGACAGCAGCGAAGAAACGACAAGGGACAACAAGAGCCAATGGTTGAAGCATCACTCGTCTCAGCGTCATGTGTCCCGCCCTCTCTCCATTGCCCACTTCGAACCCAGCAGCTTGCAAGCGTGACAGCACACCCAGTACTGGGCGGGCTGACAGGCATTGGGGCAAAACACTTGTAGCAGAGCACTGCAGTTGACCGGCTTTGCACTCGCACCTGTACCCTACCTTCAGCCCTGACATGTGTTGGGCGGTGGAAACTGCGCAGGACTCTCAGCTGCTACAAGGTCAATGCCACCCCCATAGTGAGTGAGGGTCACCCCGATGCCTGGAGCACCCTGCTGCCCGTCTCCACTGCCCCACACTGCATGTTCGATGCTGAACGCACCTCCATGCTCATTACGAGCCTGTCATATGGCATGCTTTAACCACTTTACCTACCACCTGGCCCAACTACCACCCCAGACAAAGTTGCTGGCTGCTGGGTTGTGAGCACAGCTAGGCCGCACAGTCAGCTTGTGCTGGTACCGTCCGCCCCCCCTCCTGCTGCTGCTGCCGCTGCTGTGTCTTCTACTGCTGCTGTCAGCACCTCAGCATGTGTGCTGCAGGTGATGGTGACGGAGGTAAGGCTCCCGGGGAGGTTGAGCTCCATGGCTGGCAATGCATCCATTCATGGCGTCATGAAGCGCCAGCTCATTCAAGACTCAGTGAGTAGTGTAGTGAACCTTAGGCAATCACCTGCCTGGCCTGGCACCTGCCTGCCTGCCTGATCACCACCCTCCCTCGGCCCCCACCAGCTATCTGCTTGCCTGCCTGCCTGCCTGCCTGCCTGCCTGCCTGCCTGCCTGCCTGCCTGCCTGCCTGCCTGCCTGCCTGCCTGCCTGCCTGCCTGCCTGCCTGCAGCCTCAGTGCCACGACCTTTACTGTACAGCACCTGGCGCACTGGCAGTGACATGTTTGGGAAAGCAGTCTGGCATTGCTGTACTGTCAGGTGGCCCTGTGGCCGCCCCCTGCCACACCTGCATTGCCAGGCAGGCCCTGACCCCGCTGACCCCACCACCCTGCTGCTGCTGTGATGCAGCCAATGACTGTGGCCTCCCCTGCATGGTGTATGCTGGCCATGTCGCAGACCATCAATTGCGCAAGCACAGGTTTCCTGGCCGCTGCCTGCCCTGGCCCTGACGGCCTGGACTTCTGGTTCATGATGGGCAGTCAGAACCTCAAGCTAAACAACATCACGGGTGTGAAGACCACCACCGCAGGTCAGCAGCCTGCCTTGAGCGACCCTACAAGCCCTGACCTGCCCCTGCTGCCTTGCCCTGCCCCTGCTGCCCTGACCCTGCTGCCCTGACCCTGCTGCCCTGCCCTGCCCCTGCTGCCCTGACCTGCCCCTGCTGCCCTGGTCAGGCTCATACCACGGCGGGGACCAGTTCACGCTGCAGCTGCCGGTGGACGGCTTGAACAACATCTCCTTTGCCATCAAGCTCAAGGACAGCATGGCCAGGCCAGCAGCAGGGTCCGGGACGTTCCAGGTGAGGCTAGGGCCTTGAGGCTAGGCTCTTGCAGACCCACCCTGACCCTGGCTGCAAGAAAGCACGTCAGTGATGAGGCCCTGAGTGCCTGTTATCATTGCTGCTGCCTGTTGTCGTCCCGCTGCAAGTTGTATTGCAGTAGAAACAGTTGCCACTTGCCTGCGCAGCTTCTCAGGCGTGTGTTGCTTCGTTTGCCTGCTTCTCCTCTTCCCCCCTTTCATTTGCAGCGTATCCCATTGGCACACCTCCCTGCTGCCTGTTGCCACCCGGCTGGATGTAGCCACCCGCCTCTTGCCCGCCCGCCTCTTGCCTGCCCGCCTCTTGCCTGCCCACAGCCCTGCCCACCTGCCTGCCAGCCTGCTCACAGCCATACTGGCCGACTGTGCCTGATGCTCACTGGCTGGCTGTAGATATCAGGCGTGGTGGACAACATCGACTATGGCGTCCCCTACACGGACAGCAACACCACAGATACCTACTACCTGCCACAGGCTCCAGACGTGTACGGCCTCATGGACCATGACATGCTGGTCACATGGGGAGGTAAGTGTGACTGCCCCTCTTGTGCATGGACATGTGCATGAAGATTGCGAGGTAGGTGACCTCCGCTGCTAACCCCTCTCATGCCCACCCCTCATCCATGCACTGTCCATGCACTCATGCATTAACTCAATGTCCTGACTGTGTGACTGGTGAAATCTACCCACCCACCCCACAGTTGACCCCACTAGTGGTACTGGTGCTGCTGCTCCCCCCTTTACGGTTGCACTGGGTGCAAGGATGGTTCATGAGCTGCCTCTGCGCCCCCCTGGAGGGCTGTAGAGCTGCTGCTCTGCCCCCCTGCACTGCAATCCACCTTTCGCTAGTATGGTGCTGCCAGGGCGACCATACCTCATGCTGCCTCCTCCCCTCCTCTCCCCTGCCTGGCCTAGCCCACCCATGTGCTGCTGCTGCTCCCCTCCTGGCCCCCCACCCTCCTGGCCCCCACCCCCCTGGCCCCCCACCCCCCTGGCCTGCCTGCCTCCCCCACACCCTGGCCTGCCTGTCCCGCAGTGGACCTGCTGCTGCTGGGCAGCACCACGCCTGACTATGGGTTCGTGGTGAACAGCCTGGGGTACCCTGGCAGGGCTCAGGTGCTGGGCAGCCGCTTCACAGTCAGGCTGGCGCTCAGGGACACCTCCTGGATGATGGACTGCAGTCAGCCCTCACAGGCAAGGGCAGCAGCAGGGGCCAGGGGCAGCAGCAGGGGCCAGGGGCAGCAGCAGGGGCCAGGGGCAGCAGCAGGGGCCAGGGGCAGCAGCAGGGGCCAGGGGCAGCAGCAGGGGCCAGGGGCAGCAGCAGGGGCCAGGGGCAGCAGCAGGGGCCAGGGGCAGCAGCAGGGGCCAGGGGCAGCAGCAGGGGCCAGGGGCAGCAGCAGGGGCCAGGGGCAGCAGCAGGGGCCAGGGGCAGCAGCAGGGGCCAGGGGCAGCAGCAGGGGCCAGGGGCAGCAGCAGGTGGAGCAGGGGCCCTCAGGCAGATGCCCCCAGCCACATACCCACAGGCGTCTGCCCCACTGCCTAGCAGTGCTTCCTGAGCAGCTGCCTCTGAGCTGCTGATGAGAGGGGGTCATCATGCGCTGAGCTGAGCCTCCATTCAGCTACCCTTCCTGCCTGTGTCTCAGTGTTTCTGCATGTGTGACGTTTAAGGATTGCCGCCTGGGAGGAACTGGGCAGCTTAGGGTGCTGCCAGGTGGGCCTTTGGCCAGGCTGTACTGTGCTGCTTGACAGTCTGGGGTCCACCATGCATGGCTGTGGCCAGGGTGCTGGCTGCTGCCCCTGCTCGCCCGCAGAATGAGTTGCGTGCACTCCTCGCCGCCATCTCTGGCCTGCGTGCGGGCCTGTTCCGCATCCAGTGTCAGGTGCAGCTGGCCCTGGTCCTGACCTTGACAGAGCAGGACCCTGCAGCTGCTGTGTGGAAGAGCAGGGCGGGCAGGCCAACAGGAATGCCAGCAGCGAATGGCAGTAGCGGTTGCTGGTGGTGGTGGTGCTGCTGCTGGTTGCTGCTTTTGCTCTTCGTCAGCGCTGTCAGTGATGCTTGGGAACTTGAGAGCTGGATGCTTGGCTGGATGCTACGGCCACCTGGTGCCCAGCCTTGCTCTTTGTCAGTTTGCATGATTGGCAGATGCGACCCTTCCCACACACACACGCGCATACAGCACACGCAACCCAGGTCTGAGCAAACAGGGTGGTGTCCATCATTGAGGCACTGATGTCATACACAGACTGTACCCAGCGTTGCTGCAGCTTATGCCGGGATGCTGTGCCGCCTGCCTTCCCTGATGTGCAGGACATGGTCAAGCCTGGGGCTGCAGCCAACATGGTCCCCATTGGTGGCTTTGCGCCCCCGCCCTCACCCCCTCCCAGCAGGCCACCCTTCTCTCCCCCCTCCCCGCCCTCACCCTCCCCAGCCCCGCCCCCTGGGGCTGCTGCAGGCCGCAGGCGGCGGCGTGTGCTCGCTACGGTAAGGCGGTATTGGCCACTCTTCACTCTTCACCTCACACAGTTTTCTATCAGCAACCCCATGCACTTACTCAGTCAGAAGCCTTCCAGTGATGGTTTTCAAGTCTGATGCCATGCTGATGGGTTCAAACCCTAGCAGGCGCAATTTGTAAATAGCAGGAAGCTGGCAGGAAGCAGGCATCCCTTGTGCGTGTCGAATGGCGCATGTTCAAGTCCTGGCCAGCGCACAATGTTCGACCAACCATTCCAAGTTGTTCCCGACACACTGTGGCCAGCCTGACGACAGCGGTGTCACAGCCAGCCTCACCATCTCATCTGTCAGCTTGCTGGTGTCCCTGCTTGCCTAATGGCAGCCTGATTTCCCTCATCCAGTGAAGCACTGACTTGCAGCCCTACCAGGGCACCTACTGGCAGCCTGGTACCCCTCCGCCATCCACTAGCCTACTGACATGCTGGCAGGCAGCCATCCCAGTGTGGCCAGATCAGCCTGTTCCCGCACCTGGCTGCAGGGCGTCCCCGTTGATGCTAACATCACCTACCCGCCCCTGCCCAACGACATCACAAGCTGCCCGGATGCCCACCTAGTGCTGGACATCTCGCTGGATATGGTGCTGCCAGACAACGCCACCTACACCCTGACATACGCGGACCTGGCACTCCCGGCGGACGTGTTGGATGCGCGGCTGCAGCAGCAGAGGGGGGCGAGTGTGAGTCAGGGGTGGTGGGACAAGGGGGTGACCTTGTGACCAGGTTCTAGGCTCAGCATGCTAGACAGGCTGGATGAATGGCGCATGAGCTATGTGCATGTTGCATGTCACATACCCCTCACTGACGACTCCGCTCCATGCAAGCTTGCCCATGCAGGCCACATCTCTGGATGCCTACCTTGCGCGTTTTTCAGCCATTGGCCAGAGCAACCTGAATCGTGCTGTCAGTGCGGCCTTAACCGGCCTTGACCCTATCCTGGTGGGTGGTGCATGGGCCCTCCGGCTTGGTGCTGTCCTTGCCCTGTGCTTCAGGGTATAGTCCTCATTAGGCAGTTGCCCACCGGCCATCCTGAAGCCCTGCTCCCGACATGTTAGCAAGCAGCATGACCAGTGCATGGGCTGTGAGCATGCCTCGTGTCCCACTGCCACGGGTTGTTGTCACCGCTGCCACCTGCTGCAGCTTGTAGCAGTGGCTGCTGTGCACCTGACCCAGGTAACCCAAGCTGTGCCCCCTAGCACCTCAACAGCAGCAGCCAGTGGGCCACCCACACTGCACACAGCTGAACTGAAAGCCATACTCATCACCTCACCACCATGGCTGTTCGCCGCGACCTTCACCTGCATGGCACCTGCGCTGGCATGAACAGTAGCGATGTGAGCAGCGTGGAGCTCACCGGACTGCACAGTTGCAGCGGGCCGACTACGACTAACCTTGTTTCCGCGGGCTTTCAATCGGATGTGGCTCTTGATCCGCGGTACTGGACCGCTTCCTAGGAGGCGTTGCGCCACTAGGCTCATATCTGCTAACACCTATGCATACCTACTTATACACAGGAGGCGATGTCACTCACTCTCGCACCTCCAAAGGGCAAGCCTCCAAAGAGCATTTCCAAAGGGCACTTCCTACTAAGAGCACTCCCAAAGGGCACTTCCTACTGCTGCTGCGCCTTGTGCTTGTAATGACGGCCTCAGCTGCCCTGTCCCTTCCTGCCCTGCAGTGGTGCACCTCAGGCATCATCAGCAATCAGGTCATCAAGATCCAGGGAGGCTTCACAGCCCCTGACATGGACAGCGGCAACGCAGCAGAGGTGAGCCACGGCCTGCTGCCCACCATACAGGTGCACTGCCTGGCAGCAAAGTGACTGCATGGCAATGGACTAACTGCACGGTGGTTGGGTGACTGCATGGCGGTCGGTTAGCTGCATGGTGGTTGGGTGACTGCATGCTAGTTGAGTGACTGCCTTGGCATGCCGGTCAGTGATGTGCGCTGGGCTTGAAGCCCTCCACGAGTGCCACAGTTGCTGCCCCCACTGTTTCTTCTCCCCTTGCCCTCTGCAGTACTGCAACCAAGGTGTGGCCAAGGCCGTAGCCCTGCTGGGACCCTCCAACGTGTTGGTCCTGGGGCCTGGCTTTCCCCCCGTGTGCTCAGCCCTCAGCAACTGCCTGGACTGCTGGCCCTACCCCATTTCCCAGTGGGCCATCATCCTCAGCGTCCTGGCCCTGGTGCTGCTGCTGGTGACCTGCCTCATCATGCGGGCCAAGCTGCACCAACGCTGGCATGCCGCTGACCCGGTGTGTGTGCCACAGCTGCAACAACACTGCATGGCCAGGACCTCACACTTCCGCATGGAAGCCACATTGTCATGCACAAGGCTGGGCATGCCCTGTACCACTTTGGAAAGTGACATCAGGTGTCGCAGCTTCCCTGTCTTCCATGTTTGGGGTGTGTGATCAGTGTGAGAGATGGCGGTGGGCGTGTGTAGTGCTCAGCTTGCATGTTGTGTGATGTGTGTGTGTGTGTAGGTGCTGGCAGGGCAGCTGGATGACCGAGCCATCCTGCTCAAGGTCCAGGCTAGGCAGCAGCAGGAGTTGGAGATGCAGCGCGCGGAGCAACTGGCCATGAAACAACAGTCCAACTTGGAGTAGAGCTGCCGACTGGTGGAAGGGAGGGAGGTGGTGGATGGGACAATGGGAGCTGCTTGGGCGCCCATCATCATCATCATCATCATCACCAGCAGCAGGCATTGGCTGGCAGTGTTGGGCCCGAGCGTTGTGATCAACTGCATGGCTTACGCCATTTTGCTCGCACAGCCTGCCAGCCCTTCCCTTCCTTTAGTTTGGCACTCTATGCAATGCGCTTTATGGCTATGAGCACAAGAAAGATGCACCCAAGCTCAAGACGAAGGCAGGAAGGTTCTGACTGTGGTTCTGCGTTGTCCTCATAAGCTGCGACTTTCTGTGAGATACGTGACTTGTGAGAGCATGCATGCTGGAGCACCCAGACATAAAGCGCCTGGCAAAATGTACTCATGCATGAAAGATGTTTCATGCATATCAACGGAAGCGAACCATAGAGCTAAATGGGCGTCCGTTGCAACAATCGAGCTCATGACTTTGGGTACATTCAAGAGGTTGTGTCCGCTGCTGAAGGCCGCCGCAGGAATAGTCGCAGAACCAGGGCCAGGTATTGCATGATGTCTTTCATAAGCTCATAATGTGCTGTGCGCATGCATGTGTATTTCAAATGTACATGTTGCCATGGGACATGTCGACGTGCAGACAGCGACCTCTCACACACACAGCGCTATTTTTTGCAGCACAGCGCTATCTATCAAACCGTATTGACGCTAGCGTTATAAACAAAATCCAGCATGGTTGCCGAAGTAGAGACTACCTTCGAGTCTGCTCTTACCCGGGCGAAGAAGCACATTTACAAATCCAGAGTGCGCGTTCGGGACTTCTTCACTGACTTCGACAAGCTTCGGTCAGGGTTCGTGCACCCCAACCACTTCCTCACCGCGCTGTCCATGTCTGGCCTAGACAAGGTAAGGACACTCAAGCAGTTTGTACTGATACGGTCATGCGAGTATCGTGACTGGCAGTGTGGCACATGCTGGATGATCTTTGCCTAGGGCTAGGCAACAACTCATATGAAAGGCACCTACACAAGCAAATGAGCTTCACACACACAACAATGCTAGGTGACGCATGGCACCGGACACTCCCAGCCACCACGTCTCACTACACAGCAGTTGGCTAGGTCTTGCTGTCTGACCTCAGAATGAACCAGCCTGTTGAGCATCTCGCCCTTCCTTTGCATCACTGCCTCCATTCTAGGTATTGACACAGTACAGTAAAGTATGCGGCTGTTATTTGGAAAGCCTGGACTGCAGCTGCCCTCATGCTGCTGCTGCTGCCATGCTGTGCAGGTGTTGAGCCCGGTGGAGCTGCAGAGCATCTGTGACACATACACGGGTGCGTGCAGCGGCAGCTCAGACACAGCAGGCTGCAGCAGCAGCTCAGGTGATCAGGGTATAGATGTAACCGCTGAGATGCAGCAGAATACAGTGACAGGTCAGCTCAGGGGCAGCAGGCTGCAGCCAGTATGCGAGAGTAGAACCGCAGGGGACAGGGAGCGGGGTGCTGCCCGTGGAGCAGCCAGGGTCAGGGTCAGGGCTGGGGTCAGGGCTAGCAGGCAGCTGAAAACCCAACAAGGCCTGCTGGGAGCGTGCTGCACCGCAGTCCCCCGCAGCCCCAGCCTCATCATGACAGACTACGTCACCTTCCTCAACGATGTGGTGAGTGCCGCAGTGCAGGGCCATGCACCCGCCCAGCAGCATGGTGCTGCATGGAGGTGTCAAACCTGTGTGGTACCATCTAAATCACACTGACATTCGCCCCCTCATGCGGATTTGAACCCATACCTGCATGACAAGCACCAAACCTTGCAACTGCCACAGTCTGCACATGGGGCCTGGCACACCAACAGCTGGGCGTGCAACAGCTGGGCCTTGAGCGGTCTTGGTCTCTGGTCTTGGTGCTGGTCTCAGCCCTTGGTCTTGGTCTCACTGCAGCTCTGGTCTTGGTCTCAACACTTGGCCCCATCCTGGACAAGTAAGGCGTGCAGCTCAGGCCAGCTAGTACTGCTCCAGCGCCTGCTACAAGCTTTCTCTACGCCTTGCACGCACAGCTCCTTCTTGTTTGACGGCACCTTGCCACCTTGTCCTCGTCAGGCAGCATGAGGTGCCACAGGAGCGTCCTGGTGCATCAGGCACGAGGCCAGACCATCTTTATGGCTCCAGCATAGGGCACCCCCCGTGTCCTCCCTCTCTCCCTCTCCCAACCCACCCCCCCACCCACCCCTCCAGATTTCAGCAGCAGCAGCTCACCTCACAGTGGCACTACCCTGCCTGCCTGCAGGAGATTGTGTTCACCATCCCCAACCTTGAGCGTACCCCTCTGACGGAGGTGGCAGCTGAGCCTGTGGAGCTGGTCTGCAAGACACGGTGAGCGATAGGTCTGTGCTAGGCAGTCAGCAGGCTAGGGCACCACCGTACATGCCGTGTGTGAGGTCCCTGTGAGTCTCACATTGGATGGCGGCTGTGGAGCTCTCTGCATTGCTGCCCAGGGTCGAGCTGCACCCACCCTTTGCCACCTCCTGCCCATCCTGCCACCCGCTGCTTTCCCCCCTCCTGCCACCTCCTGCCACCTGCTGCTCCCCCTGCTCCTGCCCTGCCTGCGTCACAGGTATGACTTCTGCAGCAAACCGCTGCCAGAGCATGAGGAGGCCTTGCTGCAGTCGGTGATGATGCGGCTGACCGACATCGTGTCAAAGCGCGGGTGGGTGTTGCCCTCAGACCCCAGCCAGCTGCTTTGGCACTGGCTGGCACATGGCATGCACCAACATTGCATGCAGTATTAGCGCACAGACCTTGTCCCCTGCAGGTGCTGGGTAGCTTGCACGGACGACAGACATGCGTGTTGTGCGATGCCAGTTGCTGTTGGGTGGTCACACCCATCAGAGCAAAAAAGAAATGGGCAGCTTTGACAGCGGTGCTGGCAGGCTTTGCTGCATTGTGCACTGTGTAGATGAGATGGTTGTCGGATAAAGCTGAGCGAGACACACCATCATCAGATACCCTCACCCTCACTCTAACCCTCATCCATAAACCTCATCCATAACCCTAACCCTCATCAGATACCCTGTGCTTTTCTATCACCATGCAGTCCGCTTCCTGTTGCTCTTGCAATCTGCCTTTGCAATCTGCCTTTGCAGTTTGTCTTTGCTGTTGCAGCGCTGGTGTGCCCAACCCTCACAGTCTTGTGCTTTGTGACAAGCATTATCACGTACAGCTCCTGGTGCTGGCCTCATGTGCACCTGGTGTGGCTGTGCCCTGCAGAACCCCTGTCAAGCCGTTCTTTGACGACGCTGCGGCTGATGACCACAGTGCGAAACTGTTTGGCCACGTCACAATCCCTCAGTTCAGGCAGTGCCTCAGCACCAAGCTGCAGCTCGAAACGTCCGAGGAGGAGATCCGAGTGATTGTGAGTGAGGGCCCTGCCATGTGTGATGTGAGCTGTGGGTGAGAGAAGAGTGACCCAGAAGGATGTGTTTTGTTTCATGCAGGTGCGCAAATTCAGCCATGAGGATAAGCCGGAGCTGGTAAACTACATCGCCTGGTCTAACACAGTGGACCCTCCAAGGTTCTGAGCCCAGCAGCTCCTGACACCCCCCTCGCTTCCTTGCCACTACCTTGCTGACTTACCTTGACTGGGTCAAGTCTAGGACCAGCAACCACCATAGTCAGGCGGCAGGCCCTAGCCCTCTGACTAAGCTACAGCAGCGCACAGTTGTGCCCAGGGCCATGTCGGGTTTGACTGTGCATCCTCCCTCCCGCCCACTCCTATGTGGGAGCATTGACCACCGACTTATCTGTTATCTGCTACGGCTTAGTTTGCGGACTTATTGTGGCCGAATGAGGAGCAAAGCAGCAGGACGGCTTATTAGCTTTGCGCTCAAAGCTTAGTAAGCTGTAATGCTCTGTGAGGTGATGTAAGAGGTTAAGACTGCCCTGATGTGTTTTTTCTTGCATAGTGCACCGCAGCAACCTCCGTCAAGGAGTACCTGGAGTTTGCATGCCCTGACTTGAGCTATGTGCACCCTTGTTTGTACAGCTTGCCTTGGTTCAGGGTTTGGGTATAGGGCTAGCTGGTTTAGGGTTAGGGTATAGCTGGCGCGTCGGTCAAAGTCCTGGATAATGTACCGTGTACAGCACCTTGGCTCTCAACCTTGAGCATTCATTGCAGTCGAACACACTAATTGTGAACCACTACAAAACGGTGTTTTGTCTGTGTGGTGTTCCCATCGCATGGCATGCACATGACCTATACATGGCATACGCATGGTCACGGTCGCCTACCACCTACAGCATTGCCTGACCCCTGTGACAGGGCGATGCATAGAGTTGGCATGACAAAACATGCACTGAGCGTAAGCTGATGACAGCTTCAAATGGGGGGGGGGGGGGTACACACTACTGTGCCATAGCAGGCTGCTGCTGCTGCTGGGCCTTGGGTGGCTTGTCTCGCAACCGCTTGTAGCCCAGGCCTGGGTACTCCTTGCCCTTGGCTGGCAGAGCTCCCTGGTCTGGCCAGTAGCACAGCTCCAGCGGGCGCCACCTGCTCTCCCCAATGCGCTGCATGTTCAATACCCAGGCATTCAATACCCAGGCATTCAATACCCAGGCATTGCGCCACTAGGCTCATATCAGCTAACACCTGCTGAGCTCCTAATTATACCCAGGAGGCGATGTCACTCGTTCTCAATCTCCCAAAGGGCACTCCGACCAAAGGGCAAAGGGCACTCCGACCAAAGGGGCTTGTAGACATCTGACAGCACATATCTCCCCTGTGTACCGTGTACAGCATCATGCACTACAACAGTCGCCCGTGCCTAGCACACTGAAAGGCTGCTATGGCCTGGCACACCAGCCTTTCCACCTGCTCCTCATGGCAGCCCCTGTAGCTGGCAGCGGCTGACAAGGCTTTGCAGACAGTAAACACCTTACAATCAATGTGGGCAAGTCAAAGGTGACGGTCTTCAATGGCAACTCACAGACTGCAGCACCTAGCATTGGGTACAAGCATGAGATCCTGCCTGTGGTGAGAGAGTTCAAGTACTTAGGCATGCACTTCAATCTTAGCGCCGCCCCTGCTTTTACGGCCACTCATATGAGGGCTGGCATGTTCCTCGCCATGCGCCAGGCGTGCAAGCGTGCCAGAGAGTATGGGGTCCTGCATGATCCATATGCCCTGTGTCACCTCATTAGAGTGTTCGTGCTCCCCTTGGGGCTGTATGGCAGCCAGGTATGGGGCACTGCCTTCCTTGGGCATGGTGTGCAGCTTTCCAACCCAGTGCAAACACGCAGGCTCAGCTTTCTCAGGTTTGCTGCCAGGTTACGTAGCTCAGTGTCAGGCCTGATGGTGCTGCATGAGTTGGAGCAGCTGCCCCTCCGGCTTTACTGGCTTAGGGCTGCATGCAAGTTCCGGAACACTGCCAAAGTATCCAACAGCGACCTGCTGATGAGGGTCATCAAGGCAGATGTGGAGTTAGGCAGGAGGTGCCAGACCAGCTGGAGTGCTCATTCATGCACAAGATGCACAGAGGGGGTATTGGCTGACACCATGCATTTCATCTTTGAGTGCACTGCCACGAGATCCATCAGGGAGCAGCCGGAGTTTGCCATGACTTTACAGAACAATAATGAGAACTTGCATAACTTCATGTTGAGCCCATGTGTACCTTTGTTTGTACACCTTGCTTTGAAGTGCGTTGCAGAAAGTCCCAAACCCCTAGAGGGGGAGGGCGGCCAAGCAGCCTAACGGCTGACGGCTTAAGCGGTGTAAGCCATCATCTATCTACAAGGCAGCCCTGGCCAACATGGGACACACTTGACCCTGCAGGGGCTAAAGGAGCACTGCTTTCTGATCACAAGCATTGAGGATTGATGAACAGCAAAGCCAGCATGCACTATGTGACAGTGGCATGCAGCTGCTCCTGGTTGTGGGGGCAACAGATGTACCTCTTTAGGGGCAGCAACCTACACATGCAACCTACACATGCAACCTTAAAATTGCAACACACCTGGCTATGCATCTTCAAAGACCATTGTGGTTAATTGCAGAGGAACACTGCAAGCACGGGTCTTATGTCTCAGTGGGGAGAGAGCTCCCTCTGCCATGCGCTGACCTGTTACCACAACAGGTGTGTGAGAGAGAAGGTGACTAACACCAAGTGAAGCATCGGCCATGCAGCAGCTTGGCACTCCTTGCTTGGCACCCCCTGCCTGGCCTGCTGCCACCACAGCTGAGAGAGCTGAAGAAGAAGATGGCCGGCACCACGTGAGGCGTCAGCCACTATGCTGCTTGGCACTTCCTGCATAGCCTGCTACCACCACAGCTGACTGGCACTGACAGCCTGCTGCAGGGCGTCGGACTTGCAGGTGGTCAGGCCCAGGTCCGTGGCCTGGATTCGCAGGATCCTGAGGCCAAGGGAGGCAGGTCATCCTCATCATCAGGGGTGGGGTGGTGCGGGCCATGCAATGTTGCTGCGATGCTGTGGACCAGCGGCTGCATGCAAGCGTGGCTCAGCCATGCCATGCTGCTGTCACTGCTACATTTGGGGAGACTACAGGTTGTCATACAGTCGCAAAGGAACCATGCCCACATGCTGCTTCTGATTGAGCAGGAGGTCTTAAAGCCTGCTGTCAGCATGGCGCCTGTAATGCGGCACCTCAGCAGGCACCAAGGTGTGGGGCAGGCCCCAGCAGGCAAGGTGGCCTGAGCCAGCAAGGCGCAACAGTCGTCGGGATTCGATCATGCCATTTGCCTGCCGCTGTGGACCTGCAACACACAGCCATGTAGACCCAAGCCGAGCAGCGCTCACTCACCTGTCGTCCGACACCAGCCGCACGGAGCTGCCTCGCCGCATGAAGTGCATGCAGCAGGCCATAATGCCCGAGTCGCCCCGCAAAAGGTCCGAACCGGATGGGTGCGGTGGCGGATGCGGTGGCGGATGCGGTGGCGGATGCGGTGGCGGATGCGGTGGCGGATGCGGCGGCGGATACGGCGGCGGACGCGGCGGGGCCACCATCGGGCCGCAGCTCTGTTGGTAGCCTGGCAGCCAGCTGCCCGCTGAGGGGTGCGGACCAGGGTATGCAGCTGGGCCTGGGCGGAACATTGGCTGGCTGGCGCCCTGTCCGCCCAACTGCATGCCAGAGAGCCGCTGTCCGACCCTGCAGGTACGCAGCAAGCAGGATAGAGTGAAGGCCATGCAAGCTGCACCACACTTGCAGTAGGGAGCGATGAGCTAGGCAGGACTGACCGACCGACCGTTTGACTGACTGACGAGGCATGACTGCCTAGCTAGACAAGAACTGGCACTGCTAGGAGCAGTAATGATGCCTAGCAACCCAGCTGGCCAACAGCTGCTCATGCAAGGTCTTCTGGGCTAAAAAGAAGAAATGGAGCTGGCCAGCCACTCCGCTCCTGACTGACTCACGGCAAGGCTGTCAGCAGAAGACAACACCAGACCCATGTGGTAGCTGCGAACCCCTCAGCAATAATGTGCCGACTCACCCCCTCACCCCCTCTGCCCACTCCCACTCAGAGCGTGTGCATGCCTGGTGCCCTGGAGACGGCATTACAACAACCTGTCCCCTGGTGGCTGGGTGTTCCCCTGCCTGACCCCTCGCCAGCTGCCTGCCCCGCTCACATGCTCAGGGCAGCCTCCAAGGCCCGTTGCTGCTGCTGCTGCTGCTGGGAGGGTGCACCCCAGCCACTGCTGCGCGCATTGGCCCCTGCTGCTGCACCCCAATGCTCCTTCCTACCCACCCCCTGCCACCCCTGCTGCCCACCCAGCCCCGCCTGACCATAGCGTCCGACTCCTCGCCGCCCTCCCCCCTGCTGGTCCAGGCGCTGCAGGCTCTGCCAGCAAGCAGTGAGCTGGGTGGCCTGGGCCTCTGGAGCCCAGCCCCACTGAGCGCCCCAGGGGCCAGGCCCAAGGCCGCCCATCCATGCGGGAGCCATGGAGGGAGGGGCCTGCGGCGGAGCTGGCTGCCAGGCAGCAGGTGGAGGGGCCGGGGGAGGGAAGTCTGACGTCCAGTGCCCCACCTCCCCCTCTTCCACCTCACTCACTGACCCAGTACTGCTGGGGGGAGCGCTCCCCCTCCCACCACCTCCTACTGGCCAGGCTGGCGGTGGCTGGCAGGTCCCTGGCTGCCTCTGGGCCTGCTCAGAAGGGATGCTGGCTGGGAAGAAGCCGGGGAAGGCAGGCAGGGGCTCTGCCTGCACCCGTGTCTTGTGGGCAGGGAAAGGACTTGCTGGGGAGCCAGAGGCAAGGCACTGCTCGCCGTGGCGCTGTAGGCGCAGGCCGGAACCACGCCAGGTGGACTGCTGCAGTGTCTCCAGCAGTCGTGACGCGTCCCTGCATGGTGGGTGCGGTGGTGCTAATAGTCCTCTTGGGTGTGTGGTGGAGATGGAGGTGGGTGTCGGAGGAGGTGGGTGATGAGGTGGTCAAGGGGTGGGTGGTGTGGCTGGGTCTCTTTGCGGCCAGTGACCCCTGTCCATGCGTCCACTGAGTGGTGCAGGCTAGCAGGGAGCAGCACTTCATATGTGACTCTTCATGTGTTGCACTACCCGCTGCTGCGCTGGTGGCAGTGCGTGGGTGAGTGTGCTGCTCACCTTGCCAGGCCTCCCAGCAGCGGGTTGCGTTTCAGCCCGTCCAGCTCACGGATCACCGCCTGTACAAGCAATGCCACAGGAGCCGCTGCCAGCACTGGCAGGGGCAAGCAAGAAGGACAAGGAGATGGTGCAGTGGCCTTGGCAGCTGGCTTGTAAGACAGGCAACAGGCAGCAAGTAGCAGACAAGAGCGAGCACCTGGCCAGGCCAAGGCCAGGGCCAGCGCCTGGCCAGAGGTGCCGAGCTGAGGGGCGAGCCTACCTCCCCTTTCCCCACCCAAAGCATGGGCATGACGCTGCCACAGCCAAGGTTGCCATGCAAGGCAGGGAGAGGCGGCAACATTGGTGAAAAAGCGCCCTGCTGGAATGTCCTAGGATGGCCTTGGGATGAGAGGCAAGGGCTCGGTACTGGGTTTTGATCTGGCCTGTTGAGCCATACTGGCAGCCCACCCAGATGCTAGGATGATGCCTGATTACAAACACGCTAACAATGAATGGTGGCATAGCTTGTCATTGTCACAGGGGTCAGGCAATAGTGTAGGTGGCAGGCACCCATGCCATGTGCGTGGGAACACAAGTCTATCCCCAATGAGGGGACAAAACTCCACCCCTGGTGAGGGGACCTGACTCTGACCTTGTGTAGGCACATGTTGGCTGCTGGGATGATGAGGGAGGTGCTGGCAGCCTATCCTTACCTGGGGCACTAGCAGGCGTGGCAGAGAGTTCACGGACCTCCACAGCTCCTCTTGAACTGCATCCCCACCCTGCTGTTTGGTTACGGCGGCTTGCTTGTTTGGCTGGGCTGTGGCTGATGCAGAGCGTCCGTCCTGATCAATACGCCCTTTACCACTGTGGTGGTCGGCTGCCACGTCACCAATGGCCACTGCTGAGGTCAGCACAGTCTTGCTTGCTGGGCAGCCCAATTGCTTGTCTTGGTCACACCGGCCAGCGTCTTTGCCTGCAGCCAGGCATCCTGTTGCACCTGGTGCTGCAAAACATGTGCTGCCTACGTCATCAACAACAATGTGCAGCCACGCCTGCGACTGGCCAGCATATGCGCGAGATCCTCAAGACCTGCTTTGCGGCCACTGACGATGCTGACATCACGGCCAAGCTGGCTGACCTGGAGTGCAAAGCTGAGGTGCGAGGTCAGCAGGTCCTAGTCAAGACTGAAGGTAGCACCTGCACCATCTACTGCCCAATGGTCTGTCCCTTGTCGCATGCCATGTCTGACTCCCTCCCCTTCTGCTGCTGATGCAGGGGTGGACTGTGCTGTTGATGCGAGGGGCGGTGCCAATGCGAGTTGAGAGCTCGTGGTGGAGGAGCACCCAAGCCGTTGGGACCCAAGCATTGGGCCAGCCACTGTTAGAGCGCACCTTCAGGGGCATATTGGAGAGGCTGCTCACACTGCCTCTGGGTTCGCTGGTGGGCTTCCACAATCAAGGTCACCCATCTGCGAGCCGCCAAGGCACCAACCCATCAAGGCAGGTAAGCAGGTGGGTAGGAGGAGTAAGGGGTGCCTAGGGGGGAGAAGGAGGGGTGCCTAGCCTCCTGCACATCCACATAGCAGCACCTGGCACCAGGCAGCCACGCAAGTTCTGGATCTGTGTGAACAGGATGTGCGTAGTTTGTGGTCCTACATGCAGCTTAACTGTGGGGCAGGGGAGGGGGCGGGGCAAGCATATGGCCTGCTGCGCACGCTGCTTGTGGATCCCAAGGGCAATACTCACTTCTTCAAGCCGGAGAACTGGTGCAGGAACACGTTGGTGTCGGCCACAAGCAGCCTGTCCGGCGCAACCACCTCGGCCACGGCTGGAGGCTCAGGCACTTCAGCAGGTTTCACAACGTCGGTGCAGCTAGCTGTCCAAGGTGGTGCAACAGCTGGTGCTGCCACTGCTGGGATGGGGCATGTGGCCCCACTGCTGTGTTCTGCGTTCAGCTGCTGCTGTTGCTGCAGTTGCTGCTGCTGCTGCTCCTGCCGCTGCTGCTGTTGCTGCTCTTCCTCCTGCTGTTGCTGCTCTTCCTCCTGCTGCTGCTGCTGCTGCTGCTGCTGCTGCTGTGCTTGCTGGGCCTGCTGTCGCTGCTGCTGCTGCTGCATAGGCATGCTGAGGACAAGAGGCGTGCTGCTGCCTCCCTCGTCATGCTGTGTGGCGTCAGCGCTGTGTGACCCCTGGCCTTGGCCCTGGCCTTGGTCAAGCTCGTTGTCTGCACTCTGTTGTGCTGCTCTGACAGGAGCCTGGTTGACGCCAGGACTAGGGAGCTGCTGGAAAGCCAAGGCTGGCGAATCTGTAGGAGCACCGCTAGCATTTGTCTCATTCCTGCCGCTGCTGACGCTACCACCGTCACCACTGCTGCAGCCACTGCTGCGATCTCCTCCTAGCTGCAGTGATTGCTGAATTGTCTCTTGTGGCACAGCATCCTGTGCTGTCACTGGTAAAGCACTTTGAGGTGACGCTGGTGGAGGAGGAGATTTTGAAGGAGACTGCACATCTGCCTCTGGCAGGGGCATGGCAGCTGCAGCAGCCAGGGCTACACAGCCAGCAGGAGTCTGTGTCTTCTTCTTAGCTTCTTTCCCCTGCTGCACAGGCTTGGCACAGGCAGCCTGCTCGTTGAGGACTGGCTTGCCTGCTAGCCGGGAGCAGCGCCGGGGTGGGGGAGGTGAGGTATGGGTGACACTGCTGCAAGTCACTGGCGTCGCCGCAGGCTCACACGGCCCTGCTTTTGCACCAGGTGCATCGGCCATAGCTTTTCCAGCTGCCTCCGTCTGATGTGCCTGAGGTAAAGGATGTTCAATCGTGTGGGCGCTGCTGCTGCTGCCGCTGTGTTTGTGCAGCTGGGCTGGGCTGGGCAGCAGGTTACAGCTGTTAGCGGGAGAAGCTGGTGAGGAGCTGTGAGGCGCAAGAGGCTGGGCCCTGCGGATGCGCATGATCACTGGGGTGATTACCATGGCTGCTGGCTCTGCTGCCTTGCGCAAGGGGCCAGAGCGCTCAGCTCCCGGTTGCATACTTCGTTCTCCGATGTCGGGAGTGAGGTCGGGAGGGATAGGGGCTGGTGAGTCAGTGGGCAGGGGGGGCGGGCAGCTGCTTTGCTCAGGAGTTGTTGGCTGCAAGCCATTGCTGATGCTGCCTACTGACACAGCGACATTACGATTGAGTGCTGGATGTGCTGGGGTAATGGAGGGTAGGGCAGTGGTTGTGGCAGGTGGAGGAGGGAGTGTAGAGGGGGGAGGATAAGGGGGAGGAGGGGGCACACAGGAGATGGCTGCCATACAGGGGCTGGCATAGCATGGGCTGCTGGCAGCCAGGTTGACAGCTTCTATCCCTACTGGTGTCAGAGGCATTGGTGGAGGTGTGTAGAGTGGCAGGGGGGGCCAGAGTGGCTGCTGCGGAGTGCCTTGCAGCTTGCTGGCAGGCAATGGAGAGATGGCCATGGGCACCTCTGTCGAGTCCGTGAAGATGGTGCTGAAAGAAAAGCTGTCATCGGCTTTGCAGGGCGGGCGCTTGTTGAGGGGGTTATGGGAGACTAGCGGTGCTGGCCTGATGCAGTTTGATCTGATGGAAGGGACTTGCACAGGAGGCTGGTGGATAGACCAGGGTTGCACAAAGCATCCCGGATTGTCCACGAGCAGTGTATACAAGAGGCCCGCCCTCGGCTTCGCACTGCGCCGACCAGGCGCGTTTGACTTGGTCAAACCCAGTACAATGCCAGACTAGCAAAGCTCAGAACTGTACCTCTCTGCTTTAGCTAGCTGGGACGCCTTTGCAATTTGGGATGAAACCTTTGTTCTGGCCGCGATGAGCTGTTGCGCTTGCGCCAAGGATGATAAGGATCCCTTCTTTGCCTTGCCCATCGTGCGCTGTTACATAGGATGAGTAGTGGCTCGCGGTTACTTGTCCGCTTGGTGTGCTGGGCTGTCGTTAACCGAACAACCGTCAGCCTGATGTATGCTGCTCCAGATCAGCAGTTGTGGTACAGTGGGTAGTGTGAGGAGGTGCCACATGACCAACCCGCACTCAACTGGTTTAGGGTGTTGATGCCAGGGACACCCAAGCCTGAAACGAGATCGAGGATGCTTCAACTTGTTTGGAGTAGCCGAGTGAGATTACCCACAGTCAAACATGGTGTTCCTTGTCCTGGAGGGAACGTGTCATCGATGTTAGGTTTGTGGTCATCAAGGGTGCGACCGATGACGTTATGTTTGTCTGGCAGGAGGGAGTTATGTTTGTCTGGCAGGAGGGAGTTGTGTATGTCTGGCCATAAACCGACGCAACCAGATAGCACGATTGGCTCCGGACAAGAGGCAACGTGTAACGGGACACAGAGGCTCATTGTTTCTTGCATTCCTTATAACTGCTAGTTCACCACTGGAGACTCGTGGAAAGGTAAGCACAGAACCCTGAACAGCTGACTCAACCTCACCCACTGATCACCTACACTACACGGGGCTGCACATGCATACTTGTTGTTTCATGTGCTCAATGGGCCAGGCCAAGCACAGCCACACCAGGCCCAACAGCTGTGCCAGCATGACTCATCATGTATATTCCATTGAGGTCCATCAGCACTGCTGCATGTCCTTGGCTCTTTGGCTGTAGAGCTCTTACAAGCAGCCGCACCCCGAGCAAACTCTTACAACAACACATAGGGATTTCATGCCTATGATGTAAAAGCTCCTATACACCATGTGGTGTACATGGCCATGGCCGGTGCACCTTGCCACTCACCTGTCAAGCGAATGTGGGGACAGCAGGTCTGTTGGAGCAGGGGTGGGGAAGAGGGGTGAGGGTAGGAGGGGAGGGGAGGGAAGGAGGGGAGGGCAGGTCAGCCGGTCCAGCGGGTAGGAGAGGAGGGGAGTGGGGGAGGCCTAGCACGCTTGCACCCAGCTTCCCCCATCACACTGCCACACATGCTGATCCACAGCAGCCCTGCCTCGCCTGCTGCCATGTGGGCTTGCCATCCATGTCAATGTCATCAATGTCATCCCTGACTTGCACGTCATCCCTGACTTGCAATGTCATCCCTGACTAGCACGGCATAGCTCCTCCAAGCCGTACCCACACCCCTCCTCCCAACAGGGGTTCGTCCATCATGCAGCTGCTGTGCCCCCTGCCCTGCCATCCTGTTTAGACTGACGAGGCAGCGAGCAGGAAGGAAGGGCAGCAGACAGGACAGGGTCTGCAGGCACATGGCCAACTCCTGCCTGGGCTACCTACACCACCACTGCAACCTCAAGGCTGCCACCCTAGCAGTCTTACTGCACAAGGGCTGCGATATGCAGTGCATACGCTGAGCACAGACACTCCCAGACGCCGCATACAGACACTGCATACTCTGAGCAACTCACGCTACGCACTGATGTTTACACACACTTCAGCAAGGGAGCAAAAGGCCCTGGTGGTGGTGGCTCAGGGTGGGCAGCAGCTGGCAGGGGCAACAAACAGGCCCCCAGCCAATAACAACAGGAAGAGTAAATAGGAAAAAGACAACAGCATGGCTGGACAATACATCATGGCACCTGTAGCTGAGTTGTCAGATGACGGGAGAAGAGGATCACGAAGGCTGTTCTTGTGCTGATGCTGCAGGCTGCGGGCAAACCAACACCAACGTCTGGCACCCATGCATGAGCCGAGTCCATGCCATGCAACTAGGAAGCAGGGTCAATGTGCAGCTGTGGTGCAGGGGTGCTGCACGGCAGGGCAGTATGAAGGCAGGGACGCTGCTAGCGCGGTATAGGTGCCGCAGCTGTGGTCCCTCAGCCTCCTGCACACCTCACTACCTCACACCTCACTCTGCCAGCACAACTCCAAAATCTACTGGCCCCATGCAATGCCAGGTGGACTGCCATCAACGCCACATCAGTCCTGGCGATGCTGGTGATGCCCTTATGCCAACAATGGTGCAAACGCCACGATGCCTGTAGCCAGGTCTGCCCAACACACCTCAACACACCAACACTGCAGGCTATCAGCATGCATGACTGGTACCCCATGGCACCTTCCTGGCCAATGAATGCAGCCCTGACTGATACTGGTACTAACGGCACGGCCTGGGCTTGGTTTAGCTACACGCCATAGCTGTCTATGAGCCAGCACACCAGCTTGCCGTCAAGGCCACAGGAGGAGACCAGGGCTGAGGCATGCTGGCCCGCCTCGCTGGCCTGAGGGGTGTGCAGCACCAGGCCCGTCACACAATTAGAGTGGGCAGGCGTCACACCTGCGTGCAAGCAAGAACACCAGGAGGGCTGAAAGCACGGAGGAGTGAGGGCAGTGCGAGGCAGGGAGACCTCTTCAAACCTTGGCTTGCTGCATGCATGCATGCTGGTGACAGCCCAGGGGCTGCCTGTCATGGTCATGAGCATGCACAGATGCTGCAAGGGCAGCCACTGCCGCGACTGTGCTGGCTTAGGGCAGCAGCTGCCTGGCGCAGTGGACACAAATAGTTCCATGCCTGGCTTCCAGGCTAACCCAGGTTGCCAGCAGCGCTGTGTTATCACGCACCTTTCATGAACTTTGACCACGCCTGCAAGTCTCGGCTGGCCTGCCCAGTCAGGGGGTCCTCAGGCCGCTGCGCACACGGCCCCTCGCCCTCACGAGCGGAAGGCAATCCTGAGCAGCAGCAGCAGCAGTAGGGGAGTGAGTCACCAGCTTGAGCAGAGGAGGCATGCAGTGCGCCCATCCACACAGCAGGTGCCAGGCAGGACAGCGCATGTGTGGACACATGACTTTGCAGCTGGATCATTGAGGCTCTTGGGTGACCTGCCAATGGCCACACCTGCCTCACTGGAGTGAGAAGGTGCTGCATGTTGCACACTGCACGGCACCTGCCCCGCAAGCCTGCACCCTACGACCTGAGAAGTGCTGTGTTCACGAGGCAGTGACCCAGACCATGATCATCTCCTGTGATGTTCAAAGTCTCACGGTCTCCTGACTGACCTTGTCTCACCAGGCAGGACCCTTTCCTTGTCTCTTGCATGGCCTGCCCTACGCTCCCCACACTGTTCGCTGTTATACTGTTTGCTTGCATGAACTGTAGAACAGCTCACATTTTCCACTGTTCCAGGTGTAAAATGCCCTCCCTGGCCCTCCACTGCCTGCCTGCAGCCGCAGCCGCAGTGCCCCCACCCAGCCCAGCTTCCCAAACCCCAGCCTGCCCCTTAGAACACAAGGCCCCAGGCCATCAGGACCCAACCTGCACTCCTCCCTCCTACACCTCCCACTCCCCACAGAGCCAGCTTCCCCCAGCCTGCCTCCGCCTGTTCGCCTCGACCCCTTCATTGCCTGCCGCACCCCTTCCTGGCTGTGGCCAGGCACCTACCCAGCACATCCACCAGGCGCCACTCTGGTGCAGCCAACAGCTCTCCTTGCTCCCGCCTTGTGCCCACCCTTGCGCACAACTCAGCCTGGCTGCTGGGTCCCAGCCCTGGTGCCTGCTGCCACTCCTGCTGCAGGGCCGGCTTGGCGCTGGCATCGTCCCTGAGCTGCGTGAACTCAGATGCAGACAAGGCCCGAGCGGGCATGAGCCCCCTCAGCTGATGCTCCCCCCTGCCCTGCTGCCCTAGCACGTCCGTGTTGTCGCTGCCATGACCTGCGGCAACCTCCCTTTGACATTGCCAGCTGTGCAGCTCAGCTGCCAGGGGGCTGCGGGCCGCAGGCAATCCTGGCAGCAGGCAGGAGGAGGACGAGGTAGAGGTGCAGGGCTCCTCCGCCGCTGCCAGCACTAACAGCAAGCCGTCCCAGCCGGCTGCCAGCAGCAAGGAGTCTGTGATGGGCAGCAGCTGGCGGGCAGGGCAGCCTGGCAGCTGCAGGGTCTGGCAGGGGCGGCAGGGAGCAGGTGGTGGGGGCGGGAGGACCCCCTGCCACCCTGCCCCTGCTCCCTCAGCCTCCCCATGCCCAGCCCTCGATTCACCTGTCCGAGGCAAGAGCTGCACTGGCATGGGGAGCCGTGGGACAGCAGGGGAGGGGCTGGGTGCTGGCTGGCTTGCCAGCAGGTTCTTGAGCTGCCAGGCATGCAGCTGGGAGGAGTGGGTGACGGCCAGCAGCTGGTGCCCGCTGGGGCTCCAGGCCACTGCATGAACCCAGCCACCTGCTGGGGGCTGGATGCAAGCCAGCAGCTGACCAAAGCTGGCCAGGCGCAGGCCAGGGAGGAGGGGTGCACTGTCCGCGCTGCTGATGGGGGCTGGGCCGTCTACGTCTGCAGACAGGGATGTAGTGGGAGGTCAGGAAGGGTTGGCCTTGAGACTGCCTTGTCACGTGAGAGCATGCCTGCCTCAATGTGCCTTAATGTCACACCAGGAAGGGGTAACCTTGAGGCTGCCTCCTCACCTGCCTCACCATCCATTACTGTCACACCCCGTGTCATAAGCAATGCCACACAGCTCAAAGCGGGTTGAGTGACCATTAGCAGTGGCAAGGGGTCGGCACCTTACCCTGCCCACCCCTCTTGTGCAGCAGGCAGGCAGAGCAGGCAGCAGGGGCTGTCTCTTGGCCCCACCTTGGCTATGCGCAGTGAACAGGCGGATGCAGCCGTCTGTGCTGCCGGTGGCCAGCAGCTGGCTCCCAGGCGGGACCCCAGCCAGGCTGCTGCCCAGGGGGCCATACCTGGCTGCACGCAGCTGTGGGTGGGAGGCTGTTAGCGCTGGAGGGATGCCCAGGGGTGGCTGCTGACAGGGCGATAGGGTGGCTGGGGCAGCAGCAGCAGCCGGGTGCCAGGCCAGGCAGGTCACAGAGCTGGCATGCTGGCCTCGAATGGCAATGTTGCTCCACCAGCCCTGGCTGCTGTCATACGTGCAAACAGCCACTGACCTTGAGCCAGAGCCTATGGCCAGCTTTACCTGGACACAGCAGTTCCAGGAGCAGGGAACAAACCAAACATGGGTGATGCTGATGCTGGTGGTGGTGATGGTGGTGATGCGTTGATGTTAGGCAAGTACTGACAATGATGGGATGGAGGAGATGTGTGATAAAGGTGTGATTAAGGGATTTAAGCAAACATTAGATAAGGAGCCTGTCGCAGATCAAGGATTGGTGGTGGTGACGTGAAGGGTGGAGGGACGTAATCCCAGGCTGCTGGCACAGCAGCCAGGCACAGCAGCCAGGGTGGTGCGCTGCTGGCAACTGTGCCACCTGCCTGGGGAGGCAGGGCAGCTGCTAAGCAGGGACAGCCTGACCTCCCTCATCAGCCCATTATGTATTGAAGACCCGCCTCAGCCAATCATGTATTGATTACCAGCCTCATAAACCTCCCATGCATGCTACATGGGCACCTTCCCCCTCCACAGTAAACCTGGTGACAGGACTATGGCTGAGCATTGGCATGCCTGCTATTAGGAAGTGCAATCTAGGCTAAGGTCAGTGGGCCTGCCCTACACCCACAACAGCCAGCTCTGGTGCCTTCAATGCCACAGAGCTGAATAGCGTGTTAGGTGAAAAGCATGTGGGATCAGCAGGGGGCAAGGCAGGTACTGCTTGCAGTAGCAGGTCTGGCCTGAGCGCTGATGACTCACGGTGCTGCCTGGCGCCCAGCTGATGCACAGAGCTGCTCGCTTGAGGCCAGTCAGCACCAGCTGGCGCCACCAGCCGCCTGCAGTGCCCTCTACCTGGGTGGTGTTGGGGCGAGGTGGCACAGCCTGGGATGGCCTGCGACGCATGTCAAGTGGCAAGCAGCACATGACAATTGCATGGTCCGGGGTACAGTGCAAAGCTTGCATACACAACTTGCATACGTGGCTTGCATAGCTTTGTGAAGGTGAAATTGCAGCTGCCATGCCCAGATGCCCACCTGACCCGCCCCCATATGAATGCATTGCGATCATGGCTGCAGCTGCATAGCAGACTCTCCCCATCAGCGTCAGAGCAGCTCCAGGACAAGCCACTGACCAACTGTAACAAAGGTACCAGCGCCGAATGCAGGGGTTTGCATCAGGGTCATAACACCCAAGCCACGAAACCAACTGCCATTGCAGTAACCGCACCGCGCTGTGACCGCGCAGGGTGCACTCCTTGACCCACGAAGCCTGGCTGTTGGGCGGGGTGACCCACACCTCGATAGCATTATGCACGCCAACTGCCACATATTGTCCGTCTAAAGACCAAGCTATAACATCAAAACTGGAACCGAAGTCGACAGCTATCTGGGCCATTCCCTGAGCGACTAAGTCAACGTCAGCCTAGCTTTGTCCGCTTTTCCATGGGTGCGCTCGAGCTGATATCGCCCGTTGCATTTGCTACTCGCATTCACAAAGGCTCCGTAAAAAGATATGTAACCCAACAAACTTAACCCGTCTTCACAAATTTCATGCAGTAGAGCGTGCAAGAAACAGGAGGGTAGCCTTGCCAGCCCTCCCAGCCCAGCACTGTCAATATGCCAATGGAGTTACAGCGCCCATGTACCGTACAGGGTTGCAGTACACATCTCGCCATGTGCCATTGTTCCTTGCCATATGCCACGCTTGCAAAGCGTTGGGATGTTACAGGACCATCTTGCCTTGTGTCACCTCATTGTAGCTTTGTGCCATCCTTGGGGCTTTTGGTCAGGTGATGGAGATGGGGGTGATTCATTGGCATCCTGCACACACAATCACAAAGACAAGGTCTTGGGGCACACACCACAAAACATGCTTATTAATTAGTTCTAATTAATCAAATCTTAAGGCTCACGACAGTTGTGTGCTTCCCTCAGCTGCTCATGCCTGGCATGCGTTTCACAAGTGTTCACACGAACATCAAACTGACCTAGACAAGGTGAGGTAAATTACAACCTTACTCACCTCTTGCTCACTGTTTTCAAGAGCTGATTCCCTTGCTGCACTCCTGCTTGGAAGAGCCTTGGGCTGCTGTGGGTTTGATGTTGATCTTCACAACAGCCAAGCACCTGTGGAGGTCAGCAGATTTGGTTGCATGTGTTGACATTGTATGCAAAACGCACTAAGAAACAGCACCCCGTGCTTACCTGAGATGTATTCGCGAGTTGCCCAGTCCAACGGCAGCAAAGGCTGCTCGGCACGGAAATGCCCCGGCCACCAATTCATCTCTCCTGTTGCGACACGCATATAAACGGATGGAGAATGACATAGCGAGGCTAATCAAGTCGTCGACACAATGCAGTACAATCGACAAAAGAGGGCCTAACCTGCTAGCGACACCGTTGTGAGATGTAGAGCCCAATGGTGGAAGAATTACATGCAGCGGATCAAAGACGGTGCCAAAAAGTGAATTGCGGGGCCAATGGCGGGGGTGACCTGTTGCCAACAGTGTTGCGCATTGCGTTCCTGCGGCATGGCCATGAGCTGACCAACACAGTGCAAACAGGCATGCTCAGCTTCATCAGGTATGCTGCCAGGGTGCGCAGCTCAGTGTCAGGCCTAATGTTGCTACATGAGCTGGGGCAACTGGTCACCCCTCCCATTGAACCACCACGTAAGGGACATTTGACTTTGCGGCGTGCCTAGTGAGAGTTGAGTTGTCATTTTAACGCGAAATGCCTTATCTCTGCGCCGCGCTTGCGTCTGCGCGCCCGAGCTGCTGGCACCCACGGTGACCGGCAGTCTGCCAGGCACGCGAACGGTTCCGCTCTGCGCGATGGGCCTTTCAAGTGCTGCCTAACAACACCCACAACGCGGGATGCAGAGTTCTCCGCTGCGGTACACTGCGGTACACTTTACGCATGGAGCCCAGATTTCTAAACACAAATTTCTTACACAGCCAGCTCAATCCCACTCTGCCTGCCCATTGAGATGCTCCAGTACCATGTACCGTAGGTCAGCACGCAAGGTGTTGGCTGGCACATACAACCCCACTGCCTTGCAATACTCGTTTAACATTTTCACGCTCAGCTTCTTGCCCAAGGTGCACAGCTGCTTCACGCTATCTGGTGCAAATGAGCACAGAAGGGTGAGGCACTCATCGTCCCAGTGCTTGTCATCCCTCTTCTGATCGAACATGGGCATGGCTACAAAGGGCTTTGTGATGGAGGGCCTCATGCACACACCCCTTGGTGCGGGGGTCATGCATTGGGCACATGCACATGCAGTCTCTGACCACTCAACCTGGATCCCTGCAGCAGGAAAGAAGCAGCTATGCATGCTCATAGAGCCGGGGATGGATGATGCAAAGGCATGTGCATCCCGCTGTGGAGCACTGCAAAGCTCTACCTCCCGTGTGCTCAGCTCCAAGCACCACCGATGACCCACACTTGCTCGTCAAAAGAGCAAAGAAGGGCAAGGCAGTTCAGCGAAGGTCAGGCTATGGCCATAGCCAGGGCAAGGCTGGTGCAAGGCAGGGCTGGTGCAGGTCAGGGCTGAGGAGTGAAAGGCGCACCTTGCGGTTGCCAAGTCCTGCTGTTGCTTGGGCATGCTTGGGGGCATGGTCTGCTCGTCCTGCTCCTCAGTGGTGTGTCTGCATGACACCACACGAGAGTGTGACGAGTAATGCTGCCACCAGGGTGCTAGGTGGAATGGGCTGGGTTTTGCTGGGAGCTGGCTTGCCATGTCAGCCCATCATCCAGCAGGGGCACTCACATGATGGGCTGCTGCTCCTCGGCAGGTGAGGTCACAGGGTTGGTGGCAGGCCTGGTGAGGATGGAGAGCCCCGGTAGGTGCAGCAGTGCTGGCAGGGCCGGGTGGTGCTGGCTGGACCCCTGCAGCTGGGACTGTGATGGATGCGAGGGTGGTTGGTCTGGGAGATGGTGGGGGCTGGGCGCATGGGCTGGCCCAAGCTGTGCACCTGCTTGCATGGGTGTGGAGCAGAGACGGGGCATGGGCTGGGGCTGGCCGGCTGGCTCCTGCCCCCGCAGCCGCTTGGCAAGCGCAGCTGCAGCAGCCTGGGCGCAAGTCCTATGGGCCAGTGGAATCAGTGCGGGCTTTAGGTTGCTGCAGGCCATGATGACCTCAGACATCTGAGCTGTGACATGGCCGATGGCTTGTAGACTCTGTCCGGAGCTGTAGAAAGCTGCCTCCCCCTCCACATGGATCTCCACCCAGCCAGTGCTGACAGCTGGTGTAGACCTCACACAACACGCACAGCGGGCAGCCTGGCCCCCCTGCCTTTTGTAGGGGTGGGATTTGAAGGACAAGCCCATGCCTGCAGGCATGTGCACACGGCAACTTCAAAAACCCCTCTTGGGAAATCTTGGGAAGAGTTGAGACTTTGGCAGGGGGTCTACTGTGAGTTCCCTAACCAGTGACGCAAGGCTGGAGAGTTTGATTTAGTTTGATGGTGGTCATACTGGCATCAGCAGAGTGGGCAGCATGGAGGAGGGTTTGCCCACCTTTTGGAGCCTAATCAACAAGGGATCGATGCAGTTGTCACTTCTGTGCTTCTGCCGTGGTCTCCTCCAAGTTTCAGAGCCCCTGAGCCAGCGCATGTTGGTCACGATGTTGGACATGAGGTCGGGCTCCTCGCACATCGCGCACTATCGATCGCTTTGAACAGGGTCTCACAGATACTGGGTCAGCGTACATCAAGTCCACAGGCTCGGTAGGGTCGGATACCCGGCAACATGCCCGACCAGCTCAGCGTGTGGCTCAGCGCAGCCGCTTTCCAACGCTTCAATCCGCGTGTCTATCCGTGCAGAAATGAGTCCGGAAAAGCCGTTGTCCCTTACCATGAGGGGGGTTGGTGGTCCAATGGGAGGGGTGACCAACTACCTCTTCGACTCTACTGCAAGTGCTGGAACACTGCCAAACACTCGTAGCGACCTGCTCATGCGGGTGAAAAGGGCTGGGCAGTGTTGAGCTAGGCAGTAGCTACCAGGCCAATTGGAGCGCACAACTTCATCTGGCTGTGAGGGAGCTGATGGGGGAGGTGGTCACACTCAGCCCTGGCATGGTAATGGGAATGAAGAACATGGAGGTCAAGTGGCTCCATGTTCTTGGAGGAGGTGGGGAGGTGTCGGGCTGTGCTAGACGGGAGTTGCCTGAGACGCTGCATCGAAATAGGTGCTCGTATGCTGCATGGTCCGAGCATGCAGCATAGGCATGGGCATGGCATTAGCCTATATCACATGGCACCACACCTGCAGGACAAGCAGCTTACAGGAGAAGTTTGCACAAGCACAACCAGGTTCAGGTAGGGCACTAACAGTAACAAGGGGGGGGGGGTGGAGCTGCAGCAGCAAGGCGCGGCCAGCATGACTGCATGTCAGTGAACCCTAGCTGTCCAGTGTCCAGCCAGCTGCTCAGGGTGTTTGGACAGGCTGACCTACCACAAAGAGTCAGGCTTGGGCCAGGCACTGAGCGGGTACACGGCTGACAGCTTGACTTGGTGTGAGCTGGGATCTAGGAGCTAGGCCTTGCATGTACACCTTTGTTTGTGCATCTTGGCTGGAGTGCCTAAGTCAATGTTAAGTAGTTAGTACTACTATCAATTTCTTTTTCTAGGGGCCTTCGACGAGGCTTGAAAACGAAGCTGCAACAGCTACAAAAACCGAAGTTTCAACACCTCCGTAAAAGCTGCGGCTTTGAGATAGTTTGGCCGCAAAAGTTAATTAGTAACCGTTCCAGTATATCTGCAACTATGCAAACTTGAATGTCCCAGGGCAGCTAAGGACAACTGTCTGGAAGATGTTACGTGTTGACACACATGTTGACGTGCCGACGCTTTTCAAGTCCTTTGCCACTAACACCGCCAGCCTTCTAGGGATGCAGGCAAAAATGCCCAGGACAGTTGTCTGGAAGATGCTACGTGTGTTGACGTGTCATATGTTGACGTGTCGGCGCTTTTCAATTGCTGAGCTAGGAGCACACCATCCTCTCCTCCATTCACAACCACCTTGTCACACCCTATCCTCACACCTAACCAGTTCCCTCACACATTCATCACACACAAACCTCCCACACTGGCCAGCGACTGGAACCTTCCAGTCAGAGGAGCTGAGTCACAACTGTGGATATGAATGAAAGCAATGAAACGCATGCCCCCATGCTGCCATGCTGTCCCCACTACTCCGTTTATGGGCCCCCTCCCCCCTCCCCCTCCCTTGTGCAGTCATGCACCATGCAGATCCACCCCTGCTACCGCAACAACATGGTGTGCATGCATGCATGCAACCGACACCAACTAGCCTCTACCAGTAACTAGCGATTACCCGTTACTAGGAATTAGTGTCACTGTAGCAACTAGCTGGCATTGTGCCACACACATAGTTCTTGAACACAACAAAACAGATCAAAAGAGTAATGCCAATGAAACAACCATGGAGGAGATCACTGGCCCATGCAAGCTGCTGCTGCTGCTGCCTGCGCCGCTGGTACATGGACAACAGGCTGGCAGCGAGGCAGCACATCAGTAACAACTATGCCACCAGCCCCCTCTCCCTTTCTCCCCATTCTCCCCGCCCACTCCCTTCTCCCCATCCCTGAGTTCCCCTTCTCCCCTCCCCTCCCCTCTCCCCTCTCCCCCCTGCAGCCTAAGCAAACGCGGCCTCCAGCACTGCCGCCGCCACCTCCTCCCGCCATGCAGGCACCCGGCCTGACGCCACCAGCCGCAGCGCCCCCCGAGCATCAAAGCCGTGCTCCAGCAGCAGCGTGACCAGCTGCAGCGCTGGGCCCGAGCCCCGCTTGCAGCCAGCAGCAGCGCACAGCACCGCCGCCCCCCAGGGCTCCCCCTGGAGGGGTGGGGGGGGCCGGGCCAGCAGGGGGGGCAGCAGGGGGGAGGAGCTGGGGGGGGCGGGGGGGCAGGGCAGGGGGCTGGGGCCCCAGGGGCTGCCTGCTACTCCTTGCCTGTCCAGAGCTGCCTTGAAGCCAGGGCAGGGTGGGGGCGTGGGGGCAGGGGTGAGGGTTAGCTGTGCCAGGGAGGGGGCCGAGGTGGGGGTCACACCGTGAGAGTGAGTCCAGGGTGGAGCTGCGCGGAAGCTGGAGGCTTGCATGCCACTGACCTGAGGTGTGACGTAGGTGTGTGGGTGAGTGAGGGGCTCCCTGGCCCTGGAGCTCTGGCCGTCAAGGTCTGGGGTGGCCTGGGCTGCAGCTGTGGGGGGCACGGGGGGCGTAGGGGGCAGGCTGGCAGGGGGGGGCGCAGGGCGTGGTCACGGTGGAGGTTGGCTGGGCAGGTGGTGGGGTGGGGCCTTGCTCGCCCTGTTGGCTGGCAGGGGTTCGCTGGAGGGTGACGGCCGCGGCGCCTGCCTGCAGCAGCAGCCTGACCACCTGCACATGCCCCTCCGCCACGGCTGCGTGCAGGGTGGCGGGCTGCAGGGCAGCGGCGCGCCAGGCGGGGCAGGTCTTGTGGGCCAGCAGCTGGCGCACGATGACCAGCTGGTTGGCCACAGCAGCTCCGTGAAGAGCCCGGGACAAGCTGGGGGCGTCGAAGACCCCCAGGGGGGACGGGGAGGGGCAGGGGGGGCAGCCGAGGTCAGCAGGGGGGGCGAGGACGGAGGGCCTCACCGTGCAGGGGGGGGGGGAGGGGGGAGGGGGGGGAGGGGGAGGGGGAGGGGGCTGTGTCTATGTCACTGGCCGGCGCCGCTCTTGGCGGGCTCATGCTGGCGTGCCGGGCATGCGCATGGGCATGGGCAGGCAGGGGGTAGGGGGTGCTGATTGCTGCCGCGTCCCGCCCCCCCAGGTCTGCGAAAGGGTTGAGAGGGCGCGGGAGGGGGGCGCCCCACTGCAGGAACAGGCGCACAGCGGCCTCGGCGCCCTCACCAGCTGCAGCGGCCAGCTCTGTGCGCAGCTGCAGGGTCAGGGGGCTGGGGGCCGGCTGCTGGCTGCACACACACACTGCCCCTGCTGCCCCCCCCCGCCCCCCCCCTTAGACACCCAGCAGGCAGCTGGGGGGGGGCCCTGCCCTGCATCCCCCCCCCACCCCTTTCCCCCCCGGCTGAGTCCGCCCCTGGCCCCCACCCCCCCTGACCCACCCCCCCCGCCCCTGCTGCTGCACAGACACACCCCACCCCTCGTGCCATGTGCACCCCCCCCACCAGCCTGCCCCGCCCCCCCCCAGGCGGCAGCCCCAGGCCTGGCTGCGAGTGGCGCTGCAGCAGGGCCATGATGCCCGGGTAGAGGTGCCACTGCCGCCAGCAGCAGAGCACGCCGGGGGACAGGCGGGCGCCCCTCTCCAGCAGCAGCCGCACCACCTCCCCCTCACCCGCACACAAGGCCGCACCCAGGGCGCTGCTGCCGGGGTGCTCCCCCCCCTCCCACCCATCCTCCTCCTCCTCCTCCTCCTCCCCCTCCTCCTCCTCCTCTCCCCCCTCCTCCACCCCCTCCCCCTCCCCCTGCCCTGCTGCTGCCTGCCCCCACTTCTTAGTCATCCCCGCCCCCTCCTCCCTCATTACCGTGGAGCTCAGTGGGGGGGCAGCAGCAGGAGGGCAGGGCGGGGGCGGGACCACCCCCACCCGGCCCTGCTGCTGCCCGCCCCCTGTCTGCTGCCACGCTGCACTGCTGCCATTATCACACAGTGCATCAGCGGTGCCCCTCCCGGCCTCTGCCTGCCTGCCTGCTGCTGCCGGGGGGGTGGAGTGAGGTGCAGCTGTTGCGGCTGCAGTTAGGGTGGTGATGGTGCAGGGGGAGGGGGAGGGGGGGCTGGTCAGGCCTGGGCTGAGTAGCTGCCCCTGGTCCTGCCCACCCGCAGCCTGCCCGGGCACCGGCACTGCACCGCCTGCAAGCCCTGACCCAGCTGCCCTGGCCGGCGCCACATGGAATCCCGCATGCAGCCTGTAGCCTGGGTGCTGGCCTATGCTGCCTCCCCCCCCACCCTGGCCCCCACCCCCCCCTTGCACGCCGCTGTTGCTGCTGTGGCTGCTGGCTAGCGGTTGAGACTTGTGTGACCCCCCAGGGGGGCCACCCCAGTGCACTGGCGCTGCCTGGCCGGCTCTATCAGCTGTGGCCCCCCGCCCTGACACTGCATCTAGGCCCCTGCCCCCCCCCAGCCCCAGCCCCCCTGCGCCGCCCCGCCCTGCCGCCGCCCAGGCCAGGGAGGAGGGGTAGGGGCCAGTGTAGGTGGCTGCCAAGGGTAGTGGCGCCGCTGCCAGCTGGCTGGGTGGGGCGGCAGAGGGGCGGGTGGGGGCAGAGGCGGGCATGAGGGTGGAGGAGGGGGAGGAAGGGGAGGGGCAGGCGGGGCCGGGGGGGCAGGGGCTGGGGGGGCTGGCCAGGGGAGGGGGGCGGGCCCCTATCGACTTGCGGAGGGGGCGGGTGCTGAGCTGAGCGCCCGCGTCCAGCAGCTGCTTCACCACCTCCACCGCCCCAGCCTGCAGCCAAGAACAACAGCAGGGTCATCCCCGTAAAGGAGTGAGAAGGAAAGGGGGAAAAGCACGCCCTTGGCGATGGGGGTGCCTCACGGCCCTCCGCTAGCACCCTTACCCCTACTCACTACCTTGCATGGCAGCACTCTCACCACCCCCACCACTGCTTACTTACAAGCTCCTTCATCAACTTCACCCACCCCCATCCTTCCTTGCCCAGTCCCTCCCCCTCCCCCTTCCCCTCCTCCCCCCTCCCTCCTCCCCCCTCTTCCCCTCCGCCCCCCTCATCCCCTCCGCCCCCCTCTTCCCCTCCTCCCCCCTCTCCCTCCTCCCCCCTCCTCCCCTCCCCCAGCTTTGCACCTTGGCTGCTGCCATCAGTGGCCTGCCCCCGTCAGCGTCCGGCATAACGCCAGCCGCCAGCAGCAGCCGCACCACCCGGGCGCACCCAGTGGCCGCTGCCGACTCGAGCACCTGCCTGGCGCTGGCACTGGCGCCGTGCCGCAGCAGCAGGGCAACGGCCTCCACGTTGCTGCGGGGCAGGCAGCGAGGGGAGCAGTGAGGGGGGCAGGGCAGGGCAGGGCAGGGCAGGGCAGGGCAGGGCAGGGCAGGGCAGGGCAGGGCAGGGCAGGGCAGGGCAGGGCAGCAACCAGGGTTAGGGATAAGCTTGACCTCATCAGACCTTGACTCTAAACCCTAACTCTAAACCTTAACCCTAACAGCAAATGTCACCCCCTCACCCCTACAGCTGAACTTTGCCTAGCCCTCCCCCCGCCCTCCCCCTCCCTTCATCTCGCCCGAGACCAGCTAATCCCAACCTCCAGCCACCTGCCCTTACCCCTCCCCTCTTGCACCCCTGCACCTGCCATACCAGCGCCCCCCCCCCCTCCCAGGCCCCAGCCTCCCTCCCCTCCCCTCCGGCCCTACCTCCTCTCCACCGCCAAGCTGAGCGCTTCGTCATGCCGTGCATGCACGTCCGCCCCCCTCTCCAGCAGCAGCGCTAGCACGGCGCAGTGCCCGCTACTGCCTGCTGCTGCACACAACCGCAGCGCCACATCCCCCCCCACATGGAGGTCCGCCCCAGCCTCCAGCAGGGCCCGGGCGGTGTCCACTGCTCCCGCCTCACACGCCGCCTTCAGGGGGCGCCCGCCGTCAACATGGGGGTCAGCACCCTGCAGCAGGGTGGGGCGGGGCGGGGCAGGGTGGGGCAGGGTGGGGCGGGGCAGGGAGGGGCAGGGTGGGGCGGGGCGGGGCAGGGTGGGGCAGGGTGGGGCGGGGCGGGGCAGGGTGGGGCAGGGTGGGGCGGGGCGGGGCAGGGTGGGGCACGGTAGTGTCAGCAGGACCACGGCTGCAACCATGGTTATGGGCTGATAGGTCAGTGAGCAGGGCATGACCTGGGGCAGGAGGAGCCTGTCATGAAGTGTGACACGCAGCAGGGTGGTGTGACACGTGCCGCGTAACCGTGTCAAACAGGGCCATGCTGTTGTGTGGCGGGGAGGTCAGGCCTGCTCTCCCTGCCCCTGCCCCCTGGCCTCCCCTGGCCCCTGCCAAGCCATGGCGCCCCCACACCCCGTGACGCACATGCTGCAGCAGCACCCTCACACACGCCTCATGGCCTTGAGCAGCGCAGCTCTTCAGCAGGCTATTCAGCCACTGGCCCAGGGCAGGGCTCACGCGCGCTCCACCACCACCCGCACCGCTGCTGGCCTGGCTGGCCTGCGGCTGGGCTAGGAGCTGGGGGTCCCGGGGGGCCTGGCGGCTGGCTATGTGGCTGAGCAGCAGGTGCAGGACGGAGGCCATGCCACGCTTGGCTGCCCAGAACAGAGCACACCCCCTGAGCGGCACACCAGGAGGGTAGGCAGCAGTCGGTGCGCAGCAGCAGGCACCACGGCATCATCAGGGAGGCAGGCAGGAGGCAAGCAGGCAGGCAGCCCAGCTTCACCGTGCGGCACAGTAGCTGCACCAGTGCTGCAGCACAGCCCCCTGGCTGCAGCCAGCCAGGCAGGCAGGCAGAGCAGGCAGAGCAGGCAGAGCAGGCAGAGCAGGCAGAGCAGGCAGAGCAGGCAGAGCAGGCAGAGCAGGCAGAGCAGGCAGGCAAGAGGCAGGCAGCAGCCAGTCCTGCAGCAGGGCCTGCCAGGGGCAGCTGAGGGGTTTGGCTGGCTGCTGTGCCTTCACAGTAGGCCTCGCAAGCTGGCGCCTGCCGGGCTGCCGGGCTGCTGTGGGCTGTTGCTCGGCTGCTGCTGGGCTGCTGGGGGCACTGCCACTGCTCACGTCTGTGTGCCTCCATCCAGGTAGCAGCCGGCGTCCAGCAGCTGTGTCAGTGCTTGCAGCACGCGCGCCTCACTCCACCGGGAGAAGCAGACCTAGCCACACAGCACAAGGGGAGCAGGAGGTGTGAGGGAGCCAGCGTGGGGTCTGGCACCACCGCGTGTTTCTGCTGCTGACATCTTATTGAACAGGAAGAGCAGAAATCTAGAGCAAGCAAGGAAAGGGATGGCCCAGCTTATCATGGAGAGTATGATGCAGCAGTGACATGTGTAGAGGCATGTCCGCTGCACTGTCTGCAACTTTGTGAGCTGACAACAACGAGCTGATGATGGTGTGCTGCTGGTGGTGGTCTGTTGAGACACTTGTGTTTGCAAAAGTGTGTTGCTTGTGCTAGAAAGACCTATGAAGTAACTCAGAGGCACCAGGACACTTCCTGAGAAGCAAGTTGAGACGAGCGGTGGGGGCAGAAGTTCTCACCAAGGAGGTGGCAGTGAAGACCGCACTCTCCAAACCGAAAGTTGTTTGCAGCCACAGCAGCAACGCTCGAGTGTCGTCGACCAGTCGCCAGGTTGACCTACCGGCATTTCATCAGAATGTTGAGTAAGATATCAGCGCTAGAAAGCAAGACCTGAGCACTCCATCTCGTCTCACTTGCATACACGGTGCACGGCCTCCGGGCGCTCTCCGACATACTGCAAGATCTGCGCTTGCAAGTCCAACGGAAGCGTGTCTAACATTGTGAGTACTGAATGACTAACTGAACTAGGTTTCTGTCTGAGTTCTGTCTCGAACATGCAAGTTATATTTACATTAGTTAAACATAAAACTAACAAGAAAACCAGAAAAAAACAGGAAAACCAGTACATCGAAGGCAATAAGCGCCACATTTAGCGAAGCGAGTTAAGAAAATGCAGCGAAACAGACAGCGTAGACGTAATCGCAACGCCTCGGACAGTTAGGTTGACCGCCGCCAGCACAGGCTCAGCGGAACATGCAGGCCAACGGTGCAGCGCACTGGGCCCACAACCACAATAACTCATGGCACGCAAAAAAGTGTAAGAGGCACACCTTGATGAGGGGTGTGGCCGCTGCGGGGTTAGAGGCGGGCGCGGTCGTGCCTACGGAAGTGGTGGAGGCGCGGCTCCACGACCAACTTGTGCTTTGGGTGGAGGCCTGCAGCAAGAGGGCGCTGCTCGCCAGCTTGCTGCTGGGCCTCATGGTGCGCGACTCCTTCACGCGCGTCACTGTACTTGCGGATGGCCAGGAGCTCTTAGAGGAAATCCCTGCTGAGGACGCGGACATCCCGGACTTTGCGGAGCGCAACCTGTACCTGCAGCTCGGCCGCGGTGTGCCTCCTCCCGGATTGCACTCTCGGCCCAGCGCTGCTGTGGTGGCTGTGCTGGCCGCGTACCCGACCCTCGGCGACGAGCTCGACGCAATACCTCGCTATCCGCACGACTCCAACACCGTCGACGACGTGGGCCAGAAGCTGGAGACTAGCTTTGCCACTAGCCTCAACAAGCTGTTCAAGCGGAGGGTTGGGCAAGCGGTGGCTCTGGCTGGAGCCAGGGTCATCGCTGGCTCACACGAGCACCAGCGCCGCTTTGGGCTGCCCGTGGATGGCAGTCCAGCCTGGACTGAGCGTCAGCGCAGCTGGGTGGTGCGGAGTGTGCGGGGGAAGCTCATGGGCCAGGAGTGGGTGTGCGTGCGCGACAAAGGCCTGCTGCGGCAGCGGCAGCGGCGGCACCTGCGGCAGCGATAGTGACATGTGCATCATGCCATGAGCCAAACAAAACAAACAATGCGATTGCCCCTGACAAAGGGGATGTGTGTGCGATAGAGTGTGCATAGGGTAGGATAGGGCTCTATCGACTCCTAGGGTTAGGGACCTAGGTTAGGGACACACACCGGCTCCCTGACTCCTGTGGAGAAGTGTAGGGGCTCCACAGGACAGGGATACAGGACGGCCTGAGTTCTGATTTTTGTTGCATGAGGGGGATTTGCATGGAGGGGAGTTATCAGCAAGCAGGTGCCATGCTGCATGTAGGTAGGACGTGTAGGTAGGACGTGCACATTCATGGCGGAGCGGAAGGAATGCTTAGTGCTCATGTTCAGCGGTACGTCTGCTGAGCCACAAGGCGGCGTTTGGGTCCTGGCCGCGTCCATGGTGCGGCGACGACGCCGTCCGCAAACGCTCGTTGAACCGTCGTTGCCAGGCTCTATCAAGACGGAGCATTTATGTTGTTTCTTCGGGATCAGCGCAGCCAAGAAACGGACCCATACCTGGCAGGCTGGCTGGGACCTTACCCAAGGCCAGTTGCCCAGACGAGCACAGTATTACCTCCAGCAGCTCCTTTCCTGCTGCGGTTTTTTGTGCGCCGGCAGGGCGCCGGTACCGAGAACGGCCGCCCCCGCCCATTGGTGGCCGACCGGGCAGGGAGTAATTGCACATCGCCGACACGAGGGAGGCCGCGCGGCATATGTTGCAGAAGCCAGCCTGGTTGCAGTGTAAACAAAGGCGGCGAGAGAGGCGGCGCTTTACAGCCCAGCAGCTTAAGCTTGGACGGCACGTTGCCCAACGGACAGCATCCCAAGCCATAACGAGGGCGCGACAAACGTGTCGATCCGGGGGACTGTGGTAGCGACACAATGGCACAGGCGCGATTGTTGTCTGTGATATCGATGAAGATCAACACATACACATTGTGGTTCTTTTACGAAGTCGGAAACACACATGGATGCACCCATCACGTCCGCAAACAGCAGAACCGCTGCCATAGATCTTCAGACACTGCAACATGAGGGTCGTGCCTTGGTCAGCAAGCCAGCCCGCCGTCAGCTCGTCATCTCAGTGCTCTCGCTACCTTCACCCGCTGCGGGCGTCGCGCCCCCGCCATCCTTTTCCCCGGCTGCATTCGTACCGGCATTAGGCGCGCCTTGTTCTTCACGCGAAGTCGTAAGAAATGGGAGTGATCCGTTCCCTCCCACCGCGCGTCTGTCCGTCTCAAATGACTGAGTCACGGACCGCGCACGTTCCGCTGACATCCGTGACGCGGTTGAAGTGCGACTCGATCCCTGCCTCGCCGCACTTAGCGATCCACCCTCCGCGTCCTCGCGCACCCCCGTCCCCGCCCCCCCAGCCCGCCTCTCCTCCCCCGCCGCATCCGACCCGCGCGCCCCCTGTTTAGGAGGGGACCGAGGCACGCTGCTTTGCGGCTTCGGGCTCCCTGGTCGACTGCCTCTGTGTACACCAGGGGACCAGCAGGGCAGCAGCCCCTCCCCTCCCTCTCTCCTAGGGCTGGACACCACCGCATGCCCGCTGCTGCCCCACCCCATGCCCGCTGCTGCCCCACCCCCTGCCCGCTGCTGCCCCACCCCCTGCCCGCTGCTGCCCCACCCCATGTCCGCTGCGGCCCCACCACATGCCCGCTGCTGCCCCACCCCCTGCCCGCTGCTGCCCCACCCCCTGCCCGCTGCTGCCCCACCCCATGTCCGCTGCGGCCCCACCACATGCCCGCTGCTGCCCCACCCCATGCCCGCAGCTGCCCCACCCCCTGCCCGCTGCTACCCCAACGCATGCCCGCTACGGCACCACCGCATGCCCGCTGCGGCTTTAAGGCATGTCCGCTGCTGCACCATGGTATGCCCGCTGCTACACCACCACATGCCCACTGCGGCCCCACCGCATGCGAGCTGCTGCCCCACCCCCTGCCTGCTGCTGCCCCACCCCATGCACGTTGCGGCCCCACCGCATGCCCGCTGCAGCACCAACGCAAGCCCGCTGCGGCTCTAACGCATGCCCGCAGCTGCACCATGGTATGCCCACTGCTACACCACCACATGCCCACTGCGGCCCCACCGCATGCCAGCTGCGGCCCCACCGCATGCCCGCTGCTGCCCCACCACATGCCCGCTGCTACACCACCACATGCCCACTACTGCACCACTCTGGTATCCTTCCTATGGTCCACTTGGTTTAACTGTGCTGTGATGTGCCGTTACCCGCCATGTCCTATGCATGTGCATGTGTGCATGCAGGCCCCAACACCGCCCCAACAGGGGCTCAAAAGCTGCAAGCACTGCTGCTGGTGCACCAGCACCCCATCACCAGTCCCGTAACGCAATTCCATCACCAGTCCTGACACCGTCAAGTTCAGGCACAGTGTTGGCATATGAAAGCAGCTTTACCTTGGTGGGTATGTAGCGCCACTCAGGCAAATTAGTAACAGCATTTTTGAGATTCAGAGCCTCGGACTTGGTACATAGTCAAATGAAGGCATTGTAAGATTGGGGGTTGAAACTAAAATTCGTGATTTTGCGCGGTTGGTGAGATACGGCCATGCTACAGTACTGTAGAGGTCTACAGTACTGTCGGGGTACCTCGCGAGTACACGAACAGAGCCTCGGACTTGGTACATAGTCTAAAGAAGGCATTGTAAGATCGGGGGTTGAAACTAAAATTCGTGATTTTGCGCGGTTGGTGAGATACGGCCATGCTACAGTACTGTAGAGGTCTACAGTACTGTCGGGGTACCTCGCGAAAGACCACCTACAGTACTGTAGACATCTACAGTATTGTAGACATCTACAGTACTGTAGACATCTACAGTACTGTAGGTACCTCGAGGTACCTCGAGAGACCACTTACAGTACTGTAGATGTCTACAGTACTGTAGACATCTACAGTACTGTAGACACCTACAGTACTGTAGACATCTACAGTACTGTAGACATCTACAGTACTGTAGACATCTACAGTACTGTAGGTACCTCGAGGTACCTCGAGGGTCCACTTACAGTACTGTAGATGTCTACAGTACTGTAGACATCTACAGTACTGTAGACACCTACAGTACTGTAGACATCTACAGTACTGTAGACATCTACAGTACTGTAGACATCTACAGTACTGTAGGTACCTCGAGGTACCTCGAGAGACCACTAACAGTACTGTAGATGTCTACAGTACTGTAGACCTCTACAGTACTGTAGACACCTACAGTACTGTAGACATCTACAGTACTGTAGACATCTACAGTACTGTAGACATCTACAGTACTGTAGGTACCTCGAGGTACCTCGAGAGACCATTTACAGTACTGTAGGACATCTACAGTACTGTAGACATCTACAGTACTGTAGACATCTACAGTACCTCGTAGGTACCTCGAGGTACCTCGAGAGACCACTTACAGTACTGTAGCCTTTAAGCACTTAGAAGAATTCTGAACATCTCACTTGCATTCAAGGCATCCGTCCAACACTTAGTCGCAGCATCGTGTAGCCGGTGTTGCAGCGATGGCATCGCACGAGGTTACCCATACTCGCAGCCGCATCTAGCCCATACTCGCAGCCACATACTCGGCAATCAACCTCGCGGCCACACAGCTGGTCCACAGATGGCATCGCACGAGGTTACCCATACTCGCAGCCACATCTAGCCCATACTCGCAGCCACATACTCGGCAATCAACCTCGCGGCCACACAGCTGGTCCACAGATGGCATCGCACGAGGTTACCCATACTCGCAGCCACATCTAGCCCATACTCGCAGCCACATACTCGGCAATCAACCTCGCGGCCACACAGCTGGTCCAGCAGCGCAGAAGCATACCTGTGAGGCAGCTCGGTGCGAGGATCTCACCTCGCAGCCAGCCTCGCAGCCATTTTCCTCGCAGCCAGCCTCGCAGCCAGTCTCGCATCCAGCCTCGCAGCCAGCCTCGCAGCCAGCATCGCAGCTAGCCTCGCGGCCAGTTTCCTCGCAACGATTCTCCGCAATGAATCGCAAGCATTGATGCACCAACGCAAGGCAGGTACAACGTGTTGTGAGCAGCGAAGAGGCCAGACGGACTATAGTAAGAGCTTAGGACCAAGGTAAGAGCTTAGAAGGAGCTAGCATTGCGCAGCATAGCCCTTAGTATCCAGCCTAACCGCTACCACACCTGGTTGCTGCAGGTCTTACAATCACGCCTAGTACCCCCCTGATTACCACCCCCTCCCAGTCCCCCTCACCACCACCACCACCACCACCACCACCACCACCACCACCACCACCACCACCACCACCACCACCACCACCACCACCACCACCACCACCATTTCATCACCTCCCACAACGTTCCCACTGTTGCCTCCCTTGTGTTGCAGCCCAGCCCAGCCCAGCCCAGCCCAGCCCAGCCCAGCCCAGCCCAGCCCAGCCCAGCCCAGCCCAGCCCAGCCCAGCCCAGCCCAGCCCAGCCCAGCCCAGCCCAGCCCAGCCCAGCCCAGCCCAGCCCAGCCCAGCCCAGCCCAGCCCAGCCCAGCCCAGCCCAGCCCAGCCCAGCCCAGCCCCAGCCCAGCCCAGCCCAGCCCAGCCCAGCCCAGCCCAGCCCCAGCCCAGCCCAGCCCAGCCCAGCCCAGCCCAGCCCAGCCCAGCCCAGCCCAGCCCAGCCCAGCCCAGCCCAGCCCAGCCCAGCCCAGCCCAGCCCAGCCCAGCCCAGCCCAGCCCAGCCCAGCCCAGCCCAGCCCAGCCCAGCCCAGCCCAGCCCAGCCCAGCCCAGCCCAGCCCAGCCCAGCCCAGCCCAGCCCAGCCCAACCCTACTCTCCCACACTGCACTTCCTACTGAGGTGAGGACAAAGGAAGGTGGGTTGTAATGGAGGGCTGCTACACCTGCCCCTCCATCTGCCAGCTCTACATCTCCCTACTCTATTGGTGAGTGCATCCGGTACCCATGTCCAATGTTTGCTTCCGTTGACAAATCGTCACACCGTTGCCGCAGGTCTTGTGCGCCTACACCCGAGACTATCAATGCCCTCCCCACTTCTCTCGCCCTCCCCATGGACCTCCCCTTCCCTTCCCTCCCCTTCCTCCCCTTCCTCCCACACACATATACACCACACCCCAACAAAAGGTGAGTGCAGGTATGTGGCAACCTGTACCCACCTTAACCGCTAGCATGCCCCTTGTCCCGCTGCAGGATTGATCGTCACACCCTTCCCCATCCCCTTTTCCTCCCCTTTCCCACGCCCACCACCAACGCCCAGCTTGTCGTCCCTCCACTTCCACCTCTACCCACCCCCCACTTCCCCCCTCCCCGTCACCTCTCCCCTGACATCCCAGCAGCCAGGAGAAAGCCCACCCCACCCACCCTCTTCCCACCCCTCCCTTCCCCCTCTCCCTCCCTCTCCCCTCCCATACTTGTCAAGCCTCCTCTTCCCCTCTCCCACCCTTCGATTGACGCGGCATCGCAACCCCCACCTCACCCCACATTCCCTTCCCTACACCCTACACTCCCCACCGCAGTCCCACCCCACTGGCGCATGGGATATGTTGCCTGGTGTGAGCAGGTAGGAGGCCAGGAGGACCACAAAGGTAAGGCCACGGTGATAGCTAACACAGTGCCCAGCCTGGTCACCCTACCGCACGTGCACGCCCCTTGGTTGCAGGTCTAGTGGGCACCTCCCTTCCACTTCCCTTTCCCCTACACAACCACCCCCTCCCAATTCATCCTCCCCCGTCCCCGCCCCCGCCCCCGCCCCCGCTCCCTCCCCCGCCCCCACCCCCACCCATGCCCCCACCCACCCCAACCCATGCCCCCAACCCATGCCCCCACCCACCCCAACCCATGCCCCCAACCCACCCCACCCCCGCCCAGCCCAACCCGGTTGACCCTCCCGCCTCCCCACCTCCCGCCTCCCTGCCTCCCGCCTCCCCGTCTCCCGCCTCCCTGCCTCCCACCACCCGCCTTCCACATCTACCCCCCCTCCCCGCCTTCACTCTTCCACTCCCCCCCCCTTCACTCAGCAGCCAAAAGGTAGGTAGGTGCTACAGTGCCCCTACTATATCTGCTGCTGCTGCTGCCCCCCTACTGCTGCTGCTGCTGCGCCCCTGCTGCTGCTGCTACGCCCCTGCTGCTGCTGCTGCCCCCCTACTGCTGCTGCTGCTGCCCCCCTGCTGCTGCTGGTGCTGCCCCCCTGCTGCTGCTGCTGCTGCGCCCCATGCTGCTGCTGCTGCCCCCCTGCTGCTGCTGCTGCTGCCCCCCTGCTGCTGCTGCTGCTGCCCCCCTGCTGCTGCTGCTGCCCCCCTGCTGCTGCTGCTGCTGCTGCTGCTGCCCCCCTGCTGCTGCTGCTGCTGCCCCCCTGCTGCTGCTGCTGCTGCCCCCCCTGCTGCTGCTGCTGCCCCCCTGCTGCTGCTGCTGCTGCTGCTGCCCCCCTGCTGCTGCTGCTGCTGCCCCCCTGCTGCTGCTGCTGCTGCCCCCCTGCTGCTGCTGCTGCTGCCCCCCTACTGCTGCTGCTGCTGCCCCCCTGCTGCTGCTGCTGCTGCGCCCCTGCTGCTGCTGCTGCCCCCCTGCTGCTACTGCTGCTGCGCCCCATGCTGCTGCTGCTGCCCCCCTGCTGCTGCTGCTGCCCCCCGCTGCTGCTGCTGCTGCCCCCCTACTGCTGCTGCTGCTGCCCCCCTAGCTGCTGCTGCTGCCCCCCTGCTGCTGCTGCTGCCCCCCTGCTGCTGCTGCTGCCCCCCATGCTGCTGCTGCTGCCCCCCATGCTGCTGCTGCCTACAGTACTGTAGGTGTCTACAGTACTGTAGCTGCCTACAGTACTGTAGGTGTCTACAGTACTGTAGGTGTCTACAGTACTGTAGGTGTCTACAGTACTGTAGGTGTCTACAGTACTGTAGATGTCTACAGTACTGTAGGTGTCTACAGTACTGTAGATGTCTACAGTACTGTAGATGTCTACAGTACTGTAGGGGTCTACAGTACTGTAGATGTCTACAGTACTGTAGGTGTCTACAGTACTGTAGATGTCTACAGTACTGTAGGTGTCTACAGTACTGTAGGTGTCTACAGTACTGTAGATGTCTACAGTACTGTAGGTGTCTACAGTACTGTAGGTGTCTACAGTACTGTAGGTGTCTACAGTACTGTAGGTGTCTACAGTACTGTAGGGTGTCTACAGTACTGTAGATGTCTACAGTACTGTAGATGTCTACAGTACTGTAGGGGTCTACAGTACTGTAGATGTCTACAGTACTGTAGGAGTCTACAGTACTGTAGGTGTCTACAGTACTGTAGGGGTCTACAGTACTGTAGGTGTCTACAGTACTGTAGGGTGTCTACAGTACTGTAGATGTCTACAGTACTGTAGGTGCCTTCCCCCCATGCATCCTTAACCCCCATGCCCCCTTCGCCCCCATGCAGGAACAACTCAATGTAGCCCAAGCTCGTTTGCTACCCCGACAGTGCTATGCAAATGCGCTGACAACAAAGCGTGCCTATGTTGCCGAGCCCAGCATTATTCAGCCTCTAGGGTTAGGTATCGACCCTGAGACCAGCCCTTGCAAGAGTCAGAGCCCTTGCCCATACCATGCATGCAGTGATTGGCAGGAGCACAAGTGGTGATGTAATGATGTAGGCTAAGAGTCATGATGTAATGATGTGAGGTTAGATGTAATGATGGATGGTTGAGGGCCAACCGCAAACAACTTTTGAGGCAACCTCTGCCGCACTCGATATTACACGGGAGGGTGCGGTGCACGAGGTTGTTGTGATTGCGGGGCATCATCAACATCCACAGCTTTGCGGGAGCTTGCAAGCCGAGGTACCCAGTACAACCGACAGAACGGACCTAGCTTGCGATAGAGACGGGCCCCGGCCTTAGACCTTACACATATGTATGTAGCTCCCTATGGCGACCTTATTGCGTGGACACAACTTTCGGCACAAATACCCATATCGAGCTTGCGGGCCTGCGCTTCGACGCCTCTCACTAGTTATAGCACGCAGAGGCTGACGGTGCAATCGCGGTAGCAAATGGTGGTTTGAATGTGGAGAACAGCATGGTACCCTATTTACAAGAGGCCTTGTCAAATCTGACCTACAGTACTGTAGATGTCTACAGTACTGTAGACACCTACAGTACTGTAGGTGTCTACAGTACTGTAGACATCTACAGTACTGTAGACATCTACAGTACTGTAGGTACCTACACTCCAACTGCTCACATACTCAGAATTTCAACAAGCTTCAAGTGGCGTTGGAGTCGCAAGGACAATCCGAGGCGAACCGCATCAAAAAACTACCCCCCTAGGATGACGAATATTCGCGCTAATTTGCCTATGTGGCAAGCCAGGCACCCGAGGCTGTTGCCGCACCCTCCAGGCAGGGAGTTGGATAGGCTAGAGCGCACTTTTGCACAGGCCGCAACAGCCCACTATCAGAAGCATGTCTTGCTGCCATATGTCATGACATGAGTATGAATGTTGTGTGATAATGGTGTTGCGTAGGTATGCCACCAAGGCTAATGGACCAGTGGACGTCACCATTACTTGGTCAAGTGCAGAGCGCACTCGTACAAAGTAGTGTATAGTTGGCTAGGCTAGAGGAGGACAAGACTCCCCTGGGGCCACTGTGCCCAAGATTGTTAGCCCTTGTGATGTTGCGACTCACAAGCCTGGCATCCCCATTTAGCAGTTTAGAAATGCTGTAAAATCACTGGTACATATTAATTTATGGATGGCTTCGAAACATGGGAGTTAATGCAATCCGAGCCATAGTTGTGCTTGCCCAGGTACATGGAATGGCCTAAATTTCAACTTGGGAGTTCAAGCCTGAAGCCCGACATGTAGTCTATTGTAACCTAGAAGAAAACAAAACTTTCTTGGGCCAAAGTGTAATTCTCAAAAGGTGTGATGAGTTGTTTGACCGGTTGCTAGGCTGTGATCCTGATTTTGGGAGAGGGAGATGGTACCGAGTGACCAAAGTGAGCTTTCATGGAATTTGGATATGAGCGATTGTAAAGGATGTCTTCAGCTTCCCAACCTAGTAGGAAGCATGCAAATTGTCCCAGCCGGTGATGAGTTATGGTCCTTCATGTGTATGCCTCGGGGTACCTTGCACGGGATACCTCGCATGGGGTACCCCGCACAGGGTTCCCCGCACGGGGGTCCCCGCATTCCTGCATTCGTGCCTTCATGCGTGCCTTCGTGCCTGCCTTCGTGCCTGCATTCGTGCCTGCATTCGTGCCTGCATTCGTGCTTGCATTCGTGGCTGCGTGCTTGCATTCGCGCCTGCATTCGTGCCTGCAATCGTGCCTACATCGTGCCTGCATTCGTCACTGCATCCGTGCCTGCACCCTTGCCTGCATTCGTACCCGCATTCGTGCCTGCATTCGTGCCTGTATGCGTGCCTGCAGTCGTGCCTTCGTGCCTGCCTTCGTGCCTGCATTCGTGCCTGCATTCGTGCCTGCATTCGTGCCTGCATTCGTGCTTGCATTCGTGGCTGCGTGCTTGCATTCGCGCCTGCATTCGTGCCTGCAATCGTGCCTACATCGTGCCTGCATTCGTCACTGCATCCGTGCCTGCACCCTTGCCTGCATTCGTACCCGCATTCGTGCCTGCATTCGTGCCTGTATGCGTGCCTGCAGTCGTGGCTGCGTGCCTGCATTCGTGCCTGCATTCGTGCCTGCATTCGTGCCTGCATCGTGCCTGCATTCGTCACTGCATTTGTGCCTGCATTTGTGAATGCATTCGTGGCTGCGTGCCTGCATTCGTGCACAAATGCAGTGACGAATGCAGGCACGATGCAGGCACGAATGCAGGCACGGATGCAGGCACGAATGCAGGCACGAGGGCAAACACGAATGCAGGCGCGAATGCAGGCACGCAGCCACGAATGCAGGCACGAATGCAGGCACGAATGCAGGCACGGGTGCAGTCACCAATGCAGGCACGGGTGCAGGCACGAGTGCAGGCACGAGTGCAGGCACGGATTCAGCCAGGAATGCAAGCACGAATGCAGGCAACGGAATGCAAGCACGAATGCAGACCACTTACAGTACTGTAGACATCTACAGTACTGTAGACATCTACAGTACTGTAGACATCTACAGTACTGTAGGTACCTCGAGGTACCTCGAGGGACCATTTACAGTACTGTAGGTACCTACAGTACTGTAGACATCTACAGTACTGTAGACATCTACAGTACTGTAGACATCTACAGTACTGTAGACATCTACAGTACTGTAGGTACCTCGAGGTACCTCGAGAGACCACTTACAGTACTGTAGCCTTTAAGCACTTAGAAGAATTCTGAACATCTCACTTGCATTCAAGGCATCCGTCCAACACTTAGTCGCAGCATCGTGTAGCCGGTATTGCAGCGATGGCATCGCACGAGGTTACCCATACTCGCAGCCGCATCTAGCCCATACTCGCAGCCACATACTCGGCAATCAACCTCGCGGCCACACAGCTGGTCCACAGATGGCATCGCACGAGGTTACCCATACTCGCAGCCACATCTAGCCCATACTCGCAGCCACATACTCGGCAATCAACCTCGCGGCCACACAGCTGGTCCACAGATGGCATCGCACGAGGTTACCCATACTCGCAGCCACATCTAGCCCATACTCGCAGCCACATACTCGGCAATCAACCTCGCGGCCACACAGCTGGCCCAGCAGCGCAGAAGCATACCTGTGAGGCAGCTCGGTGCGAGGATCTCACCTCGCAGCCAGCCTCGCAGCCATTTTCCTCGCAGCCAGCCTCGCAGCCAGTCTCGCATCCAGCCTCGCAGCCAGCCTCGCAGCCAGCATCGCAGCTAGCCTCGCGGCCAGTTTCCTCGCAACGATTCTCCGCAATGAATCGCAAGCATTGATGCACCAACGCAAGGCAGGTACAACGTGTTGTGAGCAGCGAAGAGGCCAGACGGACTATGGTAAGAGCTTAGGACCAAGGTAAGAGCTTAGAAGGAGCTAGCATTGCGCAGCATAGCCCTTAGTATCCAGCCTAACCGCTACCACACCTGGTTGCTGCAGGTCTTACAATCACGCCTAGTACCCCCCTGATTACCACCCCCTCCCAGTCCCCCTCACCACCACCACCACCACCACCACCACCACCACCACCACCACCACCACCACCACCACCACCACCATTTCATCACCTCCCACAACGTTCCCACTGTTGCCTCCCTTGTGTTGCAGCCCAGCCCAGCCCAGCCCAGCCCAGCCCAGCCCAGCCCAGCCCAGCCCAGCCCAGCCCAGCCCAGCCCAGCCCAGCCCAGCCCAGCCCAGCCCAGCCCAGCCCAGCCCAGCCCAGCCCAGCCCAGCCCAGCCCAGCCCAGCCCAGCCCAGCCCAGCCCAGCCCAGCCCAGCCCAGCCCAGCCCAGCCCAGCCCAGCCCAGCCCAGCCCAGCCCAGCCCAGCCCAGCCCAGCCCAGCCCAGCCCAGCCCAGCCCAGCCCAGCCCAGCCCAGCCCAGCCCAGCCCAGCCCAGCCCAGCCCAGCCCAGCCCAGCCCAGCCCAGCCCAGCCCAGCCCAGCCCAGCCCAGCCCAGCCCAGCCCAGCCCAGCCCAGCCCAGCCCAGCCCAGCCCAGCCCAGCCCAGCCCAGCCCAGCCCAGCCCAACCCTACTCTCCCACACTGCACTTCCTACTGAGGTGAGGACAAAGGAAGGTGGGTTGTAATGGAGGGCTGCTACACCTGCCCCTCCATCTGCCAGCTCTACATCTCCCTACTCTATTGGTGAGTGCATCCGGTACCCATGTCCAATGTTTGCTTCCGTTGACAAATCGTCACACCGTTGCCGCAGGTCTTGTGCGCCTACACCCGAGACTATCAATGCCCTCCCCACTTCTCTCGCCCTCCCCATGGACCTCCCCTTCCCTTCCCTCCCCTTCCTCCCCTTCCTCCCACACACATATACACCACACCCCAACAAAAGGTGAGTGCAGGTATGTGGCAACCTGTACCCACCTTAACCGCTAGCATGCCCCTTGTCCCGCTGCAGGATTGATCGTCACACCCTTCCCCATCCCCTTTTCCTCCCCTTTCCCACGCCCACCACCAACGCCCAGCTTGTCGTCCCTCCACTTCCACCTCTACCCACCCCCCACTTCCCCCCTCCCCGTCACCTCTCCCCTGACATCCCAGCAGCCAGGAGAAAGCCCACCCCACCCACCCTCTTCCCACCCCTCCCTTCCCCCTCTCCCTCCCTCTCCCCTCCCATACTTGTCAAGCCTCCTCTTCCCCTCTCCCACCCTTCGATTGACGCGGCATCGCAACCCCCACCTCACCCCACATTCCCTTCCCTACACCCTACACTCCCCACCGCAGTCCCACCCCACTGGCGCATGGGATATGTTGCCTGGTGTGAGCAGGTAGGAGGCCAGGAGGACCACAAAGGTAAGGCCACGGTGATAGCTAACACAGTGCCCAGCCTGGTCACCCTACCGCACGTGCACGCCCCTTGGTTGCAGGTCTAGTGGGCACCTCCCTTCCACTTCCCTTTCCCCTACACAACCACCCCCTCCCAATTCATCCTCCCCCGTCCCCGCCCCCGCCCCCGCCCCCGCTCCCTCCCCCGCCCCCACCCCCACCCATGCCCCCACCCACCCCAACCCATGCCCCCAACCCATGCCCCCACCCACCCCAACCCATGCCCCCAACCCACCCCACCCCCGCCCAGCCCAACCCGGTTGACCCTCCCGCCTCCCCACCTCCCGCCTCCCTGCCTCCCGCCTCCCCGTCTCCCGCCTCCCTGCCTCCCACCTCCCGCCTTCCACATCTACCCCCCCTCCCCGCCTTCACTCTTCCACTCCCCCCCCCTTCACTCAGCAGCCAAAAGGTAGGTAGGTGCTACAGTGCCCCTACTATATCTGCTGCTGCTGCTGCCCCCCTACTGCTGCTGCTGCTGCGCCCCTGCTGCTGCTGCTACGCCCCTGCTGCTGCTGCTGCCCCCCTACTGCTGCTGCTGCTGCCCCCCTGCTGCTGCTGCTGCTGCCCCCCTGCTGCTGCTGCTGCTGCGCCCCATGCTGCTGCTGCTGCCCCCCTGCTGCTGCTGCTGCTGCCCCCCTGCTGCTGCTGCTGCTGCCCCCCTGCTGCTGCTGCTGCCCCCCTGCTGCTGCTGCTGCTGCTGCTGCTGCCCCCCTGCTGCTGCTGCTGCTGCCCCCCTGCTGCTGCTGCTGCTGCCCCCCCTGCTGCTGCTGCTGCCCCCCTGCTGCTGCTGCTGCTGCTGCTGCCCCCCTGCTGCTGCTGCTGCTGCCCCCCTGCTGCTGCTGCTGCTGCCCCCCTGCTGCTGCTGCTGCTGCCCCCCTACTGCTGCTGCTGCTGCCCCCCTGCTGCTGCTGCTGCTGCGCCCCTGCTGCTGCTGCTGCCCCCCTGCTGCTACTGCTGCTGCGCCCCATGCTGCTGCTGCTGCCCCCCTGCTGCTGCTGCTGCCCCCCTGCTGCTGCTGCTGCTGCCCCCCTACTGCTGCTGCTGCTGCCCCCCTACTGCTGCTGCTGCTCCCCCTGCTGCTGCTGCTGCCCCCCTGCTGCTGCTGCTGCCCCCCATGCTGCTGCTGCTGCCACCCATGCTGCTGCTGCCTACAGTACTGTAGGTGTCTACAGTACTGTAGATGTCTACAGTACTGTAGGTGTCTACAGTACTGTAGGTGTCTACAGTACTGTAGGTGTCTACAGTACTGTAGATGTCTACAGTACTGTAGATGTCTACAGTACTGTAGGTGTCTACAGTACTGTAGATGTCTACAGTACTGTAGATGTCTACAGTACTGTAGGTGTCTACAGTACTGTAGGTGTCTACAGTACTGTAGGTGTCTACAGTACTGTAGATGTCTACAGTACTGTAGGTGTCTACAGTACTGTAGGTGTCTACAGTACTGTAGATGTCTACAGTACTGTAGGTGTCTACAGTACTGTAGGTGTCTACAGTACTGTAGGTGTCTACAGTACTGTAGGTGTCTACAGTACTGTAGGGGTCTACAGTACTGTAGATGTCTACAGTACTGTAGATGTCTACAGTACTGTAGGTGTCTACAGTACTGTAGATGTCTACAGTACTGTAGGGGTCTACAGTACTGTAGGTGTCTACAGTACTGTAGGTGTCTACAGTACTGTAGGTGTCTACAGTACTGTAGGTGTCTACAGTACTGTAGATGTCTACAGTACTGTAGGTGCCTTCCCCCCATGCATCCTTAACCCCCATGCCCCCTTCGCCCCCATGCAGGAACAACTCAATGTAGCCCAAGCTCGTTTGCTACCCCGACAGTGCTATGCAAATGCGCTGACAACAAAGCGTGCCTATGTTGCCGAGCCCAGCATTATTCAGCCTCTAGGGTTAGGTATCGACCCTGAGACCAGCCCTTGCAAGAGTCAGAGCCCTTGCCCATACCATGCATGCAGTGATTGGCAGGAGCACAAGTGGTGATGTAATGATGTAGGCTAAGAGTCATGATGTAATGATGTGAGGTTAGATGTAATGATGGATGGTTGAGGGCCAACCGCAAACAACTTTTGAGGCAACCTCTGCCGCACTCGATATTACACGGGAGGGTGCGGTGCACGAGGTTGTTGTGATTGCGGGGCATCATCAACATCCACAGCTTTGCGGGAGCTTGCAAGCCGAGGTACCCAGTACAACCGACAGAACGGACCTAGCTTGCGATAGAGACGGGCCCCGGCCTTAGACCTTACACATATGTATGTAGCTCCCTATGGCGACCTTATTGCGTGGACACAACTTTCGGCACAAATACCCATATCGAGCTTGCGGGCCTGCGCTTCGACGCCTCTCACTAGTTATAGCACGCAGAGGCTGACGGTGCAATCGCGGTAGCAAATGGTGGTTTGAATGTGGAGAACAGCATGGTACCCTATTTACAAGAGGCCTTGTCAAATCTGACCTACAGTACTGTAGATGTCTACAGTACTGTAGACACCTACAGTACTGTAGGTGTCTACAGTACTGTAGACATCTACAGTACTGTAGACATCTACAGTACTGTAGGTACCTACACTCCAACTGCTCACATACTCAGAATTTCAACAAGCTTCAAGTGGCGTTGGAGTCGCAAGGACAATCCGAGGCGAACCGCATCAAAAAACTACCCCCCTAGGATGACGAATATTCGCGCTAATTTGCCTATGTGGCAAGCCAGGCACCCGAGGCTGTTGCCGCACCCTCCAGGCAGGGAGTTGGATAGGCTAGAGCGCACTTTTGCACAGGCCGCAACAGCCCACTATCAGAAGCATGTCTTGCTGCCATATGTCATGACATGAGTATGAATGTTGTGTGATAATGGTGTTGCGTAGGTATGCCACCAAGGCTAATGGACCAGTGGACGTCACCATTACTTGGTCAAGTGCAGAGCGCACTCGTACAAAGTAGTGTATAGTTGGCTAGGCTAGAGGAGGACAAGACTCCCCTGGGGCCACTGTGCCCAAGATTGTTAGCCCTTGTGATGTTGCGACTCACAAGCCTGGCATCCCCATTTAGCAGTTTAGAAATGCTGTAAAATCACTGGTACATATTAATTTATGGATGGCTTCGAAACATGGGAGTTAATGCAATCCGAGCCATAGTTGTGCTTGCCCAGGTACATGGAATGGCCTAAATTTCAACTTGGGAGTTCAAGCCTGAAGCCCGACATGTAGTCTATTGTAACCTAGAAGAAAACAAAACTTTCTTGGGCCAAAGTGTAATTCTCAAAAGGTGTGATGAGTTGTTTGACCGGTTGCTAGGCTGTGATCCTGATTTTGGGAGAGGGAGATGGTACCGAGTGACCAAAGTGAGCTTTCATGGAATTTGGATATGAGCGATTGTAAAGGATGTCTTCAGCTTCCCAACCTAGTAGGAAGCATGCAAATTGTCCCAGCCGGTGATGAGTTATGGTCCTTCATGTGTATGCCTCGGGGTACCTTGCACGGGATACCTCGCATGGGGTACCCCGCACAGGGTTCCCCGCACGGGGGTCCCCGCATTCCTGCATTCGTGCCTTCATGCGTGCCTTCGTGCCTGCCTTCGTGCCTGCATTCGTGCCTGCATTCGTGCCTGCATTCGTGCTTGCATTCGTGGCTGCGTGCTTGCATTCGCGCCTGCATTCGTGCCTGCAATCGTGCCTACATCGTGCCTGCATTCGTCACTGCATCCGTGCCTGCACCCTTGCCTGCATTCGTACCCGCATTCGTGCCTGCATTCGTGCCTGTATGCGTGCCTGCAGTCGTGCCTTCGTGCCTGCCTTCGTGCCTGCATTCGTGCCTGCATTCGTGCCTGCATTCGTGCCTGCATTCGTGCTTGCATTCGTGGCTGCGTGCTTGCATTCGCGCCTGCATTCGTGCCTGCAATCGTGCCTACATCGTGCCTGCATTCGTCACTGCATCCGTGCCTGCACCCTTGCCTGCATTCGTACCCGCATTCGTGCCTGCATTCGTGCCTGTATGCGTGCCTGCAGTCGTGGCTGCGTGCCTGCATTCGTGCCTGCATTCGTGCCTGCATTCGTGCCTGCATCGTGCCTGCATTCGTCACTGCATTTGTGCCTGCATTTGTGAATGCATTCGTGGCTGCGTGCCTGCATTCGTGCACAAATGCAGTGACGAATGCAGGCACGATGCAGGCACGAATGCAGGCACGGATGCAGGCACGAATGCAGGCACGAGGGCAAACACGAATGCAGGCGCGAATGCAGGCACGCAGCCACGAATGCAGGCACGAATGCAGGCACGAATGCAGGCACGGGTGCAGTCACCAATGCAGGCACGGGTGCAGGCACGAGTGCAGGCACGAGTGCAGGCACGGATTCAGCCAGGAATGCAAGCACGAATGCAGGCAACGGTGCACCCCGCACGAAGTACCCGCACGAAGTACCCCGCACGAAGCACCTTGCACGAAGTACCCCGCACGAAGAACCCCGCACGAAGTACCCGCACGGGGTACCACCCACTACATGTACGTTACGATCGCGTTGCCACCCTACGAGCAAACGAGGGGCACGGCGCAAACGAACGGCCAAGCGGCCAAACGGGCGAAGCGATCAGGCGGCCGAGGCGCGCGCATGCATTATCCCAAACCCTTTTGAAAAAAGATGTAGCACTAAGGTGGGTTTAGTCACACATGGGAATGTTGAGTAAGATATCAGCGCTAGAAAGCAAGACCTGAGCACTCCATCTCGTCTCACTTGCATACACGGTGCACGGCCTCCGGGCGCTCTCCGACATACTGCAAGATCTGCGCTTGCAAGTCCAACGGAAGCGTGTCTAACATTGTGAGTACTGAATGACTAACTGAACTAGGTTTCTGTCTGAGTTCTGATTTTGATTTGATTTGCATGAGGGGGATTTGCATGGAGGGGAGTTATCAGCAAGCAGGTGCCATGCTGCATGTAGGTAGGACGTGTAGGTAGGACGTGCACATTCATGGCGGAGCGGAAGGAATGCTTAGTGCTCATGTTCAGCGGTACGTCTGCTGAGCCACAAGGCGGCGTTTGGGTCCTGGCCGCGTCCATGGTGCGGCGACGACGCCGTCCGCAAACGCTCGTTGGGCCGTCGTTGCCAGGCTCTATCAAGACGGAGCATTTATGTTGTTTCTTCGGGATCAGCGCAGCCAAGAAACGGACCCATACCTGGCAGGCTGGCTGGGACCTTACCCAAGACCAGTTGCCCAGACGAGCACAGTATTACCTCCAGCAGCTCCTTTCCTGCTGCGGTTTTTTGTGCGCCGGCAGGGCGCCGGTACCGAGAACGGCCGCCCCCGCCCATTGGTGGCCGACCGGGCAGGGAGTGATTGCACATCGCCGACACGAGGGAGGCCGCGCGGCATATGTTGCAGAAGCCAGCCTGGTTGCAGTGTAAACAAAGGCGGCGAGAGAGGCGGCGCTTTACAGCCCAGCAGCTTAAGCTTGGACGGCACGTTGCCCAACGGACAGCATCCCAAGCCATAACGAGGGCGCGACAAACGTGTCGATCCGGGGGACTGTGGTAGCGACACAATGGCACAGGCGCGATTGTTGTCTGTGATATCGATGAAGATCAACACATACACATTGTGGTTCTTTTACGAAGTCGGAAACACACATGGATGCACCCATCACGTCCGCAAACAGCAGAACCGCTGCCATAGATCTTCAGACACTGCAACATGAGGGTCGTGCCTTGGTCAGCAAGCCAGCCCGCCGTCAGCTCGTCATCTCAGTGCTCTCGCTACCTTCACCCGCTGCGGGCGTCGCGCCCCCGCCATCCTTTTCCCCGGCTGCATTCGTACCGGCATTAGGCGCGCCTTGTTCTTCGCGCGAAGTCGTAAGAAATGGGAGTGATCCGTTCACTCCCACCGCGCGTCTGTCCGTCTCAAATGACTGAGTCACGGACCGCGCACGTTCCGCTGACATCCGTGACGCGCTTGAAGTGCGACTCGATCCCTGCCTCGCCGCACTTAGCGATCCACCCTCCGCGTCCTCGCGCGCCCCCGTCCCCCCCCCCCCCAGCCCGCCTCTCCTCCCCCGCCGCATCCGACCTGCGCGCCCCCTGTTTAGGAGGGGACCGAGGCACGCTGCTTTGCGGCTTCGGGCTCCCTGGTCGACTGCCTCTGTGTACACCAGGGGACCAGCAGGGCAGCAGCCCCTCCCCTCCCTCTCTCCTAGGGCTGGCTGGCTCATGAGGCACATGGCACTGCCCTGGCCAGCCCTGCTCCTCATGCGCTGCTGCAGGAGTCGCTAGAATGTCGGCGAAGGAGGCTGCAGCAAACATGGAGGGTGGGGCCTGGTGGGGCAGGAAAGGGGTGGCGGCGGGGCCGAGGCGAGGGGAGCCCACCACAGAGGCGGCCAGGCGGGCAGCGACGTTGGCAGCAACAGCCTGCACAGCAGTGGTCAGGCCGCCTGGGAGGATGCTTGGGATGGGGCAAGGGGCGGGGACTGGGCCACATGGGGGCAGCTGGGGGGAAGGTAGGTGTTCCGGCATGGCTGCAATGTAGGAAGTCAGCAGTGGCAGGGTAAGGGTAGGGGTAGGGGTAGGGGTAGGGGTAGGGGTAGGGGTAGGGGTAGGGGTAGGGGTAGGGGTAGGGGTAGGGGTAGGGGTAGGGGTAGGGGTAGGGGTAGGGGTAGGGGCACCTCCTGGTACGCGGTGCTGGCAGTCAGGCTGCCCAAACTGGCCCCAGATGCGGCCGAGGCCCTCCCAGGGCTGCCAGCCAGGGTGATGCGCGGGGAGCGGGTCCCTGGCGCCGCCAGCTGCGCACAAGGCAGCGCAAGCAGCAGCAGGGGCAGGGGAGCTGGCCAGGGCAGCGGTGGCAGGGGCGGGGAGTGGCAGCAGCAGGTGGCAGTGATGGCAGCAGCGGCAATAGTAGCAGCAGCGGCGCATTCTCCCAAGCGCATGCGGTCCAAGTGCAGTTCAAGTGCATGGCTGCTCTCATGGCACTCCACAGGGCAGTCCTCCTGGTAGAGCCCTCCATCAGCTGAGCTGCGCCCCCCCAGCAGCAACTTACCCCCCCCAGCCCCATGTTGGGGGACATGGGCCGTGACAGGGCCATGGGGGCCCCCAGGGGGCGGCGCTCCTCAAACCCATGGCCCTGGAGGCAGCAGGGCAGCAGCAGCAGTGATACCCCAGGGTCACCCCAGAGTCAATCCGGCAGTAGCAGCAGCCGCAGGGCAGCAGCAGCAGCAGTGCTGCCCCGGTCACCCCAGCAGGAGCCAATTCAGAGCAGCAGCAGCAGCAGCAGGAGCTGGGGGGGAGGAACCTGGTCCATGTCAGTGTGGGCCAAGCTAGAAGAGCAGCAGCAGCAGCAGCAGCAGCAGCAGTGGTCAGCAGCAGCCGCAGCAAGCTGGCCTTAGGTTGACCTCAGGGACCTGTCCCAACTGCAGGACACTGCACTCTGCAAGACCCCGGACCTCCCTCACACCTCACACCTAGCAACCACCTTCACCGCCATAACCACTCAATCCCCCAGCTGCTGCCACAGCTAGGCCTGGCTGCCTGGCACCCCCTCTGCTGCCACTCACAGAATCCAGCTCGTCATCTGATCCACCCTCATCGTCAGCCAGCTGCGAGGCAAGACGTGGCCACCAGCAGCAGCAGCGTCAACACCAGCAGCAGCAGCAGTGCCTACATACTGCCTGGGTCTGCACCCCCCGGCCCCCCCCCCCCAGCCACCGCCAGTTGCAATAGCCCAGTGACCTGTATTGTGAGCGCCACAGCAGCAGCAATACTTCCACCCCACCCCACCCCACCCCTACCCCTGACCCTCCTGGACCCCCACCCCCGTGGCCTTCACTACACCCCTGATCCTACCTCCACACCCTACCCCTGACCCTCCTGACCCCCCTGACCCCCTCCCCCCCCACCCCCCCGACCCCCCACCTCCACCGCGGCGTCGCTTTCCCCCCCCAGGCCCTCAGCGCCGCTCATGAGCACCTCGCGCGTGTCCACCCCCCTAGCCCGCGCCTCCTCCTCCGCGTCAAGCACCTCGGCCTCTAGCGACAGCGCCAGCTGGCTGTCCACCTGCAGTCAGGGGGCGGCCGGGTCAGGGTTAGGGTTAGGGTGCCAGGGGGCAGCCAGGAGGGGGGCAGCCGGCGGGCAGGGCATGGGGCGGGGCAGGGGGTATGGAATGGGGGTGGGCAGGGGTGGGGGCTGGGGTCAGGGAGGGTCAGGCTGTCCGGCCACAGCCCGGTGGAGGGTGGTCGGCAGCAGCGGGGCAGCTGGCTGTGGGCTGTGTCAGGGCAGGGGGTCATGGCTAGAGGCAGGTGCGGAGGGTGAGGGCCACCCCTCACTCTCTCACTCTCACACCACATCCCTAGTCCCAGTCAATCTTACACCACCATGAGACATTGCACTGGCTCGCGAGAGTGTGATTAGGGAAACAGCTGAACTGTGATCAAGTGTAATTAATTGAGATCAAGTGTGATCGTGTGTGATCACCTACCATGCTGTGCATGTCTGTCCCACTTGTGGGCCATAGGCCACCATGCCCTGCCGCCGCCTCCAGCGCACTGACCCCCTGCCCCCCCTGGCCCCTGCCCCCTCCCCCCTGACCACTGCTGCCCTGTGTGGGAGGGTGGGCAGCAGGTGGGGGGGTGGGCAGGGGGCTCTGGTTCTTACTGCGCTGCCCAGAGGCAGCAGTGCCTCCCCCCCCTGCCCCCCCGCCCCCACACACACTGCCGCTGCCGCCAGCCTTGCTGAGTGGGGGGGTAGGGCCCGGCACCCCCTGATCTCCGGACAGCAGGGGGGCCATCAGGGGCAGGGGCACAGCCTGCTGACCTCCTTGCTTAGGCCCAGGCCCCTCCCCCCCGGCTGCCTCCCCCTCAGACCCCCCCTGCACCTTCCCTGGCACGGTCTGATGTGTGAGCGAGGTGTGACCAGTAAAGCTGGATGTGTGACCCGGGTAGGGGACCCTCCCCCCCTGTGCACTGCCAGGCCGGCTGCCTAAGGACCCCTGGTGCTGCCCCCCCCCCCTGCTGCTGCTGCTGCTGCTGCTGCTGCTGCTGCTGCTGCTGCTGCTGCACCTGGAGTTGCGCCTGCTGCTGTGCCTGCTGCTGCTGCTGCTGCACGCCCTGCTGGGCCTGGCGCGCCTGCTGCAGCTGGTTCAGGGCGTATGCCGCGGCCTGCTGGGCTGTGTGCTGCTTCATCAGCGCCGCCTGCTGCGCCGCCCGCAGCACCGCCTGCTGCTGCCTGAACGACTGCTGCTGCTGGGGGGGGCGAGCGCGCAACAGCCCCCCCCCTGCCCCCATGCGGAGTGCCCCCATGCACATGGGGGCTGGCCCTGGGGGGTAAGGGGGACAGGGCAGCGTCCTCCCCCCCACCCTGTTGCTGCTGCTGCTGCTGTTGGTGTTGGTGGAGCCAGCGACTGCCAGGGGGAGGCAGGCCGGCTGTGGAGGGGGTCAGGACGCTGTGCTGCATGCTGCCCAGCTGGTTTGGGCTAGGCCACTCCTCATCCCCTGCCCCAGGGGCGGCGAGGTCAGGGGGGGGGGGCAGCTGTTCCCCCCCCTGCCTGCCTGCTGCTGTGCCCTGTCTGG
>JASKMD010000023.1:107262-193255 GCA_030144725.1 Haematococcus lacustris | reverse complement strand
CGGCACCAGGCACCTGTGCAGGGCGAGGGGCGGAGGGGGGCTGGGTGGCACTGGCCAGGGGGGGGTGCCGGGTAGCTAGGCAGCAAGGGGGGGGAGGGGGGAGGGAGGGGATGCGGGGGGGAGGGAGGGGCAACAGGTAGTGGACATCCAAGGGGGAGGAGGGTTTGGGTGGGGGGTGGGAGGGAGGGTCAGGAGGGGGAGGACAGGGGTTAAGAAGGGGAGGGGGGCAGGGGAGGGGGGAGCAGAGGGGGGAGGGGTCGGGAGGGGGGGGGAGGGGTTAGGAAGGGAAGGGGGGGATCAGAAGGGTGTGAGGGGGTGGGGGTGGGGGTGGGGGTGGGGGTGGGGGTGGGAGTCGTGTGCTGCTCACTGGTCGTGGCCTGCGGTCCGCCTGCAGGCTGAAGTCCCCCCAGGGCTCCCCCCACGTCCACACCGCACCGTCCTCAGTCAGGGCCAGGGAGTGCATGCCGCCACACGCCACCTGCCGCACCTGAACCACAGGGGTCAGCAGGGCCAGCGGCCAGGGGCAGCAACCCGGTTGAGGGACACAGCCAGGGGCAGGGGCAGCAACCGGGTTGAGGGCCAGAGCCAGGCAGCAGGCAGCAGGCAGGCCGAGGGACCCTGCTGGTTGCTTGGAGGAGGCAGGGCTGGCGGTGGGGGTGGCGTCACAGGGGCCTGCTGGGGGGGGGGGCTGGAGGGGGGGTAACAGGGTGGAGGGGGAGGGGGGAGGAGTAACAGCTGGCACCGTTGCCAGGCGCCTGGCTGGTTGGCTTGCTGAGGCGGTTGAGGCACCTCAGGTGGTGGGGGAGCTGCCAGGGGCAGCAGGCTGGAGGCCGCCAGTCTGTCTCCCTAAAGCCAGCCTGCTGCACGGCCTGGCCTGGCCCCCCCCCCCCCCCCAGCTGAGCAGCAGGGGTCCTGGCTGCTGCTGCTGGCTGCTGCTGCTGCTGCTGCTGCTTCAGGAGCTTGCCGCCACGTGTGCACCGCTGGCAACAACTGGCCGTCGGTTACCTCAGGTTCAAACCAAACCGATTGCTCACTGTGCCGGCATCACACCTTGAGCTGTGACAGGCACGGCACCGGAGTGACCACGTCCCTCTTTGCAGGGTCCATGCCGCACTGCATGTACTCATTGCCGCCCCATGCAAACATCTGCCCGGTGTCGGACAGGGCCAGGCAGTGCCAGCCGTTGACAGCGACTTGCACGATGTGGGAGCCAGCCAGGGCGGCCAGCCGCTGCGGCTTGCGTGACTTGCCACGGTGGCCCAAGCCAAGCGTGCCACGGTCGTTCCATCCCCAGCACCAGACCTGCGGCAGAGGCCAGCCATGCAGGGAAGCGACCATGCAAGCAATCATGCAAGCGCCAGGACCGCCAATGTACTTTGACACCCCCTCACCCCACCTCTGCCGCCTTGCAGCCTAGGCCGGTGCGCTGAAGCAATTGGAAATGCAAATTGCAATGCTCGAAACAGCGAGTGGAGGACGCACCTGGCCGGCGCTGTCTAGGGCGATGGTGTTGCGGCTACCCCCGACCAGCGGGGACCTGCCGAACGTCCTGCCCGCGAGGCGCGCTCCCAGCAGGCTCTCAACCACCTTGGGCGTGAGCACATTTTGCTCCGAGTCCAGGCCCAACTGCCCGTCTTCGTTCACGCCCCACGCGAACACAACCGCCTCCACGGGAGGATGCCGCACATACCGCGGCAGGTGTCTGCACAAGATGCCGACGGGGCTTGCACCCTCGACGGGCATCTTGAATTCCAGGCTAGTGATCTGAGCCGTTAAGCGCGCTCTTGTCTTTGAAACCGATGGCTCCGCGGCCACTGACATGCCCCAAAAAAAACAATGAACCCCTCACAAAGGGGATGTGTGTGGCGCAGGCACAGGCACTGGCACAGGCACACACACCAGAAGGCTGAGCTGAAGTGGGCAGTAGGCACACTGTCGGTAGCCTTTACAATGATGAGCTCGCAGCCAGGTTTGATTCCAACTTAGGAGTCCCCAACATGGGGTTGGTAAACTTCATGCAAGTACTCGCAACAGAGTGCACCGGTTCCGGTAGCGTTTGTTGCATTGGCACCTGCGAATTACTCCGCATTTACTGGCAAGCGGCGCGTTAATCCTTGCATCAGAGTCCATGCCGGCGCAAACGAGCGCGAACACACCTCAGCTGCTCACTATCGGTTGTTCTAGTGGTGACACACTGCACAATATTTAATGATACATGTTGCACCGCATAGCTGCCGGAGTCTTCTATCCAGCGATGTGCGTAGCATAAATAGAATCCACGGGGCTGACGCGGCGTCGTTTTGATTACCAGGGGTCGGTTTTCTGTTAGTTGGGGACACCTGACTGCTTCTTTGCGACTCAACAGTCTAGTCAGCTGAGTTGGGGGAGCCAGTTGAGATATTGCCATAGCAGCCGGTGACAGCTTAGCTGACGCTGACGTGCCAGGTGGGACTTACCTGACAAGCCCAGCAACCTCAGCTCGGACTCTGTAGCTCCGGCTGCTACTTTGTTCCTACAGTCGAACATTCGAGTGTGGATGGCTGGGTGCCTTTTTGGAACTTTGTCATTCCACATTCTGTGCTTGCATGCCGATCACATGTACCACGACCGCAAAGACTTCAGCCGCACCGTTCGCTGGCACATAGAGCCTGCAATGCCAGATGTCTGCGGTGCATCGCTACCTCCCGGGGGGTTGTGGGTCAAGTGGCTCGAGGGCGTTGTGACCCAGCTGGTGGACCACGACCTGCTAAGGGTGCAGCGTCCGACGCTGCCGACACTGTCGTCGACCAAGGTGCGCGTTCGTGGCCCCTGCGCTTGCATGTTCTGTTCACCTCCATGCGCATCACCGTGACCATTGACATCTGACCCCATGCAGGCTTTGATACACAGTCAAGATTTGGAAGCCTGGGCCAACGGTCTGCCACCCGCTGCCAGCCACCTCACCTCATGGTCCACATGGAGCGGCATGGCGGCAGTGGATGACCCTAGACAGGGAGGGGTCATGGAAGAGAAGGGGGTTGGGCGATGGCAGGCAGACAGCCGTCTCAGCAGTACAGGCAGTACCGCGCAGTACGGCTTGGGCCAGTGTTGGCTCTATGCAGCCCGATGCATCGCTGGCCCCTCTGGCCCGGCCTGACCTGGCAGCAGGAGCTGCCCAGGAGCAGCCCCAAGCTTTGCGTCAGCAACACCATGCCAGCGCCACTTCCAATCAAGCTAGCCAGCATCACCCACCGCCTTTGTCACAGCCGTCACACTCAGGCCCGACAGTCACTCCGGAGTCACACCAGGAGCTACGGGACCTCACCCTGTTCTCACTCAATGACTACATGGGCCTGGCGTCACACCCTGATGTGTGTCAGGCGGCGGCCTCGGCAGCGCTCAAGGTGAGGGGCCTCAGCGGCCTCAGCAGCGCTAAGGCCGTGTCAGGATGGCTGCTCAGTCAGCACTGCGCCACCACCCTCACCGCCCTCACCCTCACCATCACCCTCACCGTCCTCACCACCCTCACCCTGACACATCAACACTTCCAGGCCGGGGGGGAGGGGGCAGGGCCAGGGGGTCTTGGTCTCCTGCCTGCATCCCTGGCCACCCCTGGCTGCCGCCTCGCCTTGCCTTGCTTGCCCTCACCCTGACTGAGTCTGACCCTGCTTGCCCTGGCGCTGCCTTGGCCACCCCCCCTACCTGCCTGCCTGCCTGCCTGCCTGCCTGCCTGCCTGCCTGCCTGCCTGCCTGCCTGCCTGCCTGCCTGCCTGCCTGCCTGCCTGCCTGCCCGCCTGCCTGCCTGCCTGCAGTGGGGCCTTGGCGCCCGCAGCAGCGCAGTGGTGGCGGGCACCAGCAGCCTGCACAGGGCCCTGGAGCAGGAGCTGGCGCTGCTCAAGGGCACGCAGGACTGCCTGCTGTTCCCTACAGGTCACACAACAGCCAACCAACACAGCCACCAACCCACCCAACCAACCCAACCAACCCAACCCACCCACCATCAACATCGCGCCCCTCCACGTGCACTGAGACCACCAACACTGCCACCACCACTGCCACCACTGCCACCCATGTACCTCGATGGCAGCACTGCAAACCCTACTGCCACCACCACTGCCACCAACTACGACCCCCGCCCCCCCGGCCACTGCTGACCATCAGCCTGACAAACAGCAGCAGCAGTAGCATTGGGAGCAGCAGCAGCAGCAGCATTGGGAGCAGCAGCAGCAGCAGCAGCAGCGGCTGCCGTCCCCCCCTGCCCCCCCCCCTGCCCTGCAGGCTTTGCCGCCAACGTGGCCGTCATCACAGCGCTGGCCAGCAGCGGCCCGGTGGCAATCTTCAGCGACCAGCTCAACCACGCCAGCATTGTGGACGGGGCCCGGCTCGCCTGCAGGGCAACAGGTGGGGGGGGGAGGGGAGGGGGGGCAGGGAGGGGGGCGGGGGACGAGGCAGGGAGGGGAGGGGGTAAGGGGTGAAGGGGGGGCTAACCAGCCGCCAGGCAGGCAGACAGGTCAGGGTCGAGTGGAGGGGGTGGGTGGACCGGCAGGCAGGCAGGCAGGCGGGCAGGTGGGGCCTAACCCCCCCTTGACCCTCCCCCCCCGTGACCCTGACCCTGGGATGCAGGGGGGGCACCATCAGGCCCGGGGGGGGCCACCTTACACGTCTACCGCCACAACGACATGCAGCACCTGGAGCAGGTGGGGGCGGCAGCTAGAGCTGGGGGGGGGGCCAGGCGGGGCAGGGGGCACTGAGAGGGGACCAGGGGTCCATAGGGGCAGGGGGGCCACAGGGGTCCAGGCCAGCGGGCCCCCCTCCCCCCCATCCCCCCCCTCCAGCCCCACCTAGTCCACTCCAGGGGTCCATAGGGGGAGGCACGGCAGTGCAGCCCTACCCCCACCCCTCAGCCCCTCCCCTGTCACTCCCCGCCCCGCCCCTCACCTCACATGGCGGGTCAGGTCAGGCATACAGGCCCCCTCACCCCTCACCCCTTAACCCCCCCAACCCCTCACCCCTCACCCGTGCCCCTCTCCCCCTCCTCCCCCTCTCCCCCCGCGTGCCCCCCTCCCCCTCCTCCCCCTCTCCCCCCGCGTGCCCCCCTCCCCCCATTGTCATCACACTTACATCACAGCCCGGGCCGCCTCCCTGACTGCTGCTCGGCACACAAGGCCCCAGAACAGCGGGCTTGGGGCCCTCCCCCTGCCCTCCCCCCCATCCCCGCCCCTAAGCCTGGCTGCCCTGCCTCCCCCCTGCTGCTGCAGCTGCTGCAGGCCTGCCCTGCCGGCACCCGCTGCATGGTGGTCACTGACTCACTCTTCAGCATGGACGGCAACTTCGCTGACCTGCAGGTGGCAGCGGGGCAGCAGGGGTGGGGGAGGGGGGCCAGGGGGAGAGGGGCCAGGGGCAGGCCATCAGGGGCAGGGCAACAGGGGCAAGCCAGCCAGTACGGAGGGGAAGGAAGGGAGGAGGAGGGGTGCTTGGGGGAGGGGTGCAGGGTGGGTGGGTGAGGGTGGGGAAGACTTTGCATAAACTCTGCTGCTGACCCTGACCCTGACCCTGACCCTGACCCTGACCCTGACCCTGACCCTGACCCTGCTGCTGCTGGTAGCCAGGCCCTGGCGGCGCTGCGGTCGCGCTACGGCTTCCTGCTGGTGGTGGACGAGGCGCACGCCAGCCTAGTGTGCGGGGACCGGGGCGGGGGGGCAGCGGAGGCCTTTGGGGTGGCTGACCAGGTGGGGGGGGGCCGGCAGCAGCAGCAGCAGCAGCAGCAGCTGGGGGGTGCATGCGCCACTCACCTCTCCGCTTGCCCCCCTGCCCCTCACGTCCCCCCCCTCTGCCCTCCTGCCCCTGACCCTGACCCTGACCTCTCCCCCTGCCTCTGGCTCCTCCTGCTCCCCCCTCCGGCACGCCGCCCCTCCCCCCCCCTAAACCTGGACCCTCCACGCTGCTGCCCCAGCAGCCCAGCTTACCCTCCGGCGCCCTGCCCCACTGAAGGCCCCACTGAAGGCAAAAGAGGGTGACCGTGGCAAAGAATTAGCGCTGGCCCATAGTGCTTGTAATGCCAGGTGTCTGCGGTGCATTGCTACCTCCCGGGAGTTTGTGGGTCAAGTGGCTCGAGGGCGTTGTGACCCAGCTGGTGGACAACGACCTGCTAAGGGTGCAGCGGGCTGTGGCCCAGCTGGCTGACCCTGGCTAAGAGGCAGCGCCGCACCGGACAAACCACTCAGTAAAGCACGCAGCCACTGAGCGGAACCTGAAACAAAAGTCACACTTTAAACACAGCACCGGAGCACTGGAGCACCGGACTCACTAGATCACTGAGCCACTGAGCGGAGCCTAAAACACAAGTCACACTTACAACGCAATCAGCTCACCCCCTGGTGGGCTGGCCGAACCCCCCCCTGGTACACCCTGCTCCAACACACCCCTCACCCCTGAACCTGGAACCCCCTGCCCCCCCTTGCCCCGCTGCCACCTCCCCCCCCACAGGTGGATGTGCATGTGGGCACGTTGAGCAAGGCTGCAGGGGCGCTGGGCGGCTTTGCTGCCTGCTCCCGCCTCATCAAGCACGTCCTGGTCAACAAGGCAAGCAACCAGCAGGCTCGGCCGGGGCCTGGGGCAGGGGGGCAGGGGGGCAGCAGCAGGCAGGGGTCAGGGCAGGGGGAGGGAGGGAGGGGCAAGGGGGAGGCAGTCAGCCAGCCAGGTGGGGGAGTGCAATGGGCTGAGGCGAGGGGGAGGGGGAGGGGGAAGGGGAGGGGGGGATGGGGGGGGGGGTCAGGTGTGGTCTGCAGGGCGCATGGGGGTGGCTCCAGGTCAGGCTGTTAGCCGGGTCAGGCTGCTGCTGATGGCTTAGGTGAGGGTGAGGGGGGGTTGGGCTGGGTCAGTGTATGCTGGTGGTGGCGTGAGGCAATGTGGGGGGTGGGGGTGAAGGAGAGGGGGCTCAGCTCCAGGCCCGATGTCAGCTCCAGCCGCCCCTGAGGGACAAGCCAGGTGTGAGAGGTGTGAGGGTGGGGTGAGGAACACATGTGCAGGGGGGTGGGTGCAGCAGCAGCAAGGGCAGCAGCAGCAGGGGCAGCAGGTCCCTGACGAGCCCGTATGATCAGCAGCACCGTACTCCTGAGCCTGGCGGCTCCAGTGTGGCTACAGGGGGGCAGCAGGGGGGCAGCAGGGGGGCAGCAGGGGGGGCAGCAGGGGGCCCAGCAGGGGGGGCAGCAGTGTGGCCTGCACCCGCCGCCTCCCTGTGCTGCGGTGTGTGGTGCAGGGCCGCCCCTACATCTACTCTACAGCACTGCCGCTGCCAGTGGTGGCTGCAGCCCGCGCAGCCCTGGCTACGTCTGCCAGGTTAGGGGGGCACAGGCCGCAGGGGCAGGGAGGGCGGGGCAGGTAGGGCAGGGGCAGGGGAGGAAGGGGGGGCAGAGGTGAAGGGGGAGGGGGGAGGGGTGAAAGTGGAGAGGGAGGGGTGGAGGTGGAGAGAGAGGGGGGGAGGCCAGGCGCCCTGCTGCTGCCCCCTGGCTGGTTTGCAGGGAGGCCTGGCGCAGGTCACACTTGTGGGCGCTGGTGTCACACTTGGGCCAGGCTCTGGGTGTGCCTGCTCTGAGCCCTGTGGTGCCGCTGGTGGTGGGCAGTGAGCAGGTGGGGGCGGGACAGGGGGGAGGGGAGCAGGTGGGGGCAGTGAGCAGGTGGGGGCGGGACAGGGGGAAGAGGGGGAAGGGGGGGAAGGGGGGTGGAAGAGGGGGGGTGGAAGGGGAGGGGGAGGAGGGGCGCTGGTGGCTTGGCCTGCCCCTCACCCTCCTGCCAACACTAATGTATTGGCAGCCACGTTTCTAGTTCATTTACTGGTAGACCTGGACGTTTTCCTTCTGCCGGTGGTTGCATGCCGAGACTTGCCTGACTCTGGTTACCCAGTTTGTCATGTTTTCTCATTTCTTCACATGAAATCCGCACATCACACCTTTCGGTGGTGGCGTACTCTCTCTCTCTCTCCTCCTCTCTTTTCTTCTCCCTCTCCTTCCTTTCTCCCTCCCAACAACCCGCACTGCATGCGCTCGCAGGCGGCGCTGAAATTGGCAAGCTCGCTGTTGCGGGCCGGCCTACACGTGCCCGCCATCCGGCCGCCAACCGTCGCACCCGGTACTTGCAGGTCGGTGGCGTTCCGACAGCTTCGCGTCATACAGTGCAGTCGTCGAAGCCTGTCGGCTGGGGCGTGTGCTTCGCGCTGTGCAGGCTGCGCGTCAGCCTATGCGCCGCGCACAGCTTCGCGGACGTGGACAGGCTGGTGGCGGCGGTGCGGCAGTCGGGCGTGGTTCTGACGGCGTTGCCGGCTTTAGTGGAGCAAGCTGGCCAGGCGCACATGCAGGCGGTGTGGCCGCAGTCTTTGCGCGGCAGCCGGCTCGCCTTGCAGTCCACGGTGTGCCCAGAGCCTGGCGACGAGCGTCCGGGTGCACAACAAAGCGTAGCCGAGGCCAGCATGTCGCGGCGCCTGGAAGTCGACGTGTTGCCTAGCAAGCTCTGATGGCGATGATCACTAATTCTCGTGAGTCCTTGGCAGCATGCATGTGCTACTGAGGTCTGACGTGCAACCTACTGCATTGTTGCAATGGCGCCCGACTGCAAATGGTGGAGTAGCATGAGAGCTGCAGGGATTTGAAACTTGCAATTGCAAGGACCCTCGCCGCTTGCATGTCTTTGCAATTCAATCAATCACAGCGGTTTGCATGCAACTGTGGCTCAGTTGGTCCGCACGGCCGTCAATCCTGGCGTTTGTTACTCTTGAAGCCGCTATGAGACACGAAAAAGCAGCGGTCACAGATAAGCTATGCGTCCCGGATGGAGCATTTCAGCGATAGATGTCCAGCTGGTCAACAGCCCCAAACTATGCAGCCTGTTCCAGCCCTGCTCTCCTCCCCTCGTCCTGCCGGACGCGCGACAGGACCTGGAGCGAGTAGAGGACACACCCGCTCCATCGCAGCTGCCTCTGTTCCAATCGCATGTCCTCCAGGCCGTTGCATTAGGCCGAGGCCCCTCAGCCGAAGCCCCTGCCGCCAAACGCGCTAAGCACGTCGCTCAGCCTGATCACGCGCAGGCCGCAGTGGATGTGCTGCTTTACACGGGCGGGCTGGTGTGGTGCAGTGCCTGGTGCCCGCACCTGCCTCTCTCAGCCAGCCAAGCTGTAGGGCAAACCAGCCTCGGGAGTGGCCAAGCGCGGCAGGGGCAGGGCCAGGGCCAGGGGCAAGTGCAGGGGCAGGGGACGCCTGGAACTCTGCCCACTGCCGCGAGCGCCCCAGGTGGCCCAGGTGCAGCTGGGTCAGCTGCAGAGACGGAGTGGGAGGTGCTTGCGCTGGGGGTGCACCCGGCCAAGCACACCCGGCACAAGCAGGGCGTGGCGGTGAGCGGGCCAGGCGCAGTGCAGCTGTGGGGCCTCCCCTGCGCTGGGCAGCCAGGTGAGGTTGCAGGTGCAGGGCAGGGCAGGGGAGGGGAGGGGAGGCTGACCAGGTCAGGCCAGGGAAGGTGAAGAGGGGGGGCATGTCAGGGGAGGGATGTCAGAGGGTCACACCTTGACTGTGCCTGTGTGCCCCTGCCCTTGCCCCTGCTCCAGCTGCACCCTCCCCCCAGCCCTTGGGGCCTGCCTGTGTGCCCTGCAGGCGGAGAGGGCCAGCAGGGGGCGCCCTACCTGGCCGCTGCCCTCATGCACTCGGGCCGTGTTGCCTGGGAGCTGCAGGTGAGGGGGGGCCCCAGGTCAGGCAGGCAGGTAGGGGGCCCAGGCAGGTGGGGGGGCCAAGGCAGGTAGGGGGTCCAGGCAGGCAGGGCGGCATGGGGGACAGGCAGGCAGGCAAGGGAGCAGGCAAGCTGTGAGCAGCGCCCTGGACGGCTGTGCTGCTGACCTTGTCTCACTACTGCCGGGTACCCGGGCTGCCCTAGGCACTAGCCAGCAGCCAGCCAGCCCCCCTCAGCCTCTTGCTCCCGCACCCTCACTGCCAGGCTGCGGCCCTGCTGCTGCCCCCCACCCCCCGCTGCTGCTGGCTGGCTGCCCCCTCACCCGCAGTGGTGCCCTGAGCCAGGACTGGTGCTGGCGCCGCAGCCAGACCTCCCCCTCCCCCTCCCCCTCCCCCTCCCCCGCACCCTTACCTCCACAGAGCCGCCAGCCAATGGTGTAGGCCCAGCACATGAACAGGCAGCAGGCCAGGCTCAGGCTCCACCCCCTGCTGCGCCTGCCCCCCTACCTGACCCTCGCCGGCTAGCTTCCATGGACCTTCCTGTCGACCCCCGCCGCCCGGCTTCCAGCCAGCTTCCCACAGACCCCCGGCGAGCAGCTTCTGCGCAGCTTCCCACAGACCCCCGGCTGCCGGCCCCAGGGTTAGGATCAAGCAGTCGGCAGCCCCCTGCTGCTGAACCCCTCCCCCTCCCCCCCAACACCCAGCTGCCGGCGGTGGGCGTGCTGGCCATGGTGCTGGGGGATGGCTGCGTGCAGGTGGTGGTGGTGCCAAGCCTGCCCTGCCTGCATCAGCTGAACTCCTACTGGAAGCAGCAGCAGGGGGAGGGGGAGGGGGAGGGGCTGGGAGAGAGACAAGCCCCCCGGGCTGTGCTGGGAGCCGTAGGGGAGGGGCTGCAGCAGCCTGAGTCAGCAGGGGGGGCGGCAGCAGCAGCAGGGGGGGTGGCAGCAGCGCAGGGGGCGTCAGCAGCGGCCCTGGCCCTGCAGGTCGCCCCAGTTGCAGTCATCCGCCAGTCTAGCCTGGGGGGGACGGCAGCCAGCACTGTCGCCTGGCGGCCTGGCCTGGTGAGAGCTGGGCAGGGCAGGGCAGCAGGGGCGCAGGTGGGGCGTGAGGGTCACTCATGTGAGGTAAAAGGTGTGAGAGCCAGGTGTGAGGCTCTGGTTCTGGCTGCGGCTGAGAGGGGGGCAGCCTCCTCAGCTTGCTTGACTGCCTTGCCTTGCTTAGCCTGTCTGCTGTGGTAGGATCTAGAAGGAGCAGCTGCTGAGGACTGCTGTGCCTTATGCTGCGTGTCCCACTGCAGTCCCTCTACACCACCACCACCTTCTTGCCACCTTCCCACCACCTTCTTGCCACCTTCCCACCACCTTCTTGCCACCCTGACACATGGATGCCCCATCCTCTCCTGTCATGGCCCCAGCCGCCTGCCCCCCTCCTGCTCTGCAGCCAGGAGGCCTCCTGGTCGGCTGCTGGGACGGGAGCGTCAGCTGCTGGCTGCTGCCCGGACCCGCCACCCGCCCCTGGCAGCGCCTGCAGTGCACCGCAGCCGTCAGGGCAGACAGCCTGCCCCTGCGCCGTGTGCTGGCCCACCCCCCCTGCCAGCCCCCCCCTGGGGTCAGGGTTCCCGGGGCAGGGGCAGCAGTGGGGGGGGGCAGGGGCAGGGGAAAGGTCTCAGCAGGGGCGGCGGGAGCAGGGGCCGGGGCCTCAGGGGTGGGGGGGGCTGGGCCAGGCTCTCCTCAGCAGCAGCCAGGCCTGAGTCAGGTGTGGTCCCTGGACAATGTGCCCCAGCACCTGTTCACCACGGTGGCTCAGAGTGGCAGCGTCCGGGTGTGGGATGACAGGTGAGGATCCGACCCGACCCGACTCAGGCCGATCTGATCTGGTTCGACCCGCCCGACCCGACCCGACCCCACCCGACCCGACCCGACCCGACTCGAGCTGACCCAGGCCGATCTGATCTGATCTGATCCGATCCGATCCGACGTGATCTGACCTGACCAATCTGACCTGGCCTGACCTGACCAGAGACCTCGTTTTCTCAGTCATGGACAAGCTGGTGAGCCGAGTGGTGACGTATGACGCCGTGTGGGTAGCCGGGCCCCCCCCTCAGCGGCACACCATCCTCCTGGCCATGGAGGACGGCAGCATCAGGGCGCTGGAGCTGGCGCCTGCACACTACGCAGTGGACGCCAGCAACGCCTTGACCAGCGTCATGCAAGGTTAGAGGCAGAGCAAGAACAACACAGCCCACAGACCTCTGCCAACACCCCCCCCATGCTCCTGTCCTAACCCCCCCTGACAGCCATGTTGCCACTAACAGGGCTTGATGTGTGCCACACTAGTTCCCTCCCTCACCCTTCTCAAACTTCTCACCCTTCTCACCGGGTTTGGAGTGTCACACCAGTGCATTGGAAGCTGTAGGGTGCCAGGGTGCCACCACCCAGCATCCTGACCCGACCCTGACCCCGGCCCCAACTAACTAACTAACTAACTAACTAACTAACTAACTAACTAAATCTGACCCTGACCCGGGTACTGCACTCATGCTGACGGCCACACTTGCTTCCTGAGCCTGCCCCCTCCCCCCCGCTGCTGACTCCAGGCCTGGACACCAGCTGCTGCTGGTCAGTGAGCTACAGCCCCGCCCTGGGCCTGGTGGCCGCTGCGGGGGACGAGGGCCTGGTCAGCCTGGTGGCGGTGGAGTGCGTGGCGGACAACAGGCAGCGCCGCCCCCACGTGCCCCTGGCAGGCATGATCAGGTGCGGAGGGGGAGGGATAGGGGCGAGGGGAGGGGGAGCGGCAGGGGGAGAGGCACTGCGTGCAGGGGCAAGGGGGGAGGTGTATAGTGCACGACCTCTGCCTGCCTGCCTGCCTGCCTGCCTGCCTGTGCAGTGAGGGTGGCCAGGTGCTGCTGCTAGGGCCGCGCCAGCTGGCAGGCGTGCCCTGTGTGTATGCAGGCGGTGCTGCTTATGGGGGTCAAGGTAAGCCGCAGGAGGCTCAGCCGCAGCCCCTGACCAGCCCCCCCACCACCTGGCCATTGGCAGCTGGCCCTGAGCCCCCCCCCACACACCACTGGCTGCAGCGCTCTGTACGGCCACTGCTATTTCCATCATGCTACCTGGCCTGCTGTCGGCCATGGCTTCCTGCTGCCTTGGCTGCTGCAGCCTTGACACCCTGACACGCTTGCTGCAGCGGGGCAGCGCTTCCTGCACAGAGACAGTGATGATGTGGCGTGCCACCTGGCCTGCTGCTGCTGCTGCTGCTGCTGCTGCTGGGCAGCGTCAGCAAGTGGACAGCAGCTGCTACACCAGCAGACCTGTCAGCCTGCCGCCTTGAGCCCAGGACGCAGCCCAGGAGCACAGCCTGGCGCAGCAGCACAACGGCCACACGGGCACTGCCTGCGCAGGTGACCGGAAGAGCGCCGCCGCCCAGAAGGCAATCGGCTCTGGCAGTTTGCGCGACTGCCTCCAGGTGAGCTCAGTGGCCTGGGCGCACTGGGACGCGGCTCAGCGCCCCACCCCACCCAACCCATACTTACGCCCGCACGTATCACTCGTGCTGTGCCCCCCACCCACCCCTGACCCCAACCTACTCTGACGGCCTCACCCAGGGAGCTGGAGCTCAGCCCCTTGCCCCTCCTCCTCTGGTCCATGGGCGCCCAAAGGGCTAGAGCTGGCGCAGGAACCTAGTGCTGGTGCTGCGGCCCGGACACTGGGTGGCTGCGTGACGGGGCTGTAGCTTAGGGTTTGGCCCTGGAGTTGGTGAAAGGGCCGCCGCGCTGCTCAGTCCTCGAGTCTGTCGCCCCTGTCGTCGCCTCATTCCTGGGATTGCGCGCGCTTTCGTGCTCCTGTGACGCAGACGCTGTACACGGTGGCTTGGAGTCCGAATGTGACCGGCTGCGCCCCGGTGACGTCGCCCGCCCTCGACAGCCACAGCGTGCCGGGAGGGTCGGCGTGGCTTGCATTCGGCGGAATGTCGGGGCTGGTGCGCTGCATGCGCGTCGGTATGCAGGCTGATTAACGCGCCCAACCACCCTAGCTAAACGTGCGTGCCAGACGGGCTGTCATGCGATGTGGTGGGGTGGGGTGGGGTGCCGCGCAGCTGCAGTCGAACGCGCAGTACAATGTTGTACGGATGTGTACGGTTGTAAGCTGCGAATGTAGCGTGAAGGTACCGCGGTCAATGGCGTTTAGAGGTCTCCGGGACAGAGTAAGGGTAGTCTTGCGATGTCCCGATCTGAACCTAGCCTCAGAACACCACCACCAATTCAGATCTTACACTTGCATGGGGAAGTCTAGATCCAAATCCGCGTTGCTGCATGGTCATGCCAGTACCTAGAGAAGGGTGATCATTGCAGCCATTGCGTCACCTTGGTCGAGCTGCGATGCCAGCAGATGCTTCGGCAATCTCACACCACCGCCCTTGCGGTCATACCGTTACCCCCCTGTGTTTGGGACCACTGGGCCATGTTGTGCTGGGTACCGGTCTTGGCCACTTGGAGGGCACAGAGGACGTAGAGGACGTAGATGCTGCGAAAGCAGCCCAACCATGCCAAAGCCAGGCAGGCTAGGCCAGGAGTGGGTGTACGTGCCCGACAAGGCCCTGTTGCGCAAGTGGCGGCGAGGCAGCAAGACAATCCAAGAAAACAAGATACCAAACCCCTCACAAAGGGGATGTGTGTGATCAAGAGCTAGTAGAGTAGGGTAGAGCTCGAGCTAGTAGTAGACCTGGAGGCACACACGCCTGAATGGCTGAGCTGAAGTGGGCATTAGGCACACTAGCAGTAGCCTTTACAATGATGAGCGCCCATTTTGGCCTTTGACCCCTGAGGGCTATAGTGTAGAGCTGGCATGACCTGCATGCACTGTCGTGTAAGTGTAAGCTGATGACAGCTCAAAGAGTGGGGGGGCCCACACTACTGTGCCATGGCCCATGGGTGCTATGGGCCATGCTCCTTGGCCATGGGGTGGGCGGTCCCGCAGCCGCTTGTGGCCCAGGCCTAGGTAGTCCTTGCCCTTGGCTGGCAGAGCTGTCTGGTCTGGCCACCAGCACAGCTCCAGTGGGCGCCTCCTGCGCGGAACTCACGTAGCCATCGCCAGTAAGAAAACGCGTGTGCATGCGCGCGCAAGCACTAACTTTGACGCCTCACTTTGTCGGGATTCAACTTGTGTGTTAAGCGCTGTTGCCGACTGACTGCGCGTTACAGGTGCTTGCGCTAGATCAGCTAGATCATGGCGTGAAACTAGGCGTGCTGCCCGCACGCGGGCACGTCTAAACTAGAGGCTTGTGGAGTAGCGGGCCAGGATGGCAGACGTGTTGCAGCAGCTGCCCGCCCTGGAGGCTATGTGCGAGCGCCTCTATACCTCGCAGGTGCGACGCTGGATACCAACGCGTGCTCTGTCGTTAAAATGTTGTCAAAAGTTTGTAAACCTTGCTAACCAAACACATCAGGACCAAGGCGAGCGAGCCCAGGTCGAGGCGATGCTGGCCCGGTTTGGCCAGTCCACCGAATATGTCGGGTACCTGAAGGTGCGAGGGGAAGCTGCCGGCCTGGGTCCATGTCCCTCAGCCCCCTGCTGGGCCAAAGACAACTGCCAGACCTGCCAGCACTGCAGCCAAACAGACAGCATGACACTGGCTGTGCACTTGTCAGGCGTGAGTGCAGGCAGCCACCGCAGCTGCTCAAGCAAGGATAGCTGGCCAGACCACTGTCCTCGCCTGCCCGCCACTGCCACCCCACCCAGCCTGCCGGCCTGAGCTGCACTGGCGCTGCTCTCCTCCCTCCCTGGCACCCCCCTGCCCTGGCCCCCCACCTACCCATCCCGCCCCGCACCTCCATTGACTCGACTGCCCTGCTGCTCCCCCATCCCCACCCCTTACTCCCCACCCCCTACTCCCCACCCCCTACTTCCCCACCCCCTTACCCCCTGCAGACCATCCTGGACAACACCAGCTCGCCCTATGCGCAGTACATGGCGGTCACAGCGCTGCTCAAGCTGGTCACTGAGCACTCTCTGCCGTGAGCACAGGCTGGCAGGCAGCAGGCAGCCAGGGCAGGCGAGCAGGGCAAGCAGGCTGGCAGGTAGGGCAGGTGGGCGGAGACAGCAGGCGGGCTGGGAGTCTTGAAAGGTAGGTGTTAGGCGATGGTAGTAGGGGGGAGCAGCAGCAGGGTGAGGCGGCTTTGCAATGCTGAGCTGGCCCAACCCGACCTCCAGCCCCACCACTCATCTCCCAACCTCCAGCCCCCTACCCCCTGCCCCCAGCCTCAGCCCCAGCGCACTGCCCTCAGACTCTGGCCCCGCCCCAGCCTAGCAGCCCACTGCAGCCAGGGGCTGAGGAGATGAAGGTGGCAGGCGGGTCAGGGCTGTGGGGGGCCGGGACTGCACCCTCAGTGGCAGCAGTGGCAGCAGTGGGTGGCTGGATGAGGCTCCCCTGATGAGGCTGGCTGGCTGCAGCAGAGGGGGGGTGGCACAAGGGGAAGACGCAGAGGGGGTAGGGAGCAGAGGGGGGAAGGGCAGAGGCATTGGGCAGAGGCCGCAGGGGGGAGGGCAGGGGGAGGGGCAGGGTAGGGAGGGCAGGGGGAGGGGCAGGGTAGGGAGGGCAGGGGGAGGGGCAGGGTAGGGAGGCCGCATGCGTGTCTTGTGCAGGAGCCCTGGGCAGGGGGGCAAAGGCTAGGCTGGGCAGGCCCCTGGCCCCCCTGGCCCCTCCAGCAGGAGCCCTGGGCAGCAGCAGCAGAGCAGCGTGACAGACCACCACCACCAACTCCCTCCCACCCCCTCACCCCCCCACCCCTGACCCCTACCCCCTGCTCCCCCCCTACCCCCACACCCCTCACCCTACATGAAGAGCGGAAATGGGAGAACGGCCCATATAGGCCTAGCCAAATTAGGAACCTTTCTGTGTACCCCCTTCTCCCCCCACCCCCCCCTGGGGCCCTGCTGTGTGCAGGCTGAGGACCCGCACTGACATGAAGAGCTACTTCCTGTCCTACCTGGACAGGTCAGCCAGACTGCGCCACGGCCGCAGCGCCACCCCCTGCCACTGCCGACACCCTCTGCCTAGCGGGCCGCAGCAAGGGGCGGGCGCTGCTGCAGCTGCTGTGACGCACAGACGCCAGCAGTGGCCCCGCCCCGCCATTGACATGTCCAGGTCCTTTGAGGACCTTCCAGGGCAAGCACCACCTGCATGGTTGCCTCAACCCCGCTGCGCCCTGCCTGCCTGCCTGCCTCCTCTTGCCTGCCCTGATCTGCCCTGCCTGCCTGATGTGGCTGCCCTGCCCTGCCTGCCTGCCTGGCCGCAGCAAGGGCGCGGTGCTGCAGCACTTTGTGGTGGTGCAGCTGGTGCAGCTGCTGTGCCGCACGGTGAAGCTGGGCTGGTTCGAGGTGGACGCGCCACCAGGCCATCGTGGAGGACTGCAAGGCGCTGATGGAGAAGGGCTCCACGCCGCACTACCTGCTAGCACTCCGCATCCTCAACACACTGGTGCAGGTCAGGGGGAAGCAGGGGGGGCAGCAGGGGGTGGGGCGGGGCGGGGCAGGGCGGCGGGGCGGCGGGGCGGGGGGGCGGCGGGGCAGGGGGCCGGGGGGCCGGGGCAAGGGAGGGGGCCGGGGCAAGGGAGGGGAAGTGGGGGGGGGGCCTACTAGTATACTTTGCGCTGTGAGGTGCGCTTGTGGGGTGCAGTGGGACCTTTGACACGTTGCAGTGGTAAGGCTACCTAGGGGTAGGGCTGTGCTGAGCCGGAATGCGCTGTGAACATGGCAGACCTGATGCTAGTATGGTACAGCAGCAGGGTATTGGTGTGCATGCCCTGTATGCCCTGTTGCTGCTGGCGTGGCTCCAGCCCCCTAGCTCCTCCCCGCCCTATGCGCTGCTGCTGCTGCTGCTGCTGGCGTTGCTCTTGCCCCATCCCGCCGCCCCCGCCCCCCCCCTCCAGCCTGAGTGTGTGTGGGGGGGGTCCATGGACGGCAGGAGATGAACAGCCCCACCCCAGGCCGCACGCTGACGCAGCACCGCAAGGCCGCCGTCAACTTTCGCGACTCTGCGCTGCTGCGCGTGTTCACGGCCAGCCTCGCGGCGCTGAGGGACATGGCGGCTCGGGGGGGCGGACGACAAGCTGAAGGAGCAGGTGAGCGGGGAGGGGGGGGAAGGGGAAGAGGGGAGAGGGGAGGGAGGCGGGGGGCATGGGGGGCGCCTGGGGAGAGGGAGGGGGGGGCGTGGGGGGAGCGGAATGGGGGGCAAGGGGGGGTACTGCCAGCATCTGTGATTGAGCAGTGTTCACTAAGGGAATGTGTGAGGTGTGATGGTCTCACATGTGTGATGTTAAGGTGATGGTGGTGTGTGTGTGTGGGGGGTGTTGTGCAGGGCCTCACACTTTGCTCCCAGTGCCTATCCTTTGACTTTGTGGGCACCTGCCTGGACGACGCCTCTGAGGAGCTGTGCACCATACAGGTCAGCAGGGCCAGGGCTGGAGCAGCAGGGGGGGGGGGGCTTGGGTCAGCAGAGGGGGGGGGGCCCTGGGTCAGCAGAGGGGGGGGGAGCCATGGGTCAGCAGAGGGGGGTCCAGGTGGGCTGGCGGGGGGGCAGCTCTGGGGGCATGCTCAGCAGCGGTAGGGGCATCAGGGGGGGCATTGACAGCCTGAGAACCCCCCCCCCCCTTTTGCCTCCCCCCCTGCCCACCTGGACCCCCCCCCTGCCCCCCCCCCTGCTGCTGCTGCTGCTGCAGGTGCCGACCTCCTGGCGTGGGCTGATAGAGGATGCGGGGACCGTGAGCCTGCTGCTGGAGTACTACCAGGCAACCACACCGCCCCTGAGCAACACCGCCCTGGAGTGTCTGGTGGGTGGGGGGCAGGGGGGGTGGTGGAGAGGGGGCAGGGGGGGCAGGGGGGCATCTGGACTAGCACCATTTGCTGTTGGCCCTGACCTTGACCCTGCCCTGACCTTCACCTCTGTTTGCCCAGCCACCATGGCTTGCCATTGCCAGCACCTGGCTGGGTCTGTGTGCTGCTGGGAGGGGAGCTGGGGGGAGAGTGATGGCATGGCATGGCTGACAGCAGCATGACACCCTGACCCTGACAGGGGCGGTGAGGTGGGGGTGGGGGGGTGAGGGGGTGAGGGGGTGCTGCTGGCAGTGTACCTACTGGGCAGTTGTGGCTGACCCCTGACCCTGACCCTGACCCTGACCCTGGCCCTGGCCCTGTGTGCGGCCAGGTGCGTCTGGCCAGTGTGCGGCGCAGCCTGTTCAGCAGCGACCTGGAGCGCTCGCGGTTCCTCAACCGCCTGGTGGCTGGCAGCCGCGACATCATGAGGAAACAGGTGCGGGGCGGGGGGGGCTAAGGGGGAGGTAGGGCTAGGGGGCAGGGGGGAGGGGGGGGGGACGAGGGCAGGGGAGGGGGGAGGGCGGGTGTGGGGGGAGGGGCAGGGGCCAGGGGGGTCAGGTTGTCCAGTACCACATCCTGCCTGCCCCTCCCCCTCCCCCCTGCTCCCCCCCCCCCTGAGCCTGCTGCCCGCTTGCCCCCTTGTGTTCCTCACCCAGGCTGGATTAGCCGACCACGACAATTACCACGAGTTCTGCAGGTTGTTAGGACGTTTAAAAGACCAACTACCAACTGTCTGAGCTGGTAAGCCCCAAGAGCCTGCAGGGCCAGCCTCCTCTCGCTCTGTGGCCCCGCTCCCCCTGCCCCCTGACCCCTGACCCCCTGCCCCCTGACCCCTGACCCCTGACCCCTGACCCCTGACCCCTGACCCCTGACCCCTGACCCCTGACCCCCTGACCCCTGACCCCTGACCCCTGACCCCCCCCTCACCCCGCCTGCCCGCCTGCCTGCCTGCCTGCCTGCCTGCCTGCCTGCCTGCCTGCCTGCCTGCCTGCCCTGCCTGCCTGCCTGCCTGCCTGCCTGCCTGCTGCCTGCCGTGCCTGGCCTGCCTGCCTGCCTGCCTGCCTGCCTGCCTGCCTGCCTGCCTGCCTGCCTGCCTGCCTGCCTGCCTGCCTGCCTGCCCTGCCTGCCTGCCTGCCTGCCTGCCTGCCTGCCTGCCTGCCTGCCTGCCTGCCTGCCTGCCCTGCCTGCCTGCCTGCCTGCCTGCCTGCCTGCCTGCCTGCCTGCCTGCCTGCCTGCCTGCCTGCCTGCCTGCCTGCCTGCCTGCCTGCCTGCCTGCCTGCCTGCCTGCCTGCCTGCCTGCCTGCCTGCCTGCCTGCCTGCCTGCCCCCAGGTAGCAGTGGAGCACTACACGGAGTGGATCCAGCAGGTGGCAGAGCTCACCATACGCAGCCTAAACAGCTGGCAGTGGGCAGCAACGTCAGTCTTCTACCTGCTAGGTGACACCCTCTCACCCCCCTCACACCCCCTCACACCCCCGCACCCTCTCACCCCTTGCCCCCCTCCCCCCAACCTCCTTCTGACCTGAGCCTGGTGGACCCTCCCTGACCCCTGACCCCCCCCCCTCTGACCCCCCCTCTACCCCCCCCCCTCTGACCCCCCCCCCCTGACCCCCCTGCCACTGCACAGCCTACACTGCCCACCAGCGTCATCCCTCGGAGCATGGAACACCTCCTGACCCTCCCCCCCCCAGCCTGCCTGCTGCTGCCCTGCCCCCCCCCCCGCCTGCCCCTGCTGCCCAGGCCTTTGGAGCCGTCTAGTGAGCAGCATGCCGTACCTCAAGGGCGACTCGCCCTCGCTGCTGGAGGCCAACGTGCCCGCCATCACGCAGGCCTACATCACAAGCAGGTGGGGGGGGCAGGGGGCAGGGAAGGGAAGGGAAGGGGGGAGGCAGGGGGCAGGGCAAGGGGAAGGTCGAGGGCAGGTCAGGTGGGCAGGTCAGAGGGGGGTCAGGGGAGTGGTCTGGTGAGGGGGGGAGGGGCAGGGCAAGGGGGGGGCCAAGGGGGGGGGCCGGGAGGGGTCAGGTTGGGTTCATAGGGGTGATTCGGGTGGGAGGGGTCAGGGTGGGGGGGGTCAGGGAAGGGGGGGTCAGGCCGGGAGCCATCTCTTCCATGGCTGACCTGCTGCTTCCCCCCCCTGCTGCTGCCCGGCCGCCCCTGCTGGCCCCCCCCTGCTGCTGCTGTCAGGCTTGAGAGCGTGAGCCTGGTGCTCAGCAACGGGGCGCTGGAGGACATGCTGGACAACGAGGAGCAGCTGACAGAGCAGCTGGACGCCCTGCCGTACCTGGTGAGCAGGGGGGGGGGAGCAGGGGGGGAGGGGGGAGGGGGGCAGGGGCAGGGGGGAGGGGGGAAGGGGCAGGGGGAAGGGGGGAGGGGGGAAGGGGCAGGGGGGGGGGAGGGGTCAGGGGGGGACGGGTGACGGGCTTGCTATGCTTTGCTGCTGCCATTGGCCCACTTGCTTCCGGCTGTGCCGCTGCTGCCTGGCTGTGTGCAGGTGAGGTTCCAGTACGACAAGAGCGCCGCCTTCATCTCCCGCCTGTTTGACCCGCTGGCTGAGGCCTTTAGTCAGGTGCTGGACAACGGACCCCTACACCCCTACCCCCTCTCCCCCCTCCCCCCCCCTAGCCCCTCTCCCTCTCTCCCACTGCCCCCTCTCCCACGCTTCCCCCCTCCCCCAACCCTATGCTGCCCCTTGCCCCCTCATGGCCCGCCACGCCCCCCACCGCCCCTTACCCCTTACAGCTGAGGCTGACCTGCTGCCCTGCCTCTTCCCCCGTCACCCCTAGCCTTTGGCCTGACATCTCATTGACCCCTCTCCCCTCCCCCCCCCCTCTTCCCCCCCTGCTCCCCCCTCCCCCCCGCTGCCGCCCCCCCAGGCCCGCAGCACCGCGCTGCCCGCCAACCAGCTGGCCGTGCTCGAGGGTCAGCTGACCTGGCTGGTGTACATCATCGGTGCCATCATCCGCGGCCGCCTCAGCAGCAGCAACGCGGAGAGCCAGGAGGCCATTGACGGCGACCTGGCGGCGCGCGTGTTCGGACTGCTGGCGCTGGCGGATGAGGGGCTGCACCTGCAGAGGTGGGCAGCAGGGGGGCAGGAAGGGGCAGGGAGAGGCAGGGGGGCAGGGTAGAGGGGGGCAGGGAGGGCCCAGGGCCAGGGCTGGGGGCGGGGGGGAGTAGTGCTACACAGGCCACACAGGACAGGGGGGCGGACAGGGGGGCTACCGGCAGGAGGGGGCGGGCAATGGTGGGGGGGGGGCTAAGGCACGAGGTGAGCGAAGGGCGACATTAGGGGGGGGGGCAGGGGGAGGGCGAGGGGGGTCCAGGGGATGGTAAGAGTGACGGGGTCTGTGGTCAAAGATCAGTGCGCCTGAGGTGAGCCTGACAGGGCAGGGGTCACTGCCCCCCCCTCCTAGGTCACTGCCCCCCCCTGCCTGCCTGCCTGCCTGCCTGCCTGCTGGGCCCCTCCGCCTATCCCCTGCCCGCCCATCCTGTTCCCCCCCCCTCCTGCCTGGCGCTGGCTGGCTGGCCAGGTACGGCAACCTGCACCGGCAGCGGCTTGACGCAGCGCTGCTGCACTTCTTCCAATGCTTCAGGAAGGTTTACATCGGGGAGCAGGTGGGCAGTAGGGGGGCGGTGAGGGGGCGCAGTGAGGGGGGGCGGTGAGCGTGGGTGAAGTGAGGGGGGGGTGGAAGTGAGGGGGGGTGAAGTGAGGGGGGGTGAAGTGAGGGGGGGTGAAGTGAGGGGGGTGGAAGTGAGGGGGGGTGAAGTGAGGGGGGAGTATGTGAGGGATGAGGGGGACCCCTGACCCTGACCCTGACCCAGGCTCCCTCTCCCCGCCTTCTGCTCCCATCTCCGCTGTCATGCTGCCATTGTCGAGGCTGGCTGTGCACCCTCCCCCCCCCACACACCTCCCCACTCAGCCAGCCTGCCAGCTTCTCGCCACCTTCCTGCCCCCCCCCCGGGCCCCCCTGCTGTCTGACATTGGCCACCCCCCTGCCCCCCCTGCCCCCCCCCTGCATGTCTCACCTTCAAGCTGCAAACCTCTGAAGAGCCTCTCCCCCTCCCCCTCTCCCCCCTCCCTGCCTTGACCTGCCTAACCTCCCCCCCCTCCAATACCCTGCCCACCTCCCTCCCCTCCCCCTGCCCCCCCCCCTCCCCCCGCCCCGGCCATGCTCCAGGTGATGCACAGCAGCAAGGTGTACGGCTGCCTGACTGAGCGGCTAGGCCTGGCCGACCACCCGGCCGTGTTGAACGTGATGCTAGCCAAGGTGGCCAAGAACCTGAGCGTGTACGCCTTCAGCGAGCACCTCGTATTCCTCACGCTGCAGCTGTTCCAGGTGAGGATCCTACCAGTGGGGGGGGAAGGGGGGGCCACAGGGGCGCACAGGGGGCCGAGGGGCTAGGGGGGCGAGGCCTGCCCGGGGTGGGGAGGCAGGCGTGGGGGGGAGGGGGAGGGGGAGGGCACCAGGGGACCCTACCAGGGGGGGGGGGCAATAGGGCGGCACAGGGGGCTGCATGGGGCGACAAGGGTTGGGGGACATGCGCAGCAAGCTTAGAGAGGCAGGAGGGCAAGGGGGGGCGCAGGGGGACTGGGTAGTGGGGCAGAGAGGTCAGGGGGCGGGTGCCTCAGGCTTTGGAACTATGTCCTGAGGGAGGTGATGTGGTGGGCGGGGGTCCACGCTTACCTCTCCTTCCCTCCCACACAGCTCTCTCGCCTTTCCCTTCTCCTGCCCTCCTCAGGACCTGTCCGCTGGCTACATGAGCGGCAAGCTGCTGATGAAGCTGGACTGCGTGGCGGTGCTGCTGGCCCACCACAGCTCACACTATTACGCTTTCCTGGACCACAAAGTCAACAGCCGCAACAGGTGAGAGCGCGATCAGAATTGTCGCACTAAATCCGCCATCCCGAATGCGCGCCGCGCAGAAGCACTCGCCGCCAGGCAGCAATGCGTGTGATGTGCTCGGGACGGTCACACATGCGCTTTGGCCGGGCAAGTAGGTGCGCGGGCGAGGGATAGCTGATCGGTGCTGTGGGCGCGACGTGCCTCGTAGGACCACTTTTTACGCAACCTTGGCGCGGCTCTTGTTCATGGAGGAGCAGCCGATGCGCTTCCGCACCTTCGTCGCACCGTTGCACGCGCAGCTGCTGGCCATCGCTGCCGCGGCCGGGCTGCCAGCGGGCCTTTCAACCGGAACTGTCGGGTTACCGGTTACGATGCCGAACGGTGCTGGCGCCGCCGCGCTGCGGGCGGCAGTACCGGCGGAGCAGGTCATCGGACTTTTTCGCGACCTCCGGGGGATAGCAGGTGCGTCGCGCTCGATGGACTTGCGTCGCGCCCAGCCTGTTGTGAATGCGATTAGCGACGTCGACCTCCTGTGCTGCTGTGCTCGCAGCTGCCACCAACAGCCGGCGCACATACAACCTGCTGTTCGACTGGATGTACCCTGCACACTTCCCCACCATCATCAAGTGCCTGGAGGTGAGACTGAGCAGCAGCCAGCAGCCTGGGCTAGCGTGCTTGCTTGGAAAACATGCATGGACCAAGCAACTTGCCCAGCCACTGCCCCATGCTTGCCGGCCTGCCCTGCCTGCCTGCCTGCCTGCTTGGCTGGCTGCCCCCCTGACCGCCCGCCTGGCTGGCTGCACAGCGCATGCCTCATGCCCCCCCTGGCCCCCCTGCAGGCCTGGGCTGACGTGCCGGCAGTGACCACCCCCTTGCTGAAGTTCATGGCCGAGTTCGTGTTCAACAAGACGACCCGGCTGGCCTTCGAACCCTCCTCCCCTAATGGCATCTTGCTGTTCAGGTGGGCAGTGGGGCAGGCTGAAGCAGGCAGGGGGCAGGGGCGGGGGGGCAGGGGCAGGGGCAGGGGCAGGGGCAGGGGCAGGGCAGGGCAGGCGCAAAGGCATTGGGTCAAGGTCAGGGTGGGAGGGGAACAGCTCACCACCAACAGCTTGCCATGGTTCAGTACTGCTGCTGCTGCTGCTGCTGCTGCTGCCGCCACCAACCCTGCTGCCGCTGCTGCCACCAGTGCTGCTGCTGGAGGAGCTGCCATTGCTGATGTGGGTGCAGCGGTCGGTCGTGCAGCGGAGCACTAGGACTGTCCAGGGTCTGTGAATGATGAGCAAGACGGTTGTGGTGGTTGTGGCGATTGTGGTTGTTGTGCAGGGAGGTGTCTAAGATGATCGTGATCTACGGCAAAGCGCTGCTGGGCGCTGGCAGGCCCCCCCCTGGGGCAAACCTGTACGACTCCAGGTCAGCTCAAGTCCATGTGCACCCATGCATGCATGCATGCATGCGCTTGCATGGCCTGTGGACCTACTGCCAGCAGCACTGAGCCAGAGGCTGCCAGGGGTCCTTTCTTTGAAGAGGGTGCTTGCGTGTTGCTGCCTGTGGTGAGGGCTGTGGGCTCTGGGGTGGAGGGTGCGAGCTGGACAGAGGCGGTGGCGGTGGTGTAGGGAGGGGGTGCAGAGTGCCCGGGGTAGCCAGGCGCTGAGCAGCAGCTGTGCCGACAAGTTCGTTAAGGGCTCCTGGTCACCAGCCGCACACAAGCTGGTGTTTGCAGGGGACCACACCCACACCTGCCCTACACCTCCACCCTCAGCCCTCAACTGTCCCTCACCCAACCCACAGCCAGCCCCACCCCCCTCCCCTGGCCCTGCCCCGCCCTGCCCACCCACCGCCCTGCCTGCCTGCCTGGCCCCAGGTACAAGGGCAGCTGGGTGTGCCTGCTAATGCTGGCACGGGCCATGAGCGGCTCCTACGTCAACTTTGGCGTCTTTGAGCTGTATGGCGACCCTGCGCTCAAGGTAAGGCCCCACCCCACCCCACCCCACCCCACCCCACCCCTTGTGCCCTGGCCTTGAGGCTACCTGAGGCCATGGCCAGTGCCAGGCGGCCTGAGGGGGGTGAGGGGGTGTGAGGGGTGTGAGAGGAGGAGGCCCTGGCTGCCCTGGCTGCAGGATGCGCTGGACATGGCGCTGCGCCTGGTCATGGCCATCCCCCAGGCCGACCTGCTGAGCTACCGCAAGCTGTCGCGGGCCTGGTTCAGCCTGACGGAGGTGCTAGCGCAGGGGCACACAGGGACGCTGGCATGCCAGGTGAGGGAAAGGGCCAGGGCCGGGGCCAGGGGAGGGGGAGGAGGGCACGGCGGGGGGCAGGTAAGGGGAAGGGGAGAGGGGGGGGGGTAGGGGCCAGGGCCTGGTGAGGGAGGCAGGGGGCCCCAAGGCCAGGGCCAAGGCCAGGGCCAGGTGAGAGGGGGTGTCAGGGCCAGGGCCAGGGCCATGGCCCCTGACGCCCTGCTGCCTGCTATTGCGGGTCTGGCAGCGCCCCCCCCCTCCCGCCTGTCTAGCCCCCCTGTCTAGCCCCCCTGCTGCCCCCCTGTGTCTGCCCCTGTGTCTGCCCAGGACAGCGCCACCTTCCTAGCGCTGCTGACCAGCCTGGACCAGGGCCTCAAGAGCCTGGACGTGGCCATCAGCAGCAGCTGCGCCGCGGCCCTGGACAACCTAGCCGCCTTCTACTTCAAGAACGTGCTGCAGGTCAGGGGCAGGTCAGGGGGCAGCAGGGGGCAGCAGGGGGCAGCAGGGGGCAGCAGGGGATAGGTTGGAAGGGGTGGGTGGCAAGAGGCGGAATTCTAGGTGGTTGCGCCTGGCCCTGACACCAGGCTGCTGCTGGTCCCCGGGGGGGGGGGGGGGGGGGGGTGCTGCTGCCTCGGCTGCTACCCCTGCTGGCCTCTGGCCTCTAGGCGTGCTGTGCTGCCCTGACACTGCCTGGTGAGGTCCTGGGTGCAGGCCAATGCCGACAGCCCAGTGGTGGCGGGGGCCAGGGAGATGGAGGCGCACCTGCGGATGGGCCACAACCCCTTCCCCTCGATACTCAGGTGGAGGTATCTCTAACAGCTACAGGGAGAGGGGGGGGTGTGGAGGGGGGAGGGGGGGTCTTCAGCAGGGGGCAATGGGAAGCCTGGTGCCAAGAGCAGGTGCTGTGGCTGGCTGGCTGCCCGGGCACAAGCAGGGGGTGCTTTGCTGGCTGCTGCCGCCCGGCTGGGCAGAGCTGTGAAGAGCCTGTTGTGGAGGGCTGGCCTGGTGCTGTGTGCTGGCCCCACCCCCTGTGGCCCCACCCCCTGTGGCCCCACCCCCTGTGGGCCCCTGCCCCTGCTGCTGTGTGGCTGCAGCACGCTGTTCGAGGTGGTCATGTTTGAGGAATGCAGCAATCAGTGGAGCCTCAGCCGCCCCATGCTGTCGCTCATACTAATCAACGAACCTGTCTATAACAACATCAAGGCAGGCGCCCCCCCCTCCCCCCTCCCCCCCTCCCCCCCTCCCCCCTCCCCCCCTCCCCCCTCCCCCCCCCCTCTCACCCTGCCCCCCTGTGCCCTGCCTCCCCCCTGCAGGCGGCAGTGGTGGCCAGCCAGCCCACGGAGCGTCAGGCCCACCTGGCCGCCTGCCTGGACAAGCTGATGGCGGACGTGGGCCGCAACCTGGAGCCAAAGAACCGCGACAAGTTCACACAGGTGCGGCTGAGGAGGGGAGGGGGGGAGGGGGAGGGGGGGAGGGGGGGAGGGGGGCCAAGGGGGAGGGGGAGGAGGGAAACGTGGGCAAGCTAGGGCAGGGCAGGGCAGCGAGGGGTAGTGGGGGGGTGGCCAACCCTGCTGCTGCCCTGCTGCCCTGCCCCCCGGCTGCAGAACCTGACAGTGGTGCGGCATGAGTACCGCTCCAAGGCGTAGCTGAGGGGCGCTGAGGCACCCCCCCCCTCATGCCCCAGTGCAGCCCTTGACCCCCTAGGGCACTCCATCACGCCCAGGGGGTGGAGGGGGGGTGGAGGGGTGGAGGGGGGGGCTGCAGGGACGGGCGCAGACAGTGCTGACAGTGAGGGTCAAGCCACCAGCTGCCTGGCTGTCGAACCCTGAGGCAGACGCAGCCAGCCTCCCCCAGGGAGCTGAACCCAGGGAGCTGAACCTGGCCCGGCCCGGCTCCTGGGGGGCACCAAGGCTGGCGGCGGGGGCGGGGCGAGCCGGGGCAGGGCGCACTGCGGCCCCTGGGCAGTGCCCCCTGCAGCAGTGCCCCCTGGGCCCTGAGGTACACCTAGCCAGCCTCCCTCTCCCTCTGACCCAGCTGCCTCCCTCTCCCTCTGCCCCCCTGTGCCCCCCTGTGCCCCAGCTGCCCCCAGGGCTAGATACTAGAGCTGGGCAGCTGTGCCACACCTAGCCACCAGCATCCCAGCAGCACCGCCAGCGCACAGCAGGGGGGGGTGGCAGGGGGCAGGGGGGGGGGCAGCCGCCAGCCGCTGTGCAGCCAGCCGCTGGCGATGTCGCCGGGCCTGCCCCCCTCCTTCTGCTGCTGGTAGGGGTGACCCCCCCCCTGACCTGCATGCTGAGCGCCTGCACCAGGACTGGACTGAAGCAGCATGGATGCGCCGCGACAGCTCAGCTGTCCGCGCATTAGGCTGCTGCTGCTGGGGCTAAGGTGGCGGTGGCCACACACTGCCACATGCTCCAGCGAGTAGCAGGCAGCAGCAGGGGGGCGGCAGCAGCAGCAGGGGGGCGGCAGGCAGCACGGAGGTCTGCTGCTCCACTATAGACGTCAGAGGTGCACAGCCAGGCGCAAAGTGTGACTTGTGAATAGAGTGTGGAGTTAGGAGGCAGCAGCAGGCGGGGTTAGGCGGGGCGGGGACAAACAGTTTGGTGTCGGTACCAGCTGCTGCCCTGCCCTGCTGCCTGAGCCTCAGGGGCCGCAGTGGCCGGACTGTGGTTTTGGCGCAGGGGGGAGGCAAGGCTGCTGACAGGCTGACAGCCCCCTCCCCCCGGCTGCACTGGGGTGGCCCATACTCCCCCAGGGGCTGGATTTGGTTAGACCATGGCCGTGGCCACAAGGTCAACCGTGGCTGCCTGGCTGTCACCACGCGATGGGGCTGTCAGCCTTGCAGCGGCAGGCCAAGCCAAACCCTCACTCCCCCCCTCACCCTCCCCCTCCCCAGGGGCTGGTCTCCTGTCGCTTGGGGCAACGAGCAGCACGGCAAGCGCACATCAAGGGGTGGAGAGTGGGCTGCTTTGCTGCCAGTGGCAGTCAGGGTAGGCAGGGGTTCACACATTTCACACCCATGCTCTGCCCCTTAGCCTGAGGTGAGGTCAGAGGTGATCAGCGCATTGTAGGGTGGAGGGTGGATCAGGCGGACTTCCAGCAGGCGGTGCGAGGTGTGCAGGAGGTGTCGTTGGGCGCGCACTGCAGGGTGGCTGGGGCAGGCCGACACGTGATGAGCAGGCATTAGCCTGGCAGCCAGCATCCGAGTAGGCATCACAGTGGGCAAGGCCTCGCAGCCGTACCAGGTTGGCGGTTACTACCGTTTGAAACAATTGCCATCATTGTCGTCATCATCAACATGAACAAAACAGAAACCAGGGTCCCTGACCAGCTAAGGTTGAATCAACTTTGCCAGGCTATGGGATTGAGTGGAAATCTGGTCAACGACATTCCGGGCATGTTTGTCACTCTTTCTCTAGTCCGCACCCAGGCAGCAGCAACGGCACGGCCACGATCGCCAACAAATATCGCTAGGGTTGAGTAAACAACGTGAAGTCGCGCGCCGGTTTGGCGAGTGTGACCAGTGTGATCGCACCTATCCCAAGCGTCTGTCACCCGGGACTGCTGCCCAGGAAGACTAGTCGCAGTGCTGCCTTACTCCACCACCAGCGGCCAGGGTAGAGACGGGGGAGTGAGGGGCAGGGGGGTGCAATGCAGCTGTAGCCACACTCCACTGCCAGACTATTGGTGCCGCCACTAGCAGCCACTGGTTGTGCAAGCAATGGCCCCCTAGACACAACCCTGGGAACGCTGCCAGACAAGCAACACCCAGCTACCCCGCACCTACCTGCACCTGCCCCCCCTGCCCCAATGGCCGCCACCCCCTCCCCATAGCAACAGCTGCTATGAGGGGACTGAGGCTCCGGGTTGTTGCCAGAGTGCTGTGTGCTGCTGTGCCCTTCAGCTCTGATGCTGCCCGCTCACTGTCCTCACTGCCCGCTCACTGAGCTCACTGCCCGCTCACTGAGCTCAGGATCAGGCCCTACAAGTCCGCGACAGGCCCTGCCTCAGCGGCACCTACACGGTGGGCTGAGCCCCTGGCCTTCTGCCCCTGCCCCCTGGCCCCTGCCCCCCTCTGCCCCTGGCCCGCTGCACGTCTGCTGCTGCTGGTGCCTTACCCCTCCTGACCAGCAGAGCCAGCCTGGCCGGCAGAGCATTTTCCAAGCCTTGCTCCAGATGCCCCAGATGGAGGGCAGAAGGGGGAGGGTCAGCGGGGGGAGGGGGGGGGGGGCAGTTGCCGCCTGGGCTGACTCCAGCGCAGAGTTGGCTCACCCTCCTGCTGCACCAGGTCCCTGCCCAGGGTAGGTCCAAGGGCCAGGGGCCGCCTGCCTCCAGCCCCACACCTCACCTCCACCGCCAGGCCTCCACCGCCAGACCTCCACGCCCAGACCCAAACACACAGCCCGCTCTTGCACCACATGCTGCCTCTTGCCCACGGTCCGAGGAGGGCTGCTGGTCAGGGCCATGAGCAGCGCAGCGGGGCGGCGGGCCGGACAGGACACGCCCTGTCAGCCGCGCCCCATCCCGTCAGCCGTCAGCCCTGGAGTATCGCCAGCGCCTTGCGAACCTGGCGTTCCGATGGCGTCGGGGCCGACGCTTCGCATGCAGCGCGCGAGGGCGTGAGCTCTGGCCGCTCCTCCTTCACACTGTGGAGCCACGAATCCTTGCGGCCGCGGCCTTTCAGCGCGTAGTGCCGGGTGTAGCCGCGACGCTTCTCGGCCTTGGCCTTGAAGTCACTGCGAGTGAGAGGCGTGGAGAGCGCACTGCTGTAAGGGGTTGGCGGAGCAAGTCCGCAGTCAGTTGAACACCGGGCATGTGGACAGTGAGGAGTGAGAAGGGAGGAGAAGAGTGGGAGCTGGGTTCAGGGCTCATTGAGGTCAGGGGTCAATTGGGGCAGCCCAGCACTGGCAGCACTGTGTGGTAGCCCAGCGCTGGGCAACAGCAGGGGGCTAGGGGAGGCTGGCATTTGGGGCTGTGATGTTGTGCTGTTGTGGCAGGGTGTTCGCTTGGCTGACGAGCGCTGCGCTGCGCTGCGCTGCGCTGTGCTGTGCTGTGCTGTGCTGATACATCAGACACTGTCACTGGCCAGGTGTGCCTGGGGGTGGCAGCTCAGGGCTTGCAATGCGGCTGGCCTGCCACCTGCAGCAGCCCATGGCAGGGGCCCCAGCCTGCAGCAGGTCAAGGGCCTCCCTTCCATGGCCATAACATTGTAAACATGTGCAAGTGCAGCAGGCAATGGAGGGGTGCAGCCTGCGGCATTGGAACAGCTAGGGGGCCAATGCAGCAGGCCCTCGGCCACTGCTGCTGCTGCTGCTGCTGGCTCTGCCGCTGGCACTGCCACTGCCTCTGGCGCTGCCGCTGCTGCTGCCACACCCAGGATGTTCCACAGGCTGGAGGTGACTGTAGCGAGAGGCTGGTGTTCTAGGCTAACCCCCTGTCACAGCGTGATTTCTCTGAGCTGATTTTGGGATGCTGGTTGTGGGATCCAATTGCGTCGCTGATGGACACCAGCCTATCACATAGCCAATGTGTAGTGAAGAAGTGTGTTTTTTGCGCGTGGCATGCTCGTTGCGGCGTCGTGCTGACCCGCACCTTGCTTCATCAGCCCCGGGAGCGCTGGTCCACCAAGCCACACCAACTATCGCAGCCAGAACCTTGATCGCCAGACCAACGTTCCCATCCGGGATAAGCCCTGTCAAGTCCTTGATGCCCATCGTGGCGCCCGCAGCTGTGTTCGGCGCGGAAATGTGCTCTGTGCCGACACCATGCGGACAATGCACTTTATAATGGGCGTGTGCTGATTGATGTCGAAAAGCAGCACGGCTTCGATGAGCTTCACTGAGTGCTCTGTCACAGAAGACTAGAATCAGCTGGAGAGGACAAATCGGGAACATGAGTCTGGACTTGCATGCCTATCCTCGAAGCTTAGGATGGGTCCGGACGGCGGACGGCCCTTGCCTCCAAGTAAGGCGTTCCCAACATGGGGTTGGCAATCTTCATGCAACTGCAGCCCACCTACTCAATCTTTTGATGTAACGTTTGTTGCGTCTGCTGCGATGTGAGATTGCGCGTTTAATGTAAGACTGGAATTGCCATTGGAGTCTTTCGATGCGGGCAGCCACATGTGACCCCGAATGTGTCCCAATCGCAGACCGTGGTTAGCTACACCGGTAAGCTACGTCCTTGGCTATCCGTTAGCGATGCACGACATGTCGGTGGCGCACACCACTGAAGTCCGGCAAACATGGCTGCGCGAGGTTCCTGATGGTGCAGGCCGCTTGGCGAGGATGTGAAGAAACTCGAAACTGTGTGTGGCAGCGCTGTATCGCTGTAATGGTGGGCGGCACAGTAGGGACTAGTCACCCCCTCCATCTATGATCCGCTTTATGTTTTGCACCATTGAACAAACAGCCTGACCTCACACAGATTTTTTATAGCATACTCACTAACGCGTCCGTGGTACTATTCAGCTCAATCATTGGGTTTGTATGTGACAAGTTATACCGCTTACAAGGTACACATGCTGATGGCTACAGGTGCACGAGGAGCCGACCGAGCTTGGCTTACCAATCCGCCACGTGGCCACCACCAACACAGCTTGACCCACCATCTCCCAACCTCGTCCTCACCGCCCACCTCCCAATAGCCCCTCCTCCCAACAGCCCAGCCTCCCCCCTACCTCTCCTTCTCCTCGCCTCCTCCCCCCTACCTCTCCTTCACCCATCTCCTTATCCTTCACCTCCCATCACCCCAAGCCAAGCCCGTAGCCCCGCTCAGCCACTCACCCCACCCCTCTCAGTCCCTAACCATGAAGAAGAAGAGATTAAGCAAGGCGCATAGTGCCCATCTCCATGCACTAAACAAGTCGCCAAGGGCTGGCTATCTGCATTGCCCTAACAACATCAAGGCTGCAGCTTGTACGGCACAAGCGACAAACTGTGATCTGCAGGCTGAGGTGCAGCGGTTGAGGGATGTGGAGCAGTCCCTTATGGGCACAGTGGATGGGTTGCAGGGCGACCTAGGCGACCTGCAGGCAGCACACCAAAGCCTGCAGGGTGAGCATACGGCTTTGCAGCAGGTGGTATGCAGAGCGGCAGCTACCAATCACTCCCTACGGGCTGCTCGACACCGCCTCCAGGGTCAGGTGCATATCTACCGGAACAAACACCGCCCCCACCGCTCCCCACTCACCTTCAAGCAGAGGCAGCAGCTGCTGGTTTTGGAGCAACACCCCGTCTCAGTGGAGGTGTTGAGGCGGTGTGCAGAGGCTGGCTACGGAAGGCTGGATAGCCATGGACGGCCCATGGGCAGCATGGCGGAGCAGCTCAGCCCAGCACCCTCACCAACTGACATGTTCATTCCAACTCAAGAGAGCCCTGTGGGGAGGCCAGCAGCCCGGACTGCACCCTACAATGCTCACCACTGCTTGAGCACCGTCAGGTTGCATCTAGAGACAGGTGTCAGCCGCCGTGCCCTCTCCAAGTGCCGACAGTTCTTCGTCTCTGAGCAGTGCGTCCTCCCCAACCCTCACCGGCCAGGCAAGACATCCACAGTTGGGCGTGAATTCCACATCGTGTCCACCTACATGCGGCGCAAGACCCTTGGTAAGATGCAAAGGGGAAGGCAGGGTGGCGTGGGTGGGAAGGGGCTGGGAGAGAGTGGAAGGGGGTGGAAGGGAGTGGTAGGGGGTGGGAGGGGGGGCTGAGGGGAGGGTTGAGGGGGGGCTGAGGCTGGGAATAACCGCATGTCTTTGCTCCGCTGCCTGCTTTCAGACCAACTATTGCGCGCAAAGGCAATACACTTGCAATTTGATGGGTGCACATGCGATCGCCATGGCAAGGTGCTCGTATTGCGAGTGACAGCAGCAGTCACCCCGCAGCACCTGCCAGAAGGCTGGGAGCAGAGACCCGGTGGTGGGGCTGGGGCAAGGGCTGGGGCTGGGGCTGGGGCAAGGGATGGGGCTGGGGCTGGGGCAGCAGCTGGGGCTGGGGCTGGGGCTGCAGCTGGGGCAGCAGCTGGGGCAGTAGCTGGGGCAGCAGCTGGGGCTGGGGCTGGGGCAGGAGATGGGGCAGCAGATGGGGCTGAGGCTGCAGCTGGGGCAGGCCGACTCACCACTCAAGTCACCGATGTGTTGGCTATCATCCCCTTGCCTATTGGCACGGCAGAAGCTCATGTCCAAGTCATAATGCAGGAGCTGCTCCACCACGGCCTCGACAGTGCCTGCATCGCCAGCATCACAGCAGACAGTGCAGCTGTGAACATGGGTGAATATGGTGGTGTTGTCACCCGCATGAGCAAGCTCCTCCAGAGCAAGGGGCAGGCTGGCTGCATTCGGGCGCAGCCCTGCTATAGCCACGGCATACACAACACCCTGCTGGCTGGGCTGGCTGCATTGGGTGGTGACATCCGCCCAGCCATTGAATCCATTGCCAGCTTGCTGGCCCAGTATTGGGTGCCGCTCGGCATGGGAGCATGGGGCGCCAAGCCCCAAGTGCCGTGTGACACACGCTGGGCCAGTCCAGTCGTCACGACTGCCGTCGTCGCGTCCACATGCCAAAAGCAAAACATGTTCCGACTGCTGCTGCGTGTTGCAGGTGCCACTCACAACAGCGTGGCGAAGCGTGCTAGTGCGGCGCGCCTCGCATGTGGCGAAATCGCATGAATTCAAATGCTTATCTTTGGACAGGCACTGAGCACCGCTGAGAGCGAGATAGTTTTTGCTGCGTCTGCCATTTCGTAGATATGACTCTCCTCTGTTATAAGCACTGTTTACATATATTTTTGACTGAGTGGCTGCGGAGATACGGGCTTCGTATCACAGGGGGGTGGTTTTCAGGTAGTTGGGAACGCCTGACTCCAAGTGCCCAGCACCGGCTGCTCGATGGATTTTGCACTGCTGCTTTGCTGAGCCTGCAGGGCTGGGAGGGCAGGTCTGGGGCTGGGAGGGGGTGGGAGGGCAGGAAGGAGTGATAGAGATAGGCCATGGCTGGGAGGCGTGGGGTGGGAGGGGTTGGGGTGAGGGGGGAAATAGTTATCTATATCGAAACATGGCCAAACCACAGCTCACAACATGTGAATCTGTGCAAGGGGTCGCTTTCCATGTATGACTGGCCTGACCAAAACGTCACACAGTCCTACGCATATGCTGCAACGCGGATGCATAGCTTGCCCTATGATGGTCTTCCAATACTGCCAGCACCATCACAACTGTTGTATCAGCCACCACACCACACACGCACAGAAACGCACAAGGCTGGAGATGGCAGGGGCCTGGGGTAGCGTGCGGCCTGGCTGGGGTAGCGTGAGGGCAGTGTCGGGCAGTGGTGCAGACGTCATGCCAGATCAATGTTGAGTCAATGTTGAGGGCTAACCGGCCAAGCAGCCTAACGGCTGACGGCTTAAGCGGTGTAAGCCACCACACACTGCTCACCGCGCTAGGCACCCCCCCGGCCCCGCCTGCCTCCACCCTCAAGCCCCAGCCGGGTCTGCCGCCCCCCGTACCCTTGCCGCCTTCTCCCCCGCCCCGTTCCCACTGCGCCCCGCCTGCTCCCCTGCTGCCGCCTGGCTGCTGAACAGCCTGGCCGCCGCCCTGAGCACCTGGGGGGGGAAGGCCGGGGCGGCGGCGGCGGCGCAGGGGGCGCAGAAGCGGTGCGCGTAGAACAGCGAGCAGGCCTCCCCCGGGCACACTGGCTTGCTGCAGGCTGAGCACAGGCTGCCCAGCACCAGGGGCCGCCGGCTGCTGGCGGAGGGGTCAGCCACCAGGAAGCACTCCTCCAGCAACACAGTGCAGTAGCCTGGGGGGTAGCAGCAGGAGGAGGGCAGGAGGGCAGGGGAAGGAGTGACGCTGGGCGCTCCGAAGCAGCAGTGAAGGATGGCAGTCATTCCCAGCTGCATGTGCGTCAGTGGTGGGCGATTGGGTAGTAATGTAAGTCGGTAACAATCCAGCGCCAAAATCGATAATAAGTCGAAAAAGTTTCAAGCAACCAGTAGCCTGCCCCACCCGCCCGGTGGGCTCCAAGCTCCCTGACTGGAACACGGCCATGAGTGCCAAGCCTCCCTCACTGCTGCCCCCCGGTGGCTGATGCAAAGCCTGCCCCTGCCATCCCTCCCCCTGCCCGTTTCTCAGACCCAGACAAAGGCTCAGCCCACAGGCAGCGCGTGCAGCAGCCTGGGACAAGTCACCCGTTGATCCGCCTATCAGTCTATCAGCCAAAGGCAGCAGGCGCAGCAATAACCGCCTTGTCGCCCTTTGCGAGCAATCCCTGGCCAGCAATGACCTCACCCTCTTTGGTTAAGGGTTAGGGTAAGGTTCAACCTGAATTTGCAGCGTGGCTTGCTGACGCTGACAAGGAACCAGCTGCGGCACCGCCCCAATCAAGCATGGCAGAGCTTACTCCTCACGTCAGGGTTATCTTGAACACCCCAGCAACCAGGACCTTCAGACCGCCAAGCTGACGAAGCTGGGAAACATGAAGGTGCCCAGCCAGCGCTGGGGCTGCTGAACCCAGCTGGTGGTCTTTCGTTGGCAAAGCTGGGCTGGGGTTGTGAGGTGGGGTGAAGACGTGGTGCTCCTGGCCTGTCGCAGGGTGTTGGTGTGGAGCAGCAAGAGCAAGAGCGCGACAGGCTACCTGGCAAGGTGGTGCGGGGGTGTGAGCACCATAGCAGCCAGGTCACCTCCGATGTGACTATGCCACAGCCCTGTGATCATGCAACAGCTGGGCGCCTCACATCGGGGCTGTCTTCAACCACCTGAGTCATCAACCACCTCATCAGGCCTGAGGGCTGGAACCCCCCAGCAAGGGCAGGTGGACCTATCTGCCTGGTGTGCCCAGCCTGGAGCCAGCGGCTTGCCCAGCCAGCGCGGGGCCTGATGTGCTGTTCCCAGCTGCAGCCACACCAGCCCCCACAGCCCCGACGCAGCCACGCAGCCGCACAGCCAGCAGCCTCTGACCCCGGACCCAGCACTCCCCCGCCAGCCAAACACATCAAGGCTGGGCAGGCAGCTGGGCTTGCCCAGGCCCTTCAGGGCACACGCAAGGGCGAGAGCAAGACTGGCAAGACCAAACCATCACCACAGCCAGGCAGGTAGGTAGGCAGACACTGCAGTGCCACGCTGAACATGCAGCACATCGGGGAGAGCAGGTAGCGCCCACTGGCGCTGTGCTGGTGGCCAGAGCAGGGGGCCAGCCAAGGGCAGGGAGTGCTACAACCTGGGCTACAAGAGGCTGCGAGACCACCCACCCAATGCTCAGCAGCAGCAGCAGCAGCAGCAGCAGCAGCAGCAGCAGCCGCCTGCTGTGGCACATCAGAGTGTGCCGTGCCTTGAGCTGTTTCAGCATACATTGGCTGAATGTGGGTTATGCCAAAATAATCAGTCGCCCCTGAGCTTGTAAGGCGGCACATGCTGGCCACATTACCCCCATGCAGCTCACATCACTTCAAACTGAATCAGCTCATGCGCTGCAGGGTGCAGCCGCCGCCCCCATGTGGCGCTGGTCCTTGCAGCCTCATCCACCCCCCGTCACTGTTGTAAATGTAGTGGGTACTGAGGCTGAAGGTGACTCAGGCAACAGGCCTGGTGGTGCGGTGCAAGGTGCAGCATGCAGTGCTTGGGTTCCAGCTAGGCACACACACAAGACTGGCGTGCCTGGCCTGCACAGGACCCTGACCCTGCAATGGCGCAGTGAAACAAGTTGAGTTCAGATGATGACAGTGTGTGTCAGGAGCAGTGCCCAGGTCCTCATGGCGGCGCATCAGCTATATTAGCACGAAAGCTAGAGCAGCCTGGCTGGTCGCAGCCCGTGCAGCGACAGACAATGCTCAGTCAACAAAGAGCGCGCATCACCCATCTTGACGGCATAACTGTGCGGCATGCCCATTGGTGGTCCATGGGGTATGAGCCCGCCTGCCTCCCTGCATGCCTCCCTGACTAACAGTGTTGCCTGAGAGGCCAGGGTTGCCCACCTCCCCCCATCTCATGTAGGGGAGCGCTTTCAGCAACACATCATCAGACCGAAGTAAAATGACTGCGCAGCTGCTCCAAGATGTAAGGACATGACCCACGCAGTGCACCGAATGTAGTCAGGAAGCCGGTCTCCCCGCTGCACACGCCGCGGCACCTTGTTTGCGAGTGTCGGACGGCTCGTCCAGCGTTCGGCCATGGCGCTGGTAGGGCGCGGAAAAGCCGCACACACTGCAGGTGAAGACTGGCCCCATCACCTAGCACTTGACGCTTTGTGGCTGGCTGGGGTCTTCGCCCATTACCCAATACCCAGCATTGCTGCGTTGCTTCCGTAGAGTACCGTGAAACAACCATGTGGACATGTGTGTGACAATCATGAAAATCTTTAGTATATGTAGCTGCCTCGCGTTGCTATTGTTTATGGCGAGGAAGAAGAGACGAACCGGTGTGGGTGGGCCTAGAGCAGTGCCGGAGGACCCCGACTTCGACATAGTTGACCGCGACGAGGCAGGCCAACCCGACTTGACCGAGGCACAGCGCAAAAGGAAGGCTTCAGGAGAGGCCCGCGCTGCCCGCAGCAGGGACAATACGTTCCACGCAAGAAAGGCCAAATTAGCCCACCTCACCGACCACCTCCCGCAAGCGCTTTGGGACGCCTTCCTTGACAAGGCTGTGCGCCCACGAGTGAAGGCCATCAGCGAGCGGGGGGTGATTGGCAGCCTCCTGTTGGGCTTCCTCGTGCGCGACTTGTTTACCCTGCACGTAGCCGACCAGCTTGACGCGCAAGGCCAACCACTGTCATACACAGACACAGACATCCCAGTCTCCGCAGCAGGTCACCCCCGCCATTGGCCCCGCAAATGTGAGACGGTCTGGGGCGCGAATCTCCGTGTAGCTCGCGACAAAGTTTTGACGCAGCCGGGTGTAACAGGCGTATGCGGCACCCAGCAGCCGCAAAACACTAGCTCAGATCGGCGCCCGCCCAAACCTGACCTGTGCCTTCCGCTCCTAAAAGACTCACGCACATCATAAGGCGAGGCTAGCAATCCTTCTACGCACGCCGTAAGCCAACGGCACAAGTGCAGTACGCCTGCTTGCATGTCAGTGCATGGAGCATATAACTCGTGAATGTGCGCACAAGTCAGTCAGCTGGCACCCCTTACCTCACTGGCGTTGCGGCATGACTCTATGCAAATGTAAGCTGCCTTATAATAGCGCTACATCATCACTTGGCAATATGTTGTCGGGATGGCTCGGGATGGCTCTGGCTTTCAGTGTTACATGTGCCGTGGTGCCTCAACCTTCTTCCTCAACTTCAGCAGGCACATGTCACGCAACTCATTCTTTGATTTACTTGACACCCCTCTGATGTTATTGTGCTTGCACCATGCTTTCAATAGGTCCTTGTTCAGTGTATCAAATTGAGGCATATCAGGGGTGTCCAAGCGCATGAGCCTAATACATTCTGCATTCAAAGCAGCTTGCCTAGCAGCTTCCTTGTCTAGCAGCATGGGCATTGGCTCAAGAGGCATCGAACCACGGCATTGTGCACCACACGGCTGAGGGGGGTTGCTCATGCGTGCACCACAAGCACATGCCGTCATTGACCACATGAGCTCACCCTCGGTATTAGCAGGAAAATACATACTGTGTTGTGCACGAGACCCTTGTACTGTACCCTTGAAGCTGTCGGCATCCTCATCTTGCTTGTAGCACTCCTTCACCAACCCCTCATCCAACACCAAGCACTCCCTCCTCATCACTTTTGCCCTGTCCCGGTGGGCCTTGCATGCACCAACTTGGGATGCAGGCTCTGTGTGCTTTTTATTGAAAGCAGCTGTCAGCTGTTGAGCCCTGCACGTGGCCAAGCCATCATGATCTGCAAGGACCATATCCCTGAGCTTATGCTTTAAGACTCCACCCTCTGAGTCATGCCTGCCCTTGAAGTGGGAGGTGGCACCATACGACCACCACAATGGCACAGACAAGTTCAGTGCCATGCGACGATGTTGTTGCAATGCTGGGGTACCTTTGAACTGCCCTGCACAACCATCAGACCACATGAACAACTCCTGCAAGTCCATGCCAGCGTTGTGCTTTAAGTGGGCAATCACCTGATACAATGCGGCCTGTGTGACTGGTGCGCTCTGATCATTGCCGTCTGTCAAGACATAAACCGTCTCTTCCCTGTAGGCATCACTGGCAGTTTTAAAATACACACATGCTACAAGGATGCCCACACACTCACGATAAATAAGGCCGACGCGAGGGCCTTTTTTGCATCGGAAGGACTTTCTGCTCCGATAGAACGATAGAGCGTTGAGTTTAAGGGGGACCTCGCTCTTGAATGAAGTCCTAACTCGCAGCGGTTGCGAAGATACATCCATCCGCGCGCGAGGTACCCCCCCCTTTTTAGGAATCTGCACAGATGTTGGTTAAATGAGCCCGGCATCTGTGCAGATGCATGTCGATGCCTTTAGGAAAAGCGACATCTGTGCAGATGCCGGTTATTAAATCTGTGCAGATGCATAAAAGGGCGACATCTGTGCAGATGTTGGTTATAATTTAAGGGCGACATCTGTGCAGATGCTAATAAGGGCGACATCTGTGCAGATGCCGGTAATTAAATCTGTGCAGATGCACAAAAGGGCGACATCTGTGCAGATGTTGGTTATAATCTAAGGGCGACATCTGTGCAGATGCTAATAAGGGCGACATCTGTGCAGATGCCGGTAATTAAATCTGTGCAGATGCAAAAAAGGGCGACATCTGTGCAGATGCTGGTTATAATTTAAGGGCGACATCTGTGCAGATTTTAATAAGGGCGACATCTGTGCAGATGCCGGTAAATAAATCTGTGCAGATGCACAAAAGGGCGACATCTGTGCAGATGCTGGTTATAATTGAAGGGCGACATCTGTGCAGATTTTAATAAGGGCGACATCTGTGCAGATGCCGGTAAATAAATCTGTGCAGATGCATACAAGGGCGACATCTGTGCAGATGTTGGTTATAATTTAAGGGCGACATCTGTGCAGATGCTAATAAGGGCGACATCTGTGCAGATGCCGGTTTTTAAATCTGTGGAGATGCATAAAAGGGCGACATCTGTGCAGATGTTGGTTATAATTTTAGGGCGACATCTGTGCAGATGCTAATAAGGGCGACATCTGTGCAGATGCATACCTCGACATCTGCACAGATGCCAAGTAAGCATACAGATTACGCAAAGGCACCGCGAAGGAAGCAAAGTCACCGCGAAGGAATCAAGACTCTTCCATTATTCAGCAACCTGTGTGATATCTGCATGAAGTTTTCGCAAAGGGGGCGCGACGGAAGCCAATGAACCGCGAAGGAGCTTAGATTGCCCCATATAGCAGCAATGAGCAGCCAGGAGCAGCCAACAAAAATCGTCGCCAAAAGGCTAGCTACGAGCCAACCAGCCGCTTAGGCGACCAGATGCCATCAGGTTAAGCGATAGGTTCAAGAGATAGCGACAGAAAACGGAAGGAGGTGCAGCGATGCAGCGACGCAGCGATGCAGCGACACAGCGATGCAAAGATGCGGCATAAGAAATGCATGAGGTGCAACTAGGACACGTAGCCAGAAGCCTGTGAGACGGAGCGGAAGAGGAGTGGAGGAGCCCGGAGCACTCGTGCAAATTAAGGGCTGGCTGGCTTGAATAACTTGAGAGTTCAGGTCTGACACTTGGCATGTAGGTTGTTGAGACGTAGGGGAGGTCAAGACTCTTTTGGGCCAAAGTGTAATTCTCACTCGGTGTCGAGTTGTTGGACCAGGTGTGGGGCTGTGACCCTGATTTTGGCTAAGGGAGTTGGCACCGAGTGATCAAAGTGTCTTTTCATGAAATGTGAGTATGAGAGGTTGTAGAGGGTGGTTACAGGTGCCCAACCTAGTAGGTAGCATGCAAAAAATCCAAGCCAGTGATGAGCTATGGCCCGTGTCCTAGGACCCTGCGCAGGGTCCTAGCGTCACCATGGTCGTAGGACCCTGCGCAGGGTCCTGGCGACCCTGCGCAGGGTCCTACTGACCCTATGAGTCAAGAGTTTTCCAGGTTTTGTTCTGACCCTGTGTGCCAGGAACTGTCAGGCTTCCCGCAGGCCCTTTGCTAGGTCCTGTCGTTTCTGTTTGGTATCCTCCCGACTCCACTCGCGCCGATTAAGGCCGGAAGTCGCCTACATCATTTCTCCCGGGAGACATACCGCAGATAGCCCCAGGAAAGGCCGACTCATCGCCGTTGTAATCATTGAAAAACTCAAAGTTGCTGCGATGTTATAACTATTTGAAATCCGAAAAAACCCTGCGCAGGGTTTTGATGACCCTGCGCAGGGTCCTAGTGCATCGGTCATTTGCAGGGTCCTGACGACCATTTGCAGGGTCCTGGTGACCCTGCGCAGGGTCCTAGCGACCCTGCGCAGGGTCCTACTGACCTCATTTGCAGGGTCCTGTAACCCGGCGCAGGGTCCTGTCGACCCTGTGCTGGGTTCTGATGGCAGTTTTTACAGGGTCCTGCTGACCATATGCAGGGTTCTGGTGACCCTGCGCAGGGTCCTGGTGACCCGGCGCAGGGTCCTGGCGACCCTGTGCAGGGTTCAGATGGCAGTTTTTACAGGGTCCTGCTGACCATTTGCAGGGTTCTGAAAACCCTGCGCAGGGTCCTGGTGACCCGGCGCAGGGTCCTGGCGACCCTGTGCAGGGTTCAGATGGCAGTTTTTACAGGGTCCTGCTGACCATTTGCAGGGTTCTGAAAACCCTGCGCAGGGTCCTGGTGACCCGGCGCAGGGTCCTGGCAATCCTGTGCAGGGTCCTGATGGCAGTTTTTACAGGGTTCTGCTGACCATTTGCAGGGTTCTGGTAACCCTGCGCAGGGTCCTGGTGACCCGGCGCAGGGTCCTGGCAACCCTGTGCAGGGTCCTGATGGCAGTTTTTACAGGGTTCTGCTGACCATTTGCAGGGTTCTGGAAACCCTGCGCAGGGTCCTAGTGACCCGGCGCAGGGTCCTGGCAACCCTGTGCAGGGTCCTGATGGCAGTTTTTACAGGGTTCTGCTGACCATTTGCAGGGTTCTGGTAACCCTGCGCAGGGTCCTGGTGACCCGGCGCAGGGTTCTGGCAACCCTGTGCAGGGTCATGTAGACCCTGTGGAACCTGTTCCAAACCCTGCTATGCTTCCTACCATCTACCATCTACCATGATGCCAATGTTCCATGTCTTCAATGTCATGCCATATTATGCCATCCTGCAACTCTATTCATGGTATTCACGACTGTTTGTCATGTCCTCCTAGGAATGTAAGGATGCATGCCTGTAGTGGCTGATGGCGTGACAGCGCAGCAGTCGCAGCATAGCAGCGTAGCAGCCCTAGCAGCAGCAAGAGCAGCAACAGCAATACACCAACAGCAATGTGTACCAGCTGTGATTGATGCGTGATTAGCTGCGGCTGAGGCTGTGTGCAGGCACAAAGAACATACGACCGTAGCCCTCCCCGTCCTCAAAGCTGGTCACAAAGACTGTGAAGATCTTGGTGGCATCAAACATATACCAATGCTCATCTCCATAGCCCTGGTGCATGCTGCCCATGGCTGACTGCTGCGGGCGGTCCTGAACAGGTGGAAGAGGGTCAGCCTGCCGCTGTGATGCACCGGCTGCAAGCCTCTGGGACTTCCTGGTGCCACCTGTGGTGGCTGCCTCCGCTGCTGCCTGCTCCACCCCACGCTTTGCTGACCTGTGCTGCTGTGGCCCACCTATACCGCTTGGCCCAGCAGCCCCTTCTGCATTTCCGTCTCCTGGTGGCTCTCCCCCCTGGCATCCTGCCTCAGCCGCTGCTCCTGCTCCTGCTGCCTGCTGTGGCCTGGGAACAGCCTGACCAGTTGCTGCCAAACATGAGGGGTGGGATGTAGGGCGGGTCAAGTAGATGCGGCTGACTGCTAGGCGTAGGAACACCCCAGGCAGGTTGGGGTGCTCCAAACGAACCCAGAACTTCACATGGCCAGCCCAAATGGCCCACTTGTCGTCGTCGAGCCTGAACGGGATGCTGACCCAGGTGTTGTTGCGGGTTGAGGGGCGTTTGTACACACTGCTGAACACAATGGTGCCATTGCAGTCTGCTCGCTGGTAGTACCGCACTGGATACGGGGGTGCAGCGACCCGTGGAGCCTCTTTGGCCTCCTCCGCTGCCTCCCTTGCATTTAGGGCCTCACCAAACACCTGCTTGACGTGCCATGGGCGCCATGGGGTGGCCACGTCGCTCTTCTGCAGATCCTGGACTGCCTTCATGCAGCCCCTCATCATGGCACCCGGGCTGTTCTGCAGGGGGCACTCTGCACTGCCCGCTCCCAGCAGCAGGGCCTGCTGCCCGTCCTGTGTCAGCTCGTCCTTCAGGCGGGCATTGTAGTCCTGCTGTGCCTCCAGCTCAGCCCGGTCAAGCAGCCTCTTGCTGGCGTTATGCCCGGCCACCCGCATGGCAATGTGGGCATCCAGCTGGGCTCCAGGAATGCCGCTGGTGGTGATGGACTTCAAGTCATGCAGGTCACGCTCGATCCAGAGCTCGCCAAACAGGCATGTCCTGCCCACATTGTTCTCTTGCATGTACAGCCTGTGCACACCACATCCATGATACCATGTTGATGCATGGTCTGCCTGCAGCATGCATGCATTGTTGATGGGTAAGGTTGGCCTGCATGCTACTGTTTAAACTCTCACCTGCAGGCCGTTGTGTGGAGGTTTGGGCAGACTTGGTCAGTAGGCACAGACAGCTTGCCCTCGTTGTCTCCATGCGCAGCTTGAAGCAGAGGATCACGGCGGCAGCGCTCCAACCTGGCTGCATAGGTCTTCAGATGTGCATAGCCTGCCTCCATTCCCGCAGGTGTGGCGCTGTTCTCCGAGCCTGTATTTAGCAGACATTTACTCATTGTTAGGTATATGTTAGTCATCATGCAGTGGGACCGTGCCTGTAAATGTTGGTATGCAAATTACCTGGTGTCAAGTAGTGCAGCATAGCGCCCTCCAAGGCTGTCCACAACCCACGGTAGGGCTCTGGCAAAAGGTTGCCCCGCAACACGATGGGTGAGAAGTGCACATACCAGTGCTTGTAGTCCTCCATGCGCCATCCACTGCATGATGACATGGGCATTGCAGCACCAGTGCACTGTTCAGCGTGTCATGACATGCACCTTGCATTGTTCTCATCCTTGCTTGTCAGTTGTGATATGATTATGACATACTGCACAACATGATGAAGGCTTACGTGCGGTTGGCAAGGTCTCCCAGGTCCCGTCCCAAGTCAGATGGGGATTGAATGGCTGCTCCACGCTTCAGTATCTCACGCCGCACATTAATGTGAAGGCCATCTGCACTCATGAACCAATCCAGCTGGTGCTTGAGCAAGCCATACATGAAGCTGTGGTACACAGGCACCAGGTGAGCCAACCGGGCGTCCAGGTGTTGCAGCAGCAGGGGCAGGAGGGGCTGGGCGTGGCAGCCCACCACCCTAGGGTCGCCTTGAGACCACCCATGGATGAAGGGGGCACCTCGGTCCATGATCTGCTCGTGGGTGAACTTCATGCGCACGTCATAGATGAGCACATACTCCTGCAGTCCACCACCGCAAGCAAGGATGGTGTGTGCCTAGGGATCCTCTTGTCTGATTTCAATAGCACATGCTGTCGAGTGTGTCAAGTGTTCCATACCTGCCGGTTGGAGCCTGGTAGGGTCTGCAGCGTTGGCGAGTCGTAGCCAAGGGGCGCCTTCTCTGTAGGGGGGTTGGCGGGCTTGCTGATGTTGCAGTTGTAGCACATCTTCAGGGCGCTGTGGCCCATGCCCCTTGTCAAAGTGGCTCTACATGCACACAATCACGCAATTGCAGCCTTAATGGGTGTCATATGTTTGTGGATGGTACATGGCAGGGTACATGTTGTATAGGGATAGATTGGACTGGGAGGTGGTGGAACCACGTGTAAGTGCAAGCTGTTGGTCTTTGTCCCACTCACGTTGCTGGGGTATCAGCGATCGATACCACTGGGACTCCATGGATGCGGACAGGATCAACACGGGCAGGAGCCACACCATCAACACCTGGGCCTGTGAGGGTAGACATTGAGGGCTGTGAGGGTAGACATTGTGCATTGTAAGGGTGCATGCGAGCGTGTGATAGCAGAGGAATTGGTGTCATTGTTTGCAGCATCTGAGTCAGTGCAGTTCACAATGACCCTCTCTTCTCCACGGGGTTGGGTGTACGAAGGGCCATCCATATTGAATGCCCTGCTAGAGGCATCAGGGGCTGATCGGCACCTTACATTCAAGGAGGCATTCGAATAGCTAGATGCCCCTGGGCCTGGTGTAACAAGACAACTGCCCCAATGTCCCCCACCTTTCAATGCCTAGACTAGACCGTGAGAATTCAATACTGTGCATGAAGTCATAACACCAAATCGAGCAAACTTCGAATCGCTACATAACGAAATACTTTACACCACCACAAAGCCAATGGAGACAGCTACTGAGGCGATGAAGCGAGTCATGCCTATCTTCTGGCCTCGATTCGCCGTGCCAAACCAAGTGCGTCAGCACTTACAGCGAATGATGTTGCGGGATGTAGAAGAATCAAACCATTCAATACATGGCAAGCAGGAGGCGACGGCATTGGCCCCCATGTCAGAGCGGGTCAAACTAATAGCAGCTGGAGTGGCGTTGAGCCAGGACACAGCAAAGAAAGTCACCATGACTAAAGACGACCTATTTCAGTTTGTGCACAGGTAGGAAGCACGCCAACCATGATGCTGAGTATGTTACGCCCGCTTTAACCCAGTCACTTCTTTCACAGGTCATGGGAGGATACTTCATATCCAGCGTCCACAAACAACCGAGCACAGTGGCAGGGGTTGCAAGCATTCTTCGCCACAAAATGGCTAGCAGCGCAGCAACAGTTCGTGAACCTGCAGGCAATGTACTGCAAAGGTATTGAAGGAGTGCCATGCAAACAAGCAAGCACAACCCCATACAGTTGCCAATAGTACTTGCCTAACGTAAGCGAACTGGACTTACCTTACCTTCATCCAAACGACATACTCATGTGCATACCTACTAATCCAGCCTGCAATGTCATGCTGGCTGCACGCCTGCAGCCAAAGTCGACCAGGACTTGCCTGATGAGTACCTGCAGCTGAGGCAGACATGCAAGAACCAGTGGCAAAGGATGACTCCAGACACTCCGTCAAGCCAACAGGGCATCTCACAGGTTACTTCGGCCACATCCACTCAGCAGCAATTACAGACGCTGCAGCAAGAGCAAGGCCAGGAGCAGGGGCAGAGGCAGGTGCAGCAGGGGCAGCAGGGGCTGTGGCAGCAGCAGCAGCAGCAGCAGACGCAGCAGCAACAGGAGCGGCAGGGACAGCAGCAACAGCCTCAGGGTCATGGGCAGGAGCAGCAAGAAGGGCAGGGGCAGCAGCAGCAGCAGCAGCAGCAGCGGCAGCAGCAGCAGACATCAGGGCCAGCTGCACCATGGCCCACATCTGCAGGCACTTCCAGGGTAGCAGCTACACCTGAGGGGTCAGCAGCAGCAGCAGGGGCAAATGCGGCTAGACAGCATGATGAGGCTGGCTTGTCTTCAGCTGCAAAGAAGAGGAGAACAGAGCAAACCTCTGAGACGCAGGTGCAAAAAGGCAATGGGCCTATTTATGGCGTGACGTGAATGTCGTGCTTTGGTACACGTGTTTTGCATGCATTGGTACAGGTCACACATTACAAGCATTTGTTCACGGGCCATGATCATGTACATTTGCCATGAATCACAGGTTAAAATACGTACGTGAGAAGAATTGTAATGGCAAATGCATACAATTAATGAGTGAACTTACGTTTCACGTATACCTATGATGCGTGTGTATTGCAGGCACAACCACAAGAAGAGACAAAGGAGAAGATCCATGACCTGGAACAAGAGCTCCAAAACCTCAAGGTAAGAATCAAAGCATAAATTGAACAATAACAATGGATAAAGAGCTTGCTACTACTACTTGGATCGCAGGCAATGATCAGCATGATGGCGACAGGTACAGCAGGCACATCCAAACCACAGGTGAATGTTGGTGGTGTCATATACGCGGTAGTGATTAGGAATATTAGGACACAGCAACAAGGCACCAGGACCCTGCACAGGGTCACCAGGACCCTGCGCAGGGTCACCAGGACCCTGCGCAGGGTCACCAGGACCCTGCGCAGGGTCACCCAGGACCCTGCACAGGGTCACCAGGACCCTGCGCAGGGTCACCAGGACCCAGCACAGGGTCACCAGGACCCAGAACAGGGTCACCATGACCCAGCACAGGGTCACCAGGAACAAGCACAGGGTCACTAGGACCCTACACAGGGTTACCAGAACCCTGCACAGGGTCTTAAGCACCTGCAATATTCATCGGCATTCACGGTCTACAAGTACTAATAATCCAACAGGCAATCACATAGACCTACGTTGCATACATGCAGGCTGGCACAGAAGTCTTCCTCCAGCCAGTACAGGCGTGGAACTTCCCCATGAACATGCGGGTGCGTTAATGGCAACAAATCTGCAGCAGCAGGAGCAGCAGAGCACACAATGAAATCACATCTTATGCACGTGCAGGGCACAGTGTTCCAGCAGCCAACGTACAAGGCATACCCTGGCAAGGTCTTCAAGCAAGGCCAGGAGGCTCAATGCAGGAACGAAGCGCTGGCCGCAGGGCTGACAGTGTATCAGCTGCCACAGGACGTCCTTCCTGTGTTGGAGGTGGTGATGGCCATCATCTACATAACCCGGGTGTACTGCAGCTTGATTTTCAGCTCAGTGCGGCCTCAACAAACCCCGAAGCAACGCACGGAGTACATCACGCAGTATGGCACTGGGCAGAGGCTGCAGGTGCTGTTGGCCAAGTCACCCTCAGGCAAGCTGGACCTGACCTTCAAAACCCTCAACAACGCTGACACCAAAGCTATCAACGACCAACTGACGGATGCGCAGAAAGCCGAGGTGAGACGTGACAAGATTTCTGAAGTTAGCACACAGCAACGATTGCAAAACAGCACACATCTTAAAATAAACATTCACACCAAATACCAATCACTTCAGACCATATTCACATGTGTGTTACATGCAGGTACAGAAGCACAAAGAAGTCCTGACAAAGTACTTCACGCGCTTGCTACCCGTCTTGGTGAAGCTGCTAGACAGGCCTATCAATGCCTTGGCAACCATCATCAACGACCCAGTCAACAAGAGAAAGATGGTTGGAGAGGGAGATGAGCAAGAAATGCTCATTGAGCCAGCGCAGCATGCAGCCCCTCCCCAAGCCCCCCACACTGACTTCAAACCAATGGCGTCGGGCCTGGACGACGGCTTTGTCTTCCTGTTGGCATGCCAGGACTTCGACTTGGTTGCCTACATGTACAGCCACTTGCTCATGGAGCATGCAGCGCCATACTACAAAAACGGCAACCCGGACTTGCCTAGCCTGACAGCCATAGCCACCCACGCACTGTTGCGTGAGGGCACCCTTGTTCAGGTGAAGGCTGGACAGCTGGTGCTGTTCCGAGGCAACACCGTGCATGCAGGGACAGCGGGCAGGCAAGACTCATGCGGCGCCAGGCTGTATGGCTTTGGCAAGACAGGCCAGCCAGCAGACAACACTACAGTCAATATGTCCCAGCTTGGCGCAGTGTTCGAAGGTCTCTTCCAGCCAACACAGGGAGGGACCATCACACCCCAGACAGGGGAATGGAACAGGAGGGGGCAGGCTGGCAGGATGGTGCCTGACACGGAGCCATATGAGCCTTCTGATGGGATCTGAACAAACAGTCAGCATGGTTGAGGTGGCAACGCGCATGCATGTATATTGCAAAGACACTGATGAGGACTTCATGGCTTAAGTTATAATGCCTAACATGCCCGGACACACAGTATGTAGAATGCGTCACAGTGCCACCAGGACACTACACAGGGTCTTAGCACACGGGGTAAGATGATACATCACACGGTCCCAGGACCCTGCGCAGGGTTTTCAGGACCCTGCGCAGGGTCCTAAAAACCCTGCGCAGGGTTTTAGCGTCACCATGGTCGTAGGACCCTGCGCAGGGTCCTGGCACACAGGGTCAGCAGGACCCTGCGCAGGGTTTCCAGGACCCTGCGCAGGGTCTGTAGGACCCTGCGCAGGGTCCGAGCGTCACCATGGTCGTAGGACCCTGCGCAGGGTCCTGGCACACAGGGTCAGCAGGACCCTGCACAGGGTTTCCAGGACCCTGCGCAGGGTCCTGAAGACCCTGCGCAGGGTCCTAGCGTCACCATGGTCGTAGGACCCTGCGCAGGGTCCTGGCACACAGAGTCGGGAGGATACCAAACAGAAACGACAGGACCTAGCAAAGGGTCTGCGGGAAGCCTGACAAGGTCCTGGCACACAGGGTCAGAACAAAACCTGGAAAACTCCTGACTCATAGGGTCAGTAGGACCCTGCGCAGGGTCGCCAGGACCCTGCGCAGGGTCCTACGACCATGGTGACGCTAAAACCCTGCGCAGGGTCCTAGGACACGGGCCATAGCTCATCACTGGCTTGGACTTTTTGCATGCTACCTACTAGGTTGGGCAGCTGTAACCACCCTCTACAACCTCTCATACTCACATTTCATGAAAAGACACTTTGATCACTCGGTGCCAACTCCCTTAGCCAAAATCAGGGTCACAGCCCCACACCTGGTCCAACAACTCGACACCGAGTGAGAATTACACTTTGGCCCAAGAGAGTCTTGACCTCCCCTAGGTCTCAACAACCTACATGCCAAGTTTCAGACCTCAACTCTCAGGTTTTTCAAGCCAGCCAGGCCTTAATTTGCACGAGTGTCTGTGTGCCAGGACCCTGCGCAGGGTCCTACGACCATGGTGACGCTAGGACCCTGCGCAGGGTCCTACAGACCCTGCGCAGGGTCCTGGAAACCCTGTGCAGGGTCCTGCTGACCCTGTGTGCCAGGACCCTGCGCAGGGTCCTACGACCATGGTGACGCTAGGACCCTGCGCAGGGTCACCAGGACCCTGCGCAGGGTCCTGGAAACCCTGTGCAGGGTCCTGCTGACCCTGTGTGCCAGGACCCTGCGCAGGGTCCTACGACCATGGTGACGCTAGGACCCTGCGCAGGGTCCTACAGACCCTGCGCAGGGTCCTGGAAACCCTGCGCAGGGTCCTGCTGACCCTGTGTGCCAGGACCCTGCACTAGGTCCTACGACCAGGGTGACGCTAGGACCCTGCGCAGGGTTCAAGCGACCCTGTGCAGGGTCCTGAAAACCCTGCGCAGGGTCCATGGGACCGTGTAGTGTATCATCTTACCCCGTGTGCCAGAACCCTGTGTAGATTCCTGGCGACACTGTGACGCAATCTACATACTGAGTGTCTGGGCATGTTAGGCATTATAACTAAGCCATGAAGTCCTCATCAGTGTCTTTGCAACATACATGCATGCGCGTTGCAACCTCAACCATGCTGACTGTTTGTTCAGATCCCATCAGAAGGCTCATATGGCTCCGTGTCAGGCACCATCCTGCCAGCCTGCCCCCTCCTGTTCCATTCCCCTGTCTGGGCTGTGATGGTCCCTCCCTGTGTTGGCTGGAAGAGACCTTCGAACACGGCGCCAAGCTGGGACATATTGACTGTAGTGTTGTCTGCTGGCTGGCCTGTCTTGCCAAAGCCATACAGCCTGGCGCCGCATGAGTCTTGCCTGCCCGCTGTCCCTGCATGCACGGTGTTGCCTCGGAACAGCACCAGCTGTCCAGCCTTCACCTGAACAAGGGTGCCCTCACGCAACAGTGCGTGGGTGGCTATGGCTGTCAGGCTAGGCAAGTCCGGGTTGCCGTTTTTGTAGTATGGCGCTGCATGCTCCATGAGCAAGTGGCTGTACATGTAGGCAACCAAGTCGAAGTCCTGGCATGCCAACAGGAAGACAAAGCCGTCGTCCAGGCCCGACGCCATTGGTTTGAAGTCAGTGTGGGGGGCTTGGGGAGGGGCTGCATGCTGCGCTGGCTCAATGAGCATTTCTTGCTCATCTCCCTCTCCAACCATCTTTCTCTTGTTGACTGGGTCGTTGATGATGGTTGCCAAGGCATTGATAGGCCTGTCTAGCAGCTTCACCAAGACGGGTAGCAAGCGCGTGAAGTACTTTGTCAGGACTTCTTTGTGCTTCTGTACCTGCATGTAACACACATGTGAATATGGTCTGAAGTGATTGGTATTTGGTGTGAATGTTTATTTTAAGATGTGTGCTGTTTTGCAATCGTTGCTGTGTGCTAACTTCAGAAATCTTGTCACGTCTCACCTCGGCTTTCTGCGCATCCGTCAGTTGGTCGTTGATAGCTTTGGTGTCAGCGTTGTTGAGGGTTTTGAAGGTCAGGTCCAGCTTGCCTGAGGGTGACTTGGCCAACAGCACCTGCAGCCTCTGCCCAGTGCCATACTGCGTGATGTACTCCGTGCGTTGCTTCGGGGTTTGTTGAGGCCGCACTGAGCTGAAAATCAAGCTGCAGTACACCCGGGTTATGTAGATGATGGCCATCACCACCTCCAACACAGGAAGGACGTCCTGTGGCAGCTGATACACTGTCAGCCCTGCGGCCAGCGCTTCGTTCCTGCATTGAGCCTCCTGGCCTTGCTTGAAGACCTTGCCAGGGTATGCCTTGTACGTTGGCTGCTGGAACACTGTGCCCTGCACGTGCATAAGATGTGATTTCATTGTGTGCTCTGCTGCTCCTGCTGCTGCAGATTTGTTGCCATTAACGCACCCGCATGTTCATGGGGAAGTTCCACGCCTGTACTGGCTGGAGGAAGACTTCTGTGCCAGCCTGCATGTATGCAACGTAGGTCTATGTGATTGCCTGTTGGATTATTAGTACTTGTAGACCGTGAATGCCGATGAATATTGCAGGTGCTTAAGACCCTGTGCAGGGTTCTGGTAACCCTGTGTAGGGTCCTAGTGACCCTGTGCTTGTTCCTGGTGACCCTGTGCTGGGTCATGGTGACCCTGTTCTGGGTCCTGGTGACCCTGTGCTGGGTCCTGGTGACCCTGCGCAGGGTCCTGGTGACCCTGTGCAGGGTCCTGGGTGACCCTGCGCAGGGTCCTGGTGACCCTGCGCAGGGTCCTGGTGACCCTGCGCAGGGTCCTGGTGACCCTGTGCAGGGTCCTGGTGCCTTGTTGCTGTGTCCTAATATTCCTAATCACTACCGCGTATATGACACCACCAACATTCACCTGTGGTTTGGATGTGCCTGCTGTACCTGTCGCCATCATGCTGATCATTGCCTGCGATCCAAGTAGTAGTAGCAAGCTCTTTATCCATTGTTATTGTTCAATTTATGCTTTGATTCTTACCTTGAGGTTTTGGAGCTCTTGTTCCAGGTCATGGATCTTCTCCTTTGTCTCTTCTTGTGGTTGTGCCTGCAATACACACGCATCATAGGTATACGTGAAACGTAAGTTCACTCATTAATTGTATGCATTTGCCATTACAATTCTTCTCACGTACGTATTTTAACCTGTGATTCATGGCAAATGTACATGATCATGGCCCGTGAACAAATGCTTGTAATGTGTGACCTGTACCAATGCATGCAAAACACGTGTACCAAAGCACGACATTCACGTCACGCCATAAATAGGCCCATTGCCTTTTTGCACCTGCGTCTCAGAGGTTTGCTCTGTTCTCCTCTTCTTTGCAGCTGAAGACAAGCCAGCCTCATCATGCTGTCTAGCCGCATTTGCCCCTGCTGCTGCTGCTGACCCCTCAGGTGTAGCTGCTACCCTGGAAGTGCCTGCAGATGTGGGCCATGGTGCAGCTGGCCCTGATGTCTGCTGCTGCTGCCGCTGCTGCTGCTGCTGCTGCTGCCCCTGCCCTTCTTGCTGCTCCTGCCCATGACCCTGAGGCTGTTGCTGCTGTCCCTGCCGCTCCTGTTGCTGCTGCGTCTGCTGCTGCTGCTGCTGCTGCCACAGCCCCTGCTGCCCCTGCTGCACCTGCCTCTGCCCCTGCTCCTGGCCTTGCTCTTGCTGCAGCGTCTGTAATTGCTGCTGAGTGGATGTGGCCGAAGTAACCTGTGAGATGCCCTGTTGGCTTGACGGAGTGTCTGGAGTCATCCTTTGCCACTGGTTCTTGCATGTCTGCCTCAGCTGCAGGTACTCATCAGGCAAGTCCTGGTCGACTTTGGCTGCAGGCGTGCAGCCAGCATGACATTGCAGGCTGGATTAGTAGGTATGCACATGAGTATGTCGTTTGGATGAAGGTAAGGTAAGTCCAGTTCGCTTACGTTAGGCAAGTACTATTGGCAACTGTATGGGGTTGTGCTTGCTTGTTTGCATGGCACTCCTTCAATACCTTGGCAGTACATTGCCTGCAGGTTCACGAACTGTTGCTGCGCTGCTAGCCATTTTGTGGCGAAGAATGCTTGCAACCCCTGCCACTGTGCTCGGTTGTTTGTGGACGCTGGATATGAAGTATCCTCCCATGACCTGTGAAAGAAGTGACTGGGTTAAAGCGGGCGTAACATACTCAGCATCATGGTTGGCGTGCTTCCTACCTGTGCACAAACTGAAATAGGTCGTCTTTAGTCATGGTGACTTTCTTTGCTGTGTCCTGGCTCAACGCCACTCCAGCTGCTATTAGTTTGACCCGCTCTGACATGGGGGCCAATGCCGTCGCCTCCTGCTTGCCATGTATTGAATGGTTTGATTCTTCTACATCCCGCAACATCATTCGCTGTAAGTGCTGACGCACTTGGTTTGGCACGGCGAATCGAGGCCAGAAGATAGGCATGACTCGCTTCATCGCCTCAGTAGCTGTCTCCATTGGCTTTGTGGTGGTGTAAAGTATTTCGTTATGTAGCGATTCGAAGTTTGCTCGATTTGGTGTTATGACTTCATGCACAGTATTGAATTCTCACGGTCTAGTCTAGGCATTGAAAGGTGGGGGACATTGGGGCAGTTGTCTTGTTACACCAGGCCCAGGGGCATCTAGCTATTCGAATGCCTCCTTGAATGTAAGGTGCCGATCAGCCCCTGATGCCTCTAGCAGGGCATTCAATATGGATGGCCCTTCGTACACCCAACCCCGTGGAGAAGAGAGGGTCATTGTGAACTGCACTGACTCAGATGCTGCAAACAATGACACCAATTCCTCTGCTATCACACGCTCGCATGCACCCTTACAATGCACAATGTCTACCCTCACAGCCCTCAATGTCTACCCTCACAGGCCCAGGTGTTGATGGTGTGGCTCCTGCCCGTGTTGATCCTGTCCGCATCCATGGAGTCCCAGTGGTATCGATCGCTGATACCCCAGCAACGTGAGTGGGACAAAGACCAACAGCTTGCACTTACACGTGGTTCCACCACCTCCCAGTCCAATCTATCCCTATACAACATGTACCCTGCCATGTACCATCCACAAACATATGACACCCATTAAGGCTGCAATTGCGTGATTGTGTGCATGTAGAGCCACTTTGACAAGGGGCATGGGCCACAGCGCCCTGAAGATGTGCTACAACTGCAACATCACCAAGCCCGCCAACCCCCCTACAGAGAAGGCGCCCCTTGGCTACGACTCGCCAACGCTGCAGACCCTACCAGGCTCCAACCGGCAGGTATGGAACACTTGACACACTCGACAGCATGTGCTATTGAAATCAGACAAGAGGATACCTAGGCACACACCATCCTTGCTTGCGGTGGTGGACTGCAGGAGTATGTGCTCATCTATGACGTGCGCCTGAAGTTCACCCACGAGCAGATCATGGACCGAGGTGCCCCCTTCATCCATGGGTGGTCTCAAGGCGACCCTAGGGTGGTGGGCTGCCACGCCCAGCCCCTCCTGCCCCTGCTGCTGCAACACCTGGACGCCCGGTTGGCTCACCTGGTGCCTGTGTACCACAGCTTCATGTATGGCTTGCTCAAGCACCAGCTGGATTGGTTCATGAGTGCAGATGGCCTTCACATTAATGTGCGGCGTGAGATACTGAAGCGTGGAGCAGCCATTCAATCCCCATCTGACTTGGGACGGGACCTGGGAGACCTTGCCAACCGCACGTAAGCCATCATCATGTTGTGCAGTATGTCATAATCATATCACAACTGACAAGCAAGGATGAGGACAATGCAAGGTGCATGTCATGACACGCTGAACAGTGCACTGGTGCTGCAATGCCCATGTCATCATGCAGTGGATGGCGCATGGAGGACTACAAGCACTGGTATGTGCACTTCTCACCCATCGTGTTGCGGGGCAACCTTTTGCCAGAGCCCTACCGTGGGTTGTGGACAGCCTTGGAGGGCGCTATGCTGCACTACTTGACACCAGGTAATTTGCATACCAACATTTACAGGCACGGTCCCACTGCATGATGACTAACATATACCTAACAATGAGTAAATGTCTGCTAAATACAGGCTCGGAGAACAGCGCCACACCTGCGGGAATGGAGGCAGGCTATGCACATCTGAAGACCTATGCAGCCAGGTTGGAGCGCTGCCGCCGTGATCCTCTGCTTCAAGCTGCGCATGGAGACAACGAGGGCAAGCTGTCTGTGCCTACTGACCAAGTCTGCCCAAACCTCCACACAACGGCCTGCAGGTGAGAGTTTAAACAGTAGCATGCAGGCCAACCTTACCCATCAACAATGCATGCATGCTGCAGGCAGACCATGCATCAACATGGTATCATGGATGTGGTGTGCACAGGCTGTACATGCAAGAGAACAATGTGGGCAGGACATGCCTGTTTGGCGAGCTCTGGATCGAGCGTGACCTGCATGACTTGAAGTCCATCACCACCAGCGGCATTCCTGGAGCCCAGCTGGATGCCCACATTGCCATGCGGGTGGCCGGGCATAACGCCAGCAAGAGGCTGCTTGACCGGGCTGAGCTGGAGGCACAGCAGGACTACAAGGCCCGCCTGAAGGACGAGCTGACACAGGACGGGCAGCAGGCCCTGCTGCTGGGAGCGGGCAGTGCAGAGTGCCCACTGCAGAACAGCCCGGGTGCCATGATGAGGGGCTGCATGAAGGCAGTCCAGGATCTGCAGAAGAGCGACGTGGCCACCCCATGGCGCCCATGGCACGTCAAGCAGGTGTTTGGTGAGGCCCTAAATGCAAGGGAGGCAGCGGAGGAGGCCAAGGAGGCTCCACGGGTCGCTGCACCCCCGTATCCAGTGCGGTACTACCAGCGAGCAGACTGCAATGGCACCATTGTGTTCAGCAGTGTGTACAAACGCCCCTCAACCCGCAACAACACCTGGGTCAGCATCCCGTTCAGGCTCGACGACGACAAGTGGGCCATTTGGGCTGGCCATGTGAAGTTCTGGGTTCGTTTGGAGCACCCCAAGCTGCCTGGGGTGTTCCTACGCCTAGCAGTCAGCCGCATCTACTTGACCCGCCCTACATCCCACCCCTCATGTTTGGCAGCAACTGGTCAGGCTGTTCCCAGGCCACAGCAGGCAGCAGGAGCAGGAGCAGCGGCTGAGGCAGGATGCCAGGGGGGAGAGCCACCAGGAGACGGGGATGCAGATGGGGGTGCTGGGCCAAGCGGTATAGGTGGGCCACAGCAGCACAGGTCAGCAAAGCGTGGGGTGGAGCAGGCAGCAGCGGAGGCAGCCATCACAGGTGGCACCAGGAAGTCCCAGAGGCTTGCAGCCGGTGCATCACAGCGGCAGGCTGACCCTCTTCCACCTGTTCAGGACCGCCCGCAGCAGTCAGCCATGGGCAGCATGCATCAGGGCTATGGAGATGAGCATTGGTATATGTTTGATGCCACCAAGATCTTCACAGTCTTTGTGACCAGCTTTGAGGACGGGGAGGGCTACGGTCGTATGTTCTTTGTGCCTGCACACAGCCTCAGCCGCAGCTAATCACGCATCAATCACAGCTGGTACACATTGCTGTTGGTGTATTGCTGTTGCTGCTCTTGCTGCTGCTAGGGCTGCTACGCTGCTATGCTGCGACTGCTGCGCTGTCACGCCATCAGCCACTACAGGCATGCATCCTTACATTCCTAGGAGGACATGACAAACAGTCGTGAATACCATGAATAGAGTTGCAGGATGGCATAATATGGCATGACATTGAAGACATGGAACATTGGCATCATGGTAGATGGTAGATGGTAGGAAGCATAGCAGGGTTTGGAACAGGTTCCACAGGGTCTACATGACCCTGCACAGGGTTGCCAGAACCCTGCGCCGGGTCACCAGGACCCTGCGCAGGGTTACCAGAACCCTGCAAATGGTCAGCAGAACCCTGTAAAAACTGCCATCAGGACCCTGCACAGGGTTGCCAGGACCCTGCGCCGGGTCACCAGGACCCTGCGCAGGGTTTCCAGAACCCTGCAAATGGTCAGCAGAACCCTGTAAAAACTGCCATCAGGACCCTGCACAGGGTTGCCAGGACCCTGCGCCGGGTCACCAGGACCCTGCGCAGGGTTACCAGAACCCTGCAAATGGTCAGCAGAACCCTGTAAAAACTGCCATCTGAACCCTGCACAGGGTCGCCAGGACCCTGCGCCGGGTCACCAGGACCCTGCGCAGGGTCACCAGAACCCTGCATATGGTCAGCAGGACCCTGTAAAAACTGCCATCAGAACCCAGCACAGGGTCGACAGGACCCTGCGCCGGGTTACAGGACCCTGCAAATGAGGTCAGTAGGACCCTGCGCAGGGTCGCTAGGACCCTGCGCAGGGTCACCAGGACCCTGCAAATGGTCGTCAGGACCCTGCAAATGACCGATGCACTAGGACCCTGCGCAGGGTCATCAAAACCCTGCGCAGGGTTTTTTCGGATTTCAAATAGTTATAACATCGCAGCAACTTTGAGTTTTTCAATGATTACAACGGCGATGAGTCGGCCTTTCCTGGGGCTATCTGCGGTATGTCTCCCGGGAGAAATGATGTAGGCGACTTCCGGCCTTAATCGGCGCGAGTGAGGAGGTCAGGAGCCATGCATGAGACGAAGCTGGGTGCACTTGGCGCAGCTAGGAACAGGTAGGAGCACCCTCCCCTTCCATTCCCCCCTACCTTCCCCACACAAACCCCGCCCTAGCAAATGGTGAGTATGTACTCTAGCAGTCATGTGGCTCCAAGTACCTTGCCTAACTATTTGCCAACAACTAAATTGCAGGTTCAATGGTCCCAACCTCCCCTTCCCTACACCTAGCCCAGCCCAGCCCAGCCCAGCCCAGCCCAGCCCAGCCCAGCCCAGCCCAGCCCAGCCCAGCCCAGCCCAGCCCAGCCCAGCCCAGCCCAGCCCAGCCCAGCCCAGCCCAGCCCAGCCCAGCCCAGCCCAGCCCAGCCCAGCCCAGCCCAGCCCAGCCCAGCCCAGCCCAGCCCAGCCCAGCCCAGCCCAGCCCAGCCCAGCCCAGCCCAGCCCAGCCCAGCCCAGCCCAGCCCAGCCCAGCCCAGCCCAGCCCAGCCCAGCCCAGCCCAGCCCAGCCCAGCCCAGCCCAGCCCAGCCCAGCCCAGCCCAGCCCAGCCCAGCCCAGCCCAGCCCTCTCCGTCACCTCCCCTCCCCACCCCTACCTTGCATCATCTCACATCCCTCATCCCACATCACAATCAACTGCCATGTGGTAAGTCGCAATCCGAGAACGAGGAGGATGAGAAGGAGGAGGACTTCTTGCCAATCCCTTCTTCTTCCACACACTCCACCCAACAAATTGTGAGTGGCGAGCCCTTGCAACTGTGTGGTCCCAACTCTGACCGCATGTCATGCCCTTGTTGGTGTTTGCAGGTTCTAATGGCCACACCCATCCCCCTTTCCCCTACCACCCCACCCCCACCCCCACCCCCGCCCCCACGCCCACCCCCATCCCTTGTTTGTTGCAGGTCTCACGGTCTGTCCTCCCCCCTCCCCCCTTCCTCCTTCCCCCTTCCCCCTTCCCCCCTCTCTACCCTGTCCCACCACCTCCAAGTCTGCCACCCCACCTACCTCCCCCCTTTCCCACCCCCCGCCCCACGACACACGCTGCAGCCCTCTCCCTACCCCACCCTTGGCGTAGCAGCCCTCTCCCTACCCTACCCTTGGCGTAGCAATCTGGAGCGGGCGACACAGAGCGGGCAGCTTGGAGTGGGACCCCGTAGTAGCAGCCCACCCAGCCCACCCTGGCCATGCCATGCACACTCACCACAATGACCCTACCCATCCCTCTCCAAAGGGGACGATAGCTGGATGGTGGAGCACTTGCATGGTTGTCAGCCCGTGCTTGTTGCGCGACACGGCATACACTCCTACAAATTAGTCCCTGCGTTTTTCCCTGCGTTTTAGGCCAACCTTGTCCGATTGGACTGAAAATTTGATAGATGGTGTTTTGCAGAAATTAAAACATATTGTTTTTTGAAAACTTTTCTCAAAAAACAATATGTTTTATTTTCTGCAAAACACCATCTATCAAAATTTCAGTCCAATCGGACAAGGTTGGCCTAAAACGCAGGGAAAAACGCAGGGACTAATTTGTAGGAGTGTAGGTGTGGTAGGTGGGAGTCAATGGTAGTGTGGTGGGTGAAGGATAGCGGGAGCACGTAAGTGGAGGCTATGAAGTTGCACCCCGTGTTATACATCACTAAGGAGAGGTGTACACTCCTACAAATTAATCCCTGCGTCCGTCCCTGCGTGTTGACCGACCTTGTCGGATCGGGCTGAAATTTTGATAGATGGTAGTTAGCAGAATATAAAACATATTTTTCAGAAACAATATTTTAAAAAAATTAAAGGCGGCTGCGCTGTGACCCTGTGGCTAGAGTGCAGGGATAAGTGCAGGGATAGGTTGCGGGCCACAACGCAACAGCTTTTGAATTTTTCCAAAAAACTTTCTTAAAAAATATGTTTTATTTTCTGAAAACTGCCATCTATCAAATTTTCAGCCCGATCGGACAAGGTCGGTAGAACGCAGGGACAAACGCAGGGACTAAATTGTAGGAGTGTAGCATCAACCTTGTTGTAGCGTCCATCCTCGTCATCTTGCCGCCTTGTTGTGATGTTGTTGTGTTGTCCTTGGTGTGGTGTGGGGTGGGGTGGGGTGGGGTGGGGTGGGGTATGGGTGATGGTGATGGTGATGGTGATGGTGATGGTGATGGTGATGGTGATGGTGATGGTGATGGTGATGGTGATGGTGTGGTGTCACCTTCTTGTTGTGTTGTGTCGTTGCTACCTTGTCACATCGTAGGGAGGTGTTGCGGTCATTGGGTGCATCAATGCATGTGCTTAGCATTGCCATATTGAGGTGTTGTGGAGTGATGGTGCATCGAGACATGTGCTTGCGAGTCCCGTAGCGAGGTGTTGCGGGGTGTTTGGGTGTCCATACATGTGTTTTGCGGGGGTGTAGCGAGGTGTTGCGGGGTGTTTGGTCGTCAATACATGTGTTTTGCGGGGGTGTAGCGGGGTGTTTGGGTGTCAATACATGTGTTTTGCGGGGGTGTAGCGAGGTGTTGCGGGGTGTTTGGTCGTCAATACATGTGTTTTGCGGGGGTGTAGCGAGGTCTTGCTGGATGTTTGGGTGTCAATGCATGTGCTTTGCGGATGTAATAGTCGATGAAATAGTCGACATCTGTGCAGATGAAGCCACGACATCTGCACAGCCAAGCCGCGAATGTAATAGTCAACATCTGTGCAGATGCTACAAACAACATCTGCACAGCCAAGGCTCGAATGTAATAGTCGACATCTGTGCAGATGTCGTTGTCAGCAGCTGCACAGATGTCGGTCACGACATCTGCACAGCCAAGCATTGAATGTAATAGTCGACATCTGTGCAGATGTCGTCGTCAACAGCTGCACAGATGTTGGTTGCGGTATACGACATTTGTGCAGATGTCGACTTCCCGCAGCTGCACAGATGTCGACATCGCCTGCATCTGTGCAGATAAAGGACAACCGACATCTGTGCAGATTGCTTGGTTATAAAAATCGCGGCCAAATCACATCGCAACGGATGCACGGAGTTACGTAAGACTTATACCGTTCGAACGGCCTTCTACTCCTCTTTCCAATGAGCTATGGTCGGTCCAATCGCGACCGGTCCTTGTTTATCGTGACTGCAGTGTGTGGGCACCAGTGCTCTGATTGAATCTCTTGTGGCCGCTGCACAGTGAAGCGTTCTGACCAGTCACAGGATATGACAACCATGCCAGGGTGACTGCTGTGTACAGCTGTCTGGTGCGCCCTAAATGTGGCAAGCTGGTGGTGTGCTATATGATGGTGCCATATGTACTCTGGCAACTGCTGATTCAGCAAAGCCAATGCCTCATGCACATTGTGCTCAAGGTACACTAACTCTACCTTTTGTGGACCCTTCTCTTGCTGTTTGGGGGCATATTGTTTCACTAGCAACATGGTGGACCCATCCTCACCCGGCTTTAGATGCAGATGCTTGCTTTTGCACATTGAGCAAGACCGACGCATGCAGAAGAAGAAGAAGAAGAAGAAGAAGACTACTCCGGTATTCACCGGCGTGCATTAAGGGAGGAGCTACCGCCTGGGGCGCGGCCTGCTCCCACCATCAAGCCAAAGAAGAGGCGTCCCCCCTACCCTCCCCCCCCTCTGGTAGCCCTGAGTCTGTAGCTTGTCTTTGCAATAGAATGGGCTGCCTCCATGGCGTGTCTAGTTAACTTGTTGAGCAGCTTGGTAGTGTTGGCTTGTGTGATCCCGAGGGCCAAGAGGTGTTGCCGTGTGTGCGCTTCGTAGGTTATGCCCCCTATGCCTAGTAGGATTGGTATGATAGCGACCATATGGCCTTCCTTGCGTATGGTCTCCGCTAAGTGGGTGTGTTGAGTGAGTGCCTTGTTTAATTGGTCCGTCCACCGCGAGTCCGAGCAATATTTGAGTTCTATGATACAGACCCGCTTGGTGTCTTTGCCGTCCTTGCTTGCCTTCTTATGAGGGGTCACCATGAGGATATCCGGCCTGGTGGTGTGTTTAGTATCTTCTGGTTTCAGTCCGAGTGTCTGGAGTGTTGTGTGTAGCGTGTCGCTGGGGAGGTCCATGCTTTCCTTTGCGCCCTTCTCCCAGCTGCCGGTGTCCGCAAAGCTGATGTACCCGCCTAGGGTTCCCTTGCTGATAGCTTTAGTGATGAGGCGGCCCGCCCCGTTGTGCCTTTCTTGCACCATCGGTAGAGTCTCGCTGCAGCCCGAGAGGAGGTGAGTGGCACTATCCGCATTCCCGCAGAGCGGGCATCGGTCATCCGTCGCCCGTTTCCAGCGCATAGCTAGTTTCTGGTTGTATAGCCCTCCGGTACGGTAGAGTAGGGCAGTGCGTTGCGCGTGGGTGGAGATGTTCGTGTCGATCATCACTCTTTCGCCTGCTCCTTTCGCCGCGGCTTTGGTGATCTCCTGAGCCATCTGGTAGTAGATACTGTCTTGATTGGCAAGGCCCAGCTTGTGTTTGCGGTGCATGTGTGCCCGCACGCTGTGGCGGCAGTCCGGCAATGGGGCGGGGAAGTCGCCGTCGGCTGCGTTGCTGAGCCAGTTCTTCGTCTCATTCCGTGTGGTCGGGCTGTAGGCCGGGGTGTTGGCGAGCTCTGGGTGTAGCGCCGCATACTTGGCGAGGGCATCGGCGCCTTCGTTGCCGATGATGCCCGAGTGGGCCCTGACTTTGTAGAAGTGGATCGTGGCGGGGCTGTCGATGATGAGGATGGCGATATCGGTCAGGATGTCGTTGTGTCTGTGGGTGATGAGCGACATCGGGTTAGCGAGGGCTCTGCGGATCTGGTAGAGGGAGCAAAGGCTATCGGTGGCGATACGTTTGGCCCCCGCTTTGAGTGCCGTGAGTTCCGCCCTGTTAATGGTTTTGCTTTCTGGGTCGTTCAGGGCGGCTGTGATGAGGACGTTGTTCTCCGGGATATAGACCCCCGCCCCGACGCTCTCCGGAGCTGCCCCCGAGGTCTTAATGCAGCTGCCGTCCGTGTACGCGATCGTGGCCCATTCGGTGATGGCCATCCGTGGCTGCGTCGTGGAATGTTGCGTGAGTTGTTGGTGGCCGCGCTGGTGCCCCGAGGTGGGGAGGTCCTTGTCCAGCGGCAGGCGCATGTGTTGTTTGTGGCCGCTGGGGGGTGTGGCTGGCTGGCTTTGATTCGTTGGTCTGTTGCGGATTGGGTGTGTGTCTCGTTGGGGGTGGAGGGCAGTGGCGGTGCTAGCCAGCCATCCTTGGGGGTTGCCTTTGGTGACGAGTTGTTGTCCTGCTGCATTCCAAATGACGTAGACGTGGAGGTTGGCGTGCTTGCCTGACTTGGAGTTTCTGGTCTTGGTGGGGGGTATGCTAGCCAGGTGTTGGCAGTATTCTGGGTAGCGTCTTAGGGTGTCAATGTGTTTGGGGTAGGAGATGCCCTTTTTTCCAGGGATGAGCATGATGGTGGCCATGGCCTCCTCCTGTGTAGCTGAGTGTATAGCATGGTTGACGCATTTCAGTGCCACTGCATCGTCTGCCGGTACATTCCATGTGGATAAGCCAGTGTGGCGTACCAGTAGGCAGTTGTGGTGTGCCCCAAAGGCCGTGTCATTGATGTCAGGGCTCCGGTAGGTAGTGGTTTCTGGTCTAACTGTGAGCGGGTCAGCCCATCTTTGGACGGTACTTGGAAAGTTGCGTGTGGTGTGCAGGGTGGTAAGGGCTTTGTCTTGTGCCGCTCTCATTGGGTGGTGGTTGCTCTGTGTGTCATGTCTCCTTAGGAGGGCCACCAGTTCTGTGGCCAGGTTGCGTGTGTGGGGTGTGTGTTGTAACCAAGCGTGTAGATGTTGGTGTTGGTCTTTTGTCAGGAGGCCAACTGTGCGACCCGACTCGTCGTGGACCGTTACGTGTTGCACTAAGTCGTGCCGTGGCATAATGGGCCCCCCCGTGCTGAGGCTCATCGCGGGGGCGGTCATGTGGGGGTGAAGTTGGAGGAAGGTTTCGCAATTGCCCGTCCCGACGATGTCCGTCTGCGGGTTGATGGGGTAGGTGTGGAAGGTGGCCTTCGAGTGCAGGTTGGTGCACCGGGGTAGCCAGGTGTGCGGGTCCGGTAATCCCTGTCGGGTGTGGGCCGGCAGGTGCGTGTCGGGCCTCGCATGTCTGGCCTCTTGTATCTGCCTATTTTCCTCGTCGTAGTCGTTGCGCTTTGCTATGTAGTCCAGGTGTGCCGTGATGAGCGGCGCCGGTTCGAGAGTGGGGTGCCAGTGTACTCGTATGAGGTCCGAGTGTGCTGACTGACGCATGGTAGTCTTGAAGTCATTGCTGCCAAACTTGCATATAGGGCACAGCCAGTATCCTGGTTCCTTGTGTCCTGACAGGTGGGCTTCCTCAAGGCAGGCTGGGTGGTAGGCCCTCTTGCAGTTGTGGCACATCACTCCTACAAATTAATCCCTGCATTCTTCCCTGCGTTTTTGGCCAACCTTGTCCGATTGGGCTGAAATTTTGATAGATCGTGTTTTGCAGAAATTAAAACATATTGTCTTTTGGAAAAAATTTTCAAAAAACAATATGTTTTATTTTCTGCAAAACATCATCTTTCAAATTTTCAGCCCGATCGGAGAAGGTTGGCCAAAAACGCAGGGAAGAATGCAGGGATTAATTTGTAGGAGTGATTGGGCTGTCTCCTTTTGGTAGCCAGCACAGCTCACAGGTGCACACGTCCTTAGCCTCTTCCCTGCTGATGGTCTCTATGTGTGTGGGTGTATAGCCTTCTTCTGCACATAGTGGTAGTGCCCACCTATCTATGACTGTGGGTTTCCAGTGTACCTTGTAGTAGTTTTCCTTGTTGATGCCGTCCCATTGCCAGCCATCTATGCTGGTAATGGCCTCTTGGTGGCCATACATGGCCCCTAGTATGCAGCCTAGGTTCTTGGGTTTACAACGGCAGGCTTTATCCACCTTCCAGCTGGAGAGTCCTGGGAGGTCAAGGCCTACTATGCGCACTATATCCTGCGGGATAGTTTGGGTCTGTCTGCCCTCATTGTTCCGTTTCGTGCCCGCCTTGGGTGGAGTGGGCTTCGTTTGGGCCGATTGTGTTGCTCGTTGCTCTCGTTTCAGCAGACGTGAGCTCGTCCTAATGGCCTCGTGGGCTGCGGGTGCCGCTGCGGTCCGGTCCGCCGTTGCCGGTTGAGTTGCGTGCTTGACCGCATACGCTTTCATATCCATATAGCGAGTTCTGGTGTCTGGCACTGCGGGTGTGGGCGCAAGTTCGGTGAGACCCGCGGCCCATGTTGTGATTTTGCGCTGGTCGGGCGGGAGGTCGAGTGACAATCAAGTCTCCCGGTAAAAGTTCCCCCTGTACGGGGGAAGTTTGTTGGCTGTAGATGGGGGAAGTTTTAAAATTGCCCAACTGCGCTACTCGACAAGCACGAGCGACTAGCAACCCACACTACAGCTTCCTGGCTTCCTCCGCATGCTTTAATGCGCAACCTTGACTGCCCAGAGGCGGTTTTGGGGGCGGTTACTTGATGAACGGCCGCAGCGATGCCGACCCCAATCCGTCCCTTAACACCAGCCGACCCACGGCCGAACCTGGCGGGACCAACGGCAAAAGCCAGAGGCTCACACCAAGTGCGCCCCTCCGCGTTGAACTGGAGGCAGTGGTCTTCAGTAACTTGCGCAATATGGGCAGCGGAGGAGTGCGGGGGATGCGGAGGAGGACAACGGGCTTTGTTTTGTTGTGCTGCCTGACAGACTCCCAACGGCCAGACCTCAGAGTAGCTGCCGGTCAGGCCATTATTGGTTGCTTTATAGCCTTCATAATCGAGCACAACATCAAGAAAGGAGAAGTGACAGTGGCGGTACAGCATGCAAAGGCAGCAGGCAAAGGCAGGGCACCAAGACGCAAGGCAGGCGCGTGTGGGCACTGGGCCAACCACCCACGATGTGTTGGGCGGTCCGCAGATGTCAGCCATCAGCCATCAGACGTTAGACGTCAACAAAGACCCTTCATGTAAGTCAGTGTGCACATGTTGTCTTCCGCCAGCTGACAGTGTTCATGCCTATATGCCTATGCCTATGATTGGGCTAATATAAGGCGCTAAGACAGCAACTATCCAACACTCGCATCTGTACCAATCTGCATCATCTTGGCAGCCGGGGTTTCTCCCCCTTGTGCAAAAGCATAGTGATTGCTTGCTTGCTTGCCTATGGCATTCAGGAAGCAGCTTGCCCTGCCTGCCTGGTCACAAATGGGATAATGTCTCCACTGGAGGGCAACATATGGCAGCAGGGGGACATCCCATCCCCTTGCCAAGGTATGCTATGCAATAGTGCTAGTGTTGTTGCGCTGATGCTGTTGTTGTTGATGACACGGGGTTACTTGTCACAACCGCTGTGTCTAATCCTTGGGATCTGATCTTTGCATGACTTCTGGCTGCATGACTGATTGTGTGATTTGATGCTTGTGTGCATTCAGTTGTCTCCCCCCTGTGCACCTCTCTCTGCAGCCTACGCCCCAGCCCAGCTCAGCAACCATATGCCAAAAGGATTGGTGAGCTATCTCAGATGCTATCCAGCGAGCAAGTCAGTCCGCAGCTAGGAAGTCCTCTCAGGCCTAGCCAGAACAGCATGCAAGCAAGCAGACATTATTGCAGCAATGGTTTTGCTACTGTTGCTGCAGCTGTTGGCGGCGAGGACAGTCGCACACACGCTGCTGGCGTGGAATCCAATCTCGCTTTTGCTGGCGACCCCTGTGCCGCAGCTGGCAGGCGAGGCAGCTACAGACCTGCCGCTAACGGGGGGGCCCACCCCAATGCAACTGCTGGACACGGATTAAACCTCTGTGCCGCAGCTGGTGGGGAGGGCAGCCGCAAGCTTGACGCTGGCGAGGGGGCCACCCCTAGTGCGACTAGCGCCGGGGGGGCCAAGCTCTGTGCCGCAGCTGGCTGGGGAGGCAGCCGTAGTGCCGCTACACAGCAAGGTGCACCCAGTCACCCGCCCATCCACCCATCTGCATTTTGGTGTTGTTGTCATGCCTTTGGTGTTGTTGTCATGCCACCCCCTCCCAACCCTGCCCCACCCCCTCCCAGCCCTGCCCCACCCCCTCCCAGCCCTGCCCCACGCCATCCCTGCCTTGCATTGCCCCTCCCCTCCCTGCCCAGCCCTGCCCCACCCCCTCCCAGCCCCGCCCCACCCCATCCCTGCCTTGCATTGCCCCTCCCCTCCCTGCCCAGCCCTGCCCCACCCCCTCCCAGCCCCGCCCCACCCCATCCCTGCCTTGCATTGCCCCTCCCCTCCCTGCCCAACCCTGCCCCACCCCCTCCCAGCCCTGCCCCACCCCCTCCCAGCCTTGCCCCATGACCTGACCTGACTTGCCCTGCCCTGCCCTGCCCTGCCCTGCCCTGCCCTGCCCTGCCCTGCCTGTAGGTGAGTGGCAGTGCATGCTGCAGGTAGCAGCAGGTTGCAGGTGTGCTGTAGTGCATGAGCAGCAACAGCAGGCTGCAGTGCATGTGCTTTAGTGCGTGAGCAGCAGTGCATGGGCAGCAGCAGCAGCAAGCTTTAGGTGTGTGGCAGTGCAGGTAGCAGCAGGCTGCGGGTGTGCTTCAGTGCATGAGCAGCAGCAGCACCTCCCAGCCCTGCCCCACCCCCTCCCGGCCCAGCCCAGCCCTGCCCCACCCCCTCCCTGACCTGACCTGACCTGACTTGTCTTGCCCATCGCTGCCCTGCCCTGCCCTGCCTGCAGGTGTGTGGCAGTGCTTGCTGCAGGTAGCAGCAGGCTGCAGGTGTGCTTTAGTGCATGAGCAGCAGCAGCAGGCTGCGGTGCATGTGCTGCAATGCATGAGCAGTAGTAGCAGCAGGTTGTAGGTGTGTTGCGGTGCATGGACAACATCAGCAGGCTGAGGTGTGTGGCAGTGCAGTCTTGTATTAGCAATCAGCAACAACTTTGAATCCATCTGAGAAGAATGTTGCATGGTATAAAAGCTTTCAAAAAGCTTTCAAAGAGCTTCCGTTCAGTTCCATGCCACACAACGTGATTTGTAAGATGTCAATTGTCAAGATGTAAGGAAGAAAACGGTGGAGGTCATTAGCCGTGTATCCTCCTCTCAAATGATACCTACGCCCCTTGTATGGACAACACCACCACGCGATGATGCGCCAATGCTGCAAACGTGGTAGCCACCTGCTACATACCCCCCTTGCATGTATGCATCGCGGTCATGCTTAGCAAGTGCAGGCCTGGCAGTGATCCAGACCCAATGTGTCACAGCCAGCTGGACTACGGATGCTACATATAGTGGAGGCTCACCAGATCCAGCCACATGCTAGGGTATGGTGCGCCACATGCCCCTTGTATGGACACCACCACCACGTGGTGCTGCGCTAATGCTGCAAACGTGGTAGCCACCTGCTACATACCCCCTATGCATGTATGCATCACGGTCATGCTTAGCAAGTGCAGGCCTGGCAGTGATAGGTTAGGATGGGATTGGCTGGGCTAGCTAGGGATGGGCTGGGTTGGGATGGGCTGGCTAGGGATGGGATGGGCTGGGATAGGCTGGCTAGGGATGGGATGGGCTGGCTGGCTGGCTAGGGATGGGCTAGCCTGGCAGTGATAGGCCTTGTCTATCCTTGTCTAGCCTTGTTTATTGTCTATAAAGAGCTTCTACTGCAATTAGGAGCTAGGCACCTAGGGATGCGGTTGGTTACATGCATGGTATGCAGAGGTCGGGACCGGGTGACTCTGGAATGAAGTTTAGTTAGGTCAGCTCTCAACGGTTAGGGATCACATAAGCGGTTGGTTGGATAGCATTACATGATCACCATGTTACAAGGGATTACAAGGGTGTTCCAAGTGGTACAAGGGTGTTCCAAGTAGTACAAGAAAACAATAGGGGTGTTGCACGTGCCCCTGCCCTCCTAGCTCATGTGCATGCCCTCAGCTACACTCACGATAAATAAGGCCGACGCGGGGGCCTTTTCTGCATCGGAAGGACTTTCTGCTCCGATAGAACGATAGAGCGTTGAGTTTAAGGGGGACCCCGCTCTTGAATGAAGTCCTAACTCGCAGCGGTTGCGAAGATACATAGATCCGCGCGCGAGGTACCCCCCCCTTTTTGGGAATCTGTACAGATGCCCGTCTAATGGGCCCGCCATCTGTACAGATGCATGTCGATGGCCCCAAGGATATGCGGCATCTGTACAGATTCCTTCCTTGCATCTGTACAGATTCCTGCTTGTCGGCATCTGTACAGATATTTATAGGTGTATCTGTACAGATTCTTAATTGTCGGCATCTGTACAGATATTCTTAGGTGTATCTGTACAGATTCCTGCTTGTCGGCATCTGTACAGATATTTATAGGTGTATCTGTACAGATGCCGGGGGTATATCTGTACAGATAATTATTTACGTATCTGTACAGATGCCAGGGGTATATCTGTACAGATGCCAGGGGTATATCTGTACAGATAATTATTTACGTATCTGTACAGATGCCAGGGGTGTATCTGTACAGATGCCGAGGGTGTATAAGTACAGATGCCTGGGGTGCCGCTATCTGTACAGATGGCTAGCTAGCATCTGTACAGATGCCCAAACCCACCATCTGTACAGATAGCAAGCCGCTATCCGTACAGATGGCTAGATACATCTGTACAGATGCCCAAACCCACCATCTGTACAGATAGGAAGCCGCTATCTGTACAGATGGCTAGCTAGCATCTGTACAGATGCCTAAACCCACCATCTGAACAGATAGGTAGCCGCTATCTGTACAGATGGCTAGCTAGCATCTGTACAGATGCCCAAACCCACCATCTGTACAGATAGCAAGCCGCTATCTGTACAGATGGCTAGATACATCTGTACAGATGCCCAAACCCACCATCTGTACAGATAGGAAGCCGCTATCTGTACAGATGGCTAGCTAGCATCTGTACAGATGCCTAAACCCACCATCTGAACAGATAGGTAGCCGCTATCTGTACAGATGGCTAGCTAGCATCTGTACAGATGCCCAAACCCAACATCTGTACAGATAGCAAGCCGCTATCTGTACAGATGGCTAGATACATCTGTACAGATGCCCAAACCCACCATCTGTACAGATAGGAAGCCGCTATCTGTACAGATGGCTAGCTAGCATCTGTATAGAAGCCTAAACCCACCATCTGAACAGATAAGTAGCCGCTATCTGTACAGATGGCTAGCCAACATCTGTACAGATGCCCAAACCCACCATCTGAACAGATAGCAAGCCGCTATCTGTACAGATGGCTAGCTAGCATCTGTACAGATGCCCAAACCCACCATTTGTACAGATAACAAGCCGCTATTCGTACAGATAGCTAGCTGGCATCTGTACAGATACGCAAACCCTCCATCTGTACAGACGCTAAAGTAAGAATCTGTTTTTAAGTACCATGCAGCTAAACCGCATGCATACTACGGCCAATCCTCAAAGGAGCCACGATCAGCTACGAGTAGCCTCACAACTAGGATTAGACTCGCGACTTGGCGAACTAGCCCCCCTTCCTGGACACCATAAAACTCCGCCTCGCAGCCATCCGCGACCAGTCACAAAGAGGAGGCGCGACTAGGATGTAGAAGGATCAACAAGCATGAACAAGCCGTAGCTAGGAGGCGCGGCGATAAGCACTCGGATCGGAGCAGCAAGGGAAGCGCAGAGCGGTGGAGCGGATAAGCACTCAGGAGCACTTAGGAGGTGCAACCTTGAGGTGCGGATAGGAGGTGCAACCATGAGGTGCGGATAAGCACTCGGAGCAGTGAGGAGCACTCGGAGCAGTGAGGATGTTCAGCATGTCTTGTCTTGTTGTCAAACACTTCAAGTGCACAACAACAACTACAACTACATGGCATGACTCAAAGCAACAGGTGTGTGGCATAAGCATAGGCTTGCCATGCTTGCCAGCAGTGTGACAACAGCCTTGACCATGCGCATCACATGTGTAGTATGCTTGGTGATTGCAGGCAAGGCTGCAACGGCGAAGAGCAGCAGCCAGAAGCAGCCCAGCCCAGCCCAGCCCAGCCCAGCCCAGCCCAGCCCAGCCCAGCCCAGCCCAGCCCAGCCCAGCCCAGCCCAGCCCAGCCCAGCCCAGCCCAGCCCAGCCCAGCCCAGCCCAGCCCAGCCCAGCCCTGCCCTGCCCAGCCCTGCCCAGCCCAGCCCAGCCCGTCACCTCCCCTCCCCCACCCACCACCACCTCCTTCATCACCCTACCACAAGAAGCAGGCGCATGGAGCGCAGGAGCAGCCAGGAGCTGCAGCCATGGAGGCGCTGCCAGGTAGGTATAGAAGTGGCGCTAGCAAAGTGTGAGTGACCAGCCCTTGCACGTGAGTGGTCCGATGCCCAGCCTAACCGCAAAGTTGCTCCTTGTTTACTGCAGGTCCCATGGTCAGCCCTCCCCCCTTCCCCCCCCTTCCCCCTTCCCCCTTCCCCCTTCCCCCCTTCCCCCCCCTTCCCCCCCCTTCCCCTTTCCCATCCCTGTACCACCACCTCCAAGTTTGCCACCCCACCTACCTCCCCCCTTTCCCACCCCCCGCCCCACAACGCACGCACGATGTGCAACCCTCTCCCTACCCTACCCTTGGCGTAGCAACTCGGAGCGGGCAACATGGAGTGGGCAACTTGGAGTGGGAGCACTTGAGTGGTTGCCAGCCCGTGCTTGTTGTGCGACATGGCATAGGTGTAGGTTTGGTAGGTGGGCGTCAATGGTAGTGTGGTGGGTGAAGGATAGCGGGAGCACGAAAGATGAGGCTATGAACTTGCACCCGGTCATCACCAAGGAGAGTTGTAGCATCACCCTTGTTGTATCGTCCATCCTCGTTGTCATCACCCTTGTTGCAATGTTGTTGTGTTGTTATTGTGGTGTGGTGTGGTGTTATTGTGTTGTCACTTGTGTGGTGTGTGGTGGTGTGTGTGGTGTGTCATTGTGTTGTTGATGTTGTTATTGTTGTGTGTTGTTGGCACCTTGTCACCTTATCTAGAGGTGTTGCATGTCGTTGATGCATCAATGCATATGCTTGTCTTGTTGCAATGTTGTTGTGTTGTCATTGTGGTGTGGTGTGTCGTTGTGTTCTTGTGTTGTCACCATGGTGTGGTGTGGTGGTGGTGTTGTTGGTGTTGTTGTTGGTGATGTCATTGTTGGTGTTGTATGGTGTTGTCACCTTGTCACCTTATGCGGAGGTGTTGCAAGTCGTTGATGCATTAATGCATTTGCTTAGCATTCCCATAGGGAGGTGTCTCGGGGTGATGGTGGACTAAGACATGTGTATAGGAGTAGCGTAGTGAGGTGTTGCGGGGTGTTTGGGTGTTAAACATGTGTTTTGCGGGGGTGTTGCGGAATGTTTGGGTGTCAATACATGTGTTTTGCGGGGGTGTAGCGAGGTGTTGCGGGGTGTTTGGGTGTCAATACATGTGTTTTGCGGGGGTGTAGCGAGGTGTTGCGGGGTGTTTGGGTGTCAATACATGTGTTTTGCGGGGGTGTAGCGAGGTGTTGCGGGGTGTTTGGGTGTCAATACATGTGTTTTGCGGGGGTGTAGCGAGGTGTTGCGAGGTGTTTGAGCGTCAATGCATGTGTTTTGCGGGGGTGTAGCGAGGTGTTGCGAGGTGTTTGAGCGTCAATGCATGTGTTTTGCGGGGGTGTAGCGAGGTGTTGCGAGGTGTTTGGACAAGGAGATATGTAACAAGCGTCTGAACAGATACTCAAACAAGCGTCTGTACAGATAGCGAAGCCAACATCTGTACAGATAGCAAAGCAAGCATCTGTACAGATAGCAAAAAAGCATCTGTACAGATAGCAAAGAAGCATCTGTACAGATAGAAGAGAGGCATCTGTACAGATAGAAGAGAGGCATCTGTACAGATAGCTCAAAGGCATCTGTACAGATAGTTGTAAGGGGCATCTGTACAGATAATCAAAGAGCTATCTGTACAGATAGCAAGAAGCATCTGTACAGATAGCTTTAAAGACATCTGTACAGATAGCTCCCTAGCGTATCTGTACAGATATAAAATTGAAGAAAATCGCGGCCAAATTACGTCGCAACGGATGCACGGATTCACGTAAGACTTGTACCGTTCGAACGGCCTTCTACTCTAGTTTTCATAGAGCTATGGTCGGTCCAATCGCGACCGGTCCTTGTTTATCGTGAGTGTATTGATTAGCATGTCTTGGTACTGCTGCATGTGTTGTTTGATATAGAACAACCGCCCTATGTGCCATGACTGCTGCAGCTGCCCTGACTCAGCCTCGCCATGCGCCTCAGGCTCACCGCATGCCCCCTTGCACACAACAATGCTGCTCAACGCACCTATCCCTATCGCTTTGCAAATGGTGCAGCTGCCGCCCATAGTGCAGCAGCTTGCCGTAGGGGGTTGCTGTGGAGGCCTCAGCCCATGGAGCTGGCTCACCCCTCACCATGGCCTGAAGCTGCTCCTCTGTCATGCTGACAGCTGCTGCATCCTCGCTGCTGCATCCTCACCACTCCCTAGCGCCTGGTAGAGTGCTGCCTCTTTGAGGAGCTGACGAGCTGTCCTAAGCTTTGCCTTGATGGCGTTGCTTGCTGCGCGCGTGTCCTTGTCGCTCTGACCCATACGGTCGCGTTGCAACCCCAGCTCATGCACACTGTGGTGAGCTGCTCCACCTGGGTACGGTACCTACAACACACCGCGCTCAACCAACTGTGCCACACCTCACCCTGAACACTCTGCACCCTTGCCATGCCACACACACCTTGAGACTTGACCTTCGACCAGGAGCACCAGGCCTCGTGCAAGAGAGGGCTCTCACCCTCAAACTGCCATGGTGCTTCTCCATGGCGCACAACCTACCTGGAACTGGCAGGCTAAGTCAATGTAGAGATGCAACATGTCGCATGCAGCATGCCATGCCAGGAGGTAGTACACAAACTGCTCCGCTGTGCGCATGTTGCAGTACAGCGCTAGTAGCTGCACGTCATGGCAGCACACAAAGCCAACCACACCACGCACTGCACAAGGCTGGCCGGCTGTTATGTTGCTGGTCTCAGACCTGAAATAGGACAGCAAGGTCGAGCAGTCATGTGCCTCACTGTCCACGCCTGCCAATCTTGCTGATACTACCGCTGCGTCTGCTCCAGCTCCTGTTGCTTCTGTTGTAGCTCTGGCCGCTGCAAATGCTCCAGACAGACTGATTTGCCCACTGTCATGCAGCTGTTGCACTGCGCCCTCCAACCCTGTACGATCCAGGTATGTATCTGTGTGCTGCTCTAGGTCACGGGTGGCCTTGGCCACACCGGCATAGCTGCTGGGCTTGTTGCAAGCATCGCCAGCAACACAATGCTCGTAGCCATCTTGTGGCACACCTGCAGCATGCACACACACACACACATACACACCAGGGTTCGACAGTTGGTGATACCTGGTCTAAGGGCGCCCTTAACTGATGTCAGGGTAAACTACGGGGACCCTATGCACTGATTATACCCCTCAAAAAATTCGCCGGCCTGCGGCCAGCTTGGAAGAGGCATGTTAGCTTACAGCAGCTAACAAGGAGGCTTCAAAGGTGTCCTCTGGGACACCACTTGCCTCCGTGCCAAACAAGGCCTCATCCACTTCATCACTCGACTCATGCTCTCACTCATGCTCTTCTTGCGCGCTCTCTTCCCCCCATTGTGAGCCCCCATGACCCCATTGTGAGCCCCCATGAAGGTGCTGGCACCATCAGAGCAGAAAGCCACAAGCTTGCCAACATCAAGGCTGAGGGTGTCAATCACACGCTATATGACAGCTGTGATGTGCTCAGATGTGGCCCCCTCCACTTTGACAGCGCGTAAGAAAGAGGTGTGGTAGATAAAGGACGATGGCTCCAGATAGCGCACGTAGAGGAGCAGGTGGTCCTCAGTTCCTACGTCCGTGCTGCTGTCAGCTAACAAGCTGAAATAGGGGCTGGCTCGTACAGCTGCTAGCTGTTGAGTGAGGAGGGTTTGGCTAATAGAGTAAAGGGCGGCATTGAAGTAACGGGTGTCATTGAAGTCATGCGGCATAGCTGGTGCCCCACTGTGAGTGGCAAACTGGAGGTGGGCTGCAAAGGACATGGCTGAGTGGCCCCACAACACCATGAAGAGGGCTGCTGCTGCTACCGTGATGCTGCCCTGCTGCTGGTGACGTTGCTGCCCTGCTGTAGCTGCACTGCTGCTGCTGCTGCTGCCGCTGCTGCCTTGCTGTAGCTGCACTGCCGCTGCTGCTGCTGCTGCCCTGCCGCTTCTACCCTGCTGCTGCTGCTGCTGATGCTGATGCCGCTGCCCCTGATACCGCTGCCCTGCTGCTGCTGCCCTGCCGCTGCAGCTGCTGCCCTGCTGCTGCTCCTCTGATGCTGTGATGCCCTACTGCTGCTGTTGCCATGCTGCAGCTGCCCTGCTGCTGCCACTGCTGCCCTGCTGTAGCTTCACTGCCGCTGCTGCTGCCGATGGTGCAGCACTTTAGCAGCAGCATGGCAGCATTTTAGCCCTGATGCTGCCCTGCTGCTGCTGCCGCTGCCCTGCTGCTGCTCTGCTGCTGCTGATGCTGCTGCTGCCCTGTTCCTGCTGCTGCAGCCCTGCTGCTGTTGCCCTGCTGATGCAGCAGCTGCCCTGCTGCTGCTACCCTCCTGCTGCTGCAGCCATGCTGCTGCAGCTGCTGCCCTGCTGCTGCTCCACTGCAGTTATGCTGCTGCCCTGCTGCTGCTACCGTGATGCTGCCCTGCTGCTGCTGACGTGCAGGACCTGCTGCAGCACTTATTAAGACTGCTAAATGATAATTATCAGACATATTATACCTCAAACCAGTTTAATCCTCCCCGCATTGGGCGCATTGGGCTGACAAGGCCAGTTTCATCGGGAAAGGCGGGATTGCGGGCTGCGTGGTCTGCGCGGTTCAAGAAGTTAACATGAGTTAACATGTGAACGCGGAGATGTCAACGTCGAAGATGTCAACGATGCGATGGTACCCACCAAGCGCCATCTGAATTGCCATCTGTCGCTTGTCCGACGGAGTCTGCCTTACTCTCTTGCCTGGCTTTCCATTGTTGATATTTGATTTGGTTTGATATGGCAGAAATGTACGGGCGCAACTAAGAATAACAGGCGCCCGTAGATAGCCCGTGAACTCCCCCCCGTAACCAAAATTTTGGAAATCGCCATTTTGGGTCAAAGGCCCTCGCCAATTTGGGTCAAAAGTACGGGCCCCGTACGGGGGGTCGAACCCTGATACACACCCATCGTCGTATGGTGATGATGATGATGATGATGATAATGATGACACACACAGCTTTCCTGCATGGCAGCAGATGCATGCGACCAATCACCTGGGACGAGCGCACAGATGGGACAGTCACTGAATGCTCCTCTGAAAAGTTGGGCCTGTAGGTCTGAGCGCTGTTGCAACAAGCTGGGCATGGAGAGGAGCCGGTCAATGGCCCGCAGGTAGTCAAAGAATGCCTGGCTGAAGCTGTCTGTTCTGATCTGCTGAGGTGGGTACAAGGCCAAAGGATGGTGAGCGGCGTTAAGGGCCTCCAGGAAGGCTACATGACAGCACACACAAACGCACTTGACGATGCGCATGGGTGGTGCATGGCGCAGTCTACAGCGCAAGTGACTAGCGATGGCTGACCTCCCATGGAGACACCACACCCTTGCATCTGGGCGTAGGAGCGCAAATCACATCTGGTCTGGCTGCTAGGCCAGCAGAAGAGAGGGTTGGGACTGATCGACTGCATGAAGCGCAAGGGAGCATCAGCTTAAAGCGGCCCTGCATGCTGATGTACTCCACCTGCATCACCTCAAGTGGCTTCAAGGGGGAATCTTCTAGTCTAGTTGCCCCAGAGGCACAAGCATGGTGCAGCCAATCCTCGCTGATAGCTGTTTGAATACCTGACTGCAGGGCTGTCATTTGAGCTCCACATATCCCCGCTTGCGCTGCTCCGAATTGGAACGGGCAGCGGCATCTGACCGCTCCCTGCGCTCCTGCCAAGGCAGAAAAGCTGCAGAACGCAGGTGCTGCTCCCGCTGCGGTTCCTCCTGTAGCTCGTCTGGCACTGCATTGTGTCCTTCGCTAGTTTTGGGTGTTGTGGGGGGTTTTGGCCTGCTAATGCGGCTACATCCCCTGTAACCGCTCCCCTGGCAAGTCCATAATGGGCTGCGCGCTTGAGCTTATCGAAATAAGAACGGGCTGCGTTTGCTGGGCAGTAACCGCCCGCCCCTAACCGCCTCTGGGCAGTCAAGGTTGCGCATTTAAGCATGCGGAGGAAGCCAGGAAGCTGTAGTGTGGGTTGCTAGTCGCTCGTGCTTGTCGAGTAGCGCGGTTGGGCAATTGTAAAACTTCCCCCATCTACAGCCAACAAACTTCCCCCGTACAGGGGGAACTTTTACCGGGAGACTTGATTGCGAGTGATGTGGCACATTGTGGCACATTGGGCTGTCTCCTTTTGGTAGCCAGCACAGCTCACAGGTGCACACGTCCTTAGCCTCTTCCCTGCTGATGGTCTCTATGTGTGTGGGTGTATAGCCTTCTTCTGCACATAGTGGTAGTGCCCACCTATCTATGACTGTGGGTTTCCAGTGTACCTTGTAGTAGTTTTCCTTGTTGATGCCGTCCCATTGCCAGCCATCTATGCTGGTAATGGCCTCTTGGTGGCCATACATGGCCCCTAGTATGCAGCCTAGGTTCTTGGGTTTACAACGGCAGGCTTTATCCACCTTCCAGCTGGAGAGCCCTGGGAGGTCAAGGCCTACTATGCGCACTATATCCTGCGGGATGGTTTGGGTCTGTCTGCCCTCATTGTTCCGTTTCGTGCCCGCCTTGGGTGGAGTGGGCTTCGTTTGGGCCGATTGTGTTGCTCGTTGCTCTCGTTTCAGCAGTCGTGAGCTCGTCCTAGTGGCATCATGGGCTGCGGGTGCCGCTGCGGCCCGGTCCGCCGTTGCTGGTTGCGTTGCGTGCATGGCCGCATACGCTTTCATATCCATATAGCGAGTTTTGGTGTCTGGCACTGCGGGTGTGGGTGCAAGTTCCGTGAGGCCCGCGGCCCATGTTGTGATTTTGCGTTGGTCGGGCGGGAGGTCGAGTGATGTGTTGCGGCTGTCTCGGATGGCACGCGTTGCGGTCACGTCTGGGCATGAGGGTTGGGCCGCCATGGCCGCAAGTTTGTTGAGAGCGATGATGTGCTTCTGCTTGACCTTTTTCCCGTACTTCGATGTGAGCATGCTACCGGTGATGATGTGTGTGTTGCCCTTGCAGCTGAGTTCAGAAGCGTGCGTGATGCCTAGGCTTTTGAGGCAGGTGATGCTGGCGCTGACGACATCGTGTGCTTGAGAGCTGCTGGCCTGTGTGATGAGGCGGCCGAGTGTTTGGCACTCTTCATGGTAGAGAGGTAGCCCCTCTTCCGTGGCCGTCAGTCCGGATATAGAGGCATAGACTAGCTGCCGTGCCCTAAGGGTGTGATGAAGGAGGGTGAGCATGCGGTGTCCGTGTGTGCTAGCCTGGGTACTGAGCCATGTGATTTGTTTGTGCAGCATGCTCCTCGATATGTGGGCGTGTGCCACATCTGTGGACTGGAGACTGTGTATGAGGGCTGTCGTGTTGCGAGCGTGGTATTCCTGGGCTGTGGAGCTGATGCCCATGCCTAGCTTCTCGGCGTCTTCTCTGATGATGGCATTGGGCGTTCCAAGGGGGAGTCTGAGTTTAAGCTTCACGCATTGATTGATGGACCTGTCGTACAGCTCAAGGTCCCCTGGGGTGCAGGGCACGGCACAGAAGCTGTAGGCTAGGCTGGGTATGATGGCCGTACGGATGATGTGTATGGCCTGTCTAGCGCTAGCAAAGGAGCTTCTGAGTCTCTCAAGTTTTTGGCGGAGCTGGGTAATCATAGCTGTGTGTTGTGGTTTCCAGTCCAGCGTCATGGTGATGAGCACCCCCAGGTAGGTGAAGGGTGAGGTCGGGCGGTGGTAGGTGACGGGTTTCCCTTGTAGGCTGACGGTTTGGAGTTGTTGGCGGGCCCGCTTGTCCGCTTCGGCCGCGTTGCTGCACATGCCGGTTTCGACCGAGTGATGGAGCGCCGCTGTTGCGAGGGTTTTACTGTGTGAGATGATGAGGTGACCCCAGTCCGAGAAGGCCGAGAGTTTGTCCGCTTGGCATCGGAGGTTGCGAAGGGTGTTGCAGAGTATAGCTATGTCGTCCGCATAGTCGATGCTGCTGACGGTGGCGCGTTCCCCGCTGTCGGCCGTTGCTGATTTGAATTTATAGCCCCTCGCGCCGACTTGCAGCCACCGCAGGAGGGGTTCGATGTAAATGAGAAATAGGAAGGGCGAGAGAGAATCTCCTTGTATGGTGCCCCGGTTGACGGATACCGGGTCAGTGTGGCCGTAGGGTGTTTTAAAGCGCGTTGTAGCGCCCGTGTATAGGTCCTTAACTGCGTCGGTCGCGTCCGTGGGGAAGCCTAGGTCATGCATGATCCAGAGTAGTTTGTCTTGGCAGGTGGTGTTGAACGCGCTGGTGAAGTCGACCAGGAGCGCGTAGATATCCGCCTTGGCCAGCTTGGCATCCTCAAGGGCCATGACAAGCATCTGTAGCTGTTGTGTGGTGTTCCTGTGGGAGCGGAACCCAGCCTGGTTCTTGCTGAGCATCCCATTAGCTTCAGCATACTCAGACAGTGTCTTGGTAATGAGGCTGGTCCATAGCTTATAAACGGTGTTGGCTAGGCCCACTGGCCTGTAGGAGTTGAGGTCCGTTTCTTGCCCCTTGTCCTTGTAGAGCAGGCACGTGTCACTGGTCTTCCACGTGGTGGGTGTGCAGCCTGTTGCCCACATGATGATGAAGAGCTGGTGGATGGTTTCCCGCATCTCCCATGGCAGCATCTTGATGATTTCATTTTCCACGCCGTCTGGTCCCGGGGCTTTGCCTCCTGCCAGCCTGCTGATGCATTCCTCGAAGCCTGCCTTGTCCATGATGGCTGTGTGCAGCCAGTGTATGTTTTGGCATGCGTGCATAGAGAAGGCGTCGTCTGCTTTTGCGCGAGCCCACGGGTAGTTTCGTGTCTGTGTGTTAGTGTAGTGGCCAGTCTTGGGGGTCGGGGCCGACAGCTTCTGCCCGTATGCGGTGGTGATTATCCGGTTTAGGTCGGCGGGGGCGGTGCATATGGTTTTGGTGTCAGGATCAGCTAGCGCCTGCAGGCCTTTGTGGTCGGTGCGGGACGGGCGTAGGATACGTTTGTTAGCCTTCTTGGGCTGGGTGCTGATCAGTTGTTGCATTCTGACACGAGCTTGTGCGATGGCAAGTGCGGAATCCTCATCGTCTAGTTGGTGGATTTGGTCGCGGTACGTATTGCACAGCTGCCTGCACGCGATTTTCGGTTGGGTCTTCACCCTGGCGCGCTTGTACCGCGTCCCTGATCTCTTCGTTCGTCGCATCTGTCTCTGGAATGAGTTCGTCAATTGTCGGGTGCACGTTGGTTTGCTTAAAGAGGGAGTTAGCCTTCCGGCCAAGGTCTCTAGCGGTCTTAAGCTTTCTGCCCAGTGCCAGTCTAATCCTGCACATGGTCCTGCGTTGGTAGTGCTGGCCTCCCCTTGTGAGGGTCTTGGTGTTGCATGTCTTTATAGCTGCCGTCCTGCAGGTTTGTAGGAGGTTTGTGAGCATGGTGGCTGCGGTGTCTACAGCTTCCCTGGCCGGGCGTCCTGCCACTGATGTCAGGCGTTGTGGTTGTTGAGGGTTGGTCCTGCCAAGTGTAGCCAGGTGGTGGGTAGCCTCTGTGTATATGGGGGCTAAGAAGGCTGTCAGTTCTGCATGTAATTGTGGGACGCCTGAGCAGGGTTGTTGCACTGCCAGGCGGTAGGCTTCCCTGTCCTTATTGGTAATGGGGGTGGTGAGGATGGTATGGCTGTGCTTCGGTGGTTTGTGTGGGGCTGCCAGGTCTATGCCCAGGCGGGCTGTATTCAGTGTGGCGGTGAGTGGCCTGTGGTCGCTGAGATAGGCGTTGGTATGGACGTGCGTGCGGTGCTCAGGGCCGTGTCTTGCGTCGCGTGTTAGGATAGCGTCTATGCGGCTGTTGCAGTGCGGTTGTTGGTAGGTCCAGGCCCGGTCGCCGGGATCCGCTTCTAGCAGGTGCATTTCTGTGGCGAACCCCCTCATCATGCTGTCTTGTGTGTATTCAGTGTGCTCGGAGCGATCCTCTGTTTTCATCGTGGCGTTGATATCTCCCGCCAGGATAAGTGAGCCGGGCAGGTGCCCAGTGGCTGTTCGTATATGCTCTTGCATTTTCTCGCGCAGTGAGAGCGCTTCGCCATTGGATCCCGACGGCCAGTACGTGGCGATGATGGTGAGCTGTTCGCACTGGTGTTGGTTGAGGGTCAGGATGACGCATCGTGCATTTACCTCAGCCTCAATGCTCGGTGAAAGCATAGTGGCTTGCATTTGGATGGCTAAGTTGTGTTTGATGCCTAGTAGTACTTCACTGTGGCCTCTGTGCCGGTGTATCGTATAGTCTGGCATGACTCTCTTCAACCAACCAGAGCCTGGATTGTTGCTCCTGGGCTGGGTCATGGTCTCAGTTAGGATCAGGATGTCCGGGCTGTGCTGGTGCACCAGGTTGAGGACGTCGTTCCTGGACCTATGGAGGCTTCTGACGTTCAGGGTCGTTAGTGTGATATGCTGTCGATTGTGTGTTGGTTGTGGCTGCCGGGTTGGCAAGGTGCTGTGTTGTGGGTGTGGTCCTGGGTGCTCAGGTAGGTTATCAGTGGGGGGTGCACTCAGGCAAATTAGTAACAGCATTTTTGAGATTCGGAGCCTCGGACTTGGTACATAGTCAAATGAAGGCATTGCAAGATTGGGGGTTGAAACTAAAATTCGTGATTTTGCGCGGTTGGTGAGATACGGCCATGCTACAGTACTGTAGGTATCTACAGTACTGTCGGGGTACCTCGCGAGTACACGAACAGAGCCTCGGACTTGGTACATAGTCTAAAGAAGGCATTGTAAGATCGGGGGTTGAAACTAAAATTCGTGATTTTGCGCGGTTGGTGAGATACGGCCATGCTACAGTACTGTAGAGGTCTACAGTACTGTCGGGGTACCTCGCGAGAGACCACTTACAGTACTGTAGACATCTACAGTACTGTAGACATCTACAGTACTGTAGACATCTACAGTACTGTAGGTGCCTCGAGGTACCTCGAGAGACCACTTACAGTACTGTAGATGTCTACAGTACTGTAGACATCTACAGTACTGTAGACATCTACAGTACTGTAGACATCTACAGTACTGTAGACATCTACAGTACTGTAGACATCTACAGTACTGTAGGTACCTCGAGGTACCTCGAGAGACCACTTACAGTACTGTAGACATCTACAGTACTGTAGACATCTACAGTACTGTAGACATCTACAGTACTGTAGACATCTACAGTACTGTAGACATCTACAGTACTGTAGACATCTACAGTACTGTAGGTACCTCGAGGTACCTCGAGAGACCACTTACAGTACTGTAGACATCTACAGTACTGTAGACATCTACAGTACTGTAGACATCTACAGTACTGTAGGTGCCTCGAGGTACCTCGAGAGACCACTTACAGTACTGTAGACATCTACAGTACTGTAGACATCTACAGTACTGTAGACATCTACAGTACTGTAGGTGCCTCGAGGTACCTCGAGAGACCACTTACAGTACTGTAGACATCTACAGTACTGTAGACATCTACAGTACTGTAGACATCTACAGTACTGTAGACATCTACAGTACTGTAGACATCTACAGTACTGTAGACATCTACAGTACTGTAGGTACCTCGAGGTACCTCGAGAGACCACTTACAGTACTGTAGACATCTACAGTACTGTAGACATCTACAGTACTGTAGACATCTACAGTACTGTAGACATCTACAGTACTGTAGGTACCTCGAGGTACCTCGAGAGACCACTTACAGTACTGTAGACATCTACAGTACTGTAGACATCTACAGTACTGTAGACATCTACAGTACTGTAGGTGCCTCGAGGTACCTCGAGAGACCACTTACAGTACTGTAGACATCTACAGTACTGTAGACATCTACAGTACTGTAGACATCTACAGTACTGTAGGTGCCTCGAGGTACCTCGAGAGACCACTTACAGTACTGTAGACATCTACAGTACTGTAGACATCTACAGTACTGTAGACATCTACAGTACTGTAGACATCTACAGTACTGTAGGTGCCTCGAGGTACCTCGAGAGACCACTTACAGTACTGTAGATGTCTACAGTACTGTAGACATCTACAGTACTGTAGACATCTACAGTACTGTAGACATCTACAGTACTGTAGACATCTACAGTACTGTAGACATCTACAGTACTGTAAGTGGTCTCTCGAGGTACCTCGAGGCACCTACAGTACTGTAGATGTCTACAGTACTGTCGGGGGACCCTCGCACCTTGTAACATTTAAGAAACACACTACGGAATGCACTACGGCATAGCACAATGCCTTCAAGCACTTCGAAGATTTCGCGGCTTGCCTTGCACGGAATGACCACCTCACTTGCATTCAAGGCATCCGTGCAACACCCGTGCCTTAGTCGCATCATCGTGTAGCCGGTATTGTAGCGATGGCATTGCACGAGGTTACCCATACTCGCAGCCACATCTAGCCCATACTCGCAGCCACATACTCGGCAATCAACCTCGCGGCCACACAGCTGGTCCACAGATGGCATCGCACGAGGTTACCCATACTCGCAGCCACATCTAGCCCATACTCGCAGCCACATACTCGCGGCCACACAACCTCGCGGCCACACAGCTGGTCCAGCAGCGCAGAAGCATACCTGCGAGGCAGCTCGGTGCGAGGATCTCACCTCGCAGCCAGCCTCGCAGCCATTTTCCTCGCAGCCAGCCTCGCAGCCAGTTTCGCAGCCAGCCTCGCAGCCAGCCTCGCAGCCAGCATCGCAGCTAGCCTCGCGGCCAGTTTCCTCACAACGATTCTCCGCAGTGAATCGCAAGCATTGATGCACCAACGCAAGGCAGGTGCAACGTGTTGTGAGCAGCGAAGAGGCTAGAAGGACTATGGTAAGAGCTTAGGACCAAGGTAAGAGCTTAGAAGGAGCTAGCATTGCGCAGCATAGCCCTTAGTATCCAGCCTAACCGCTACCACACCTGGTTGCTGCAGGTCTTACAATCACGCCTAGTAACCCCCTGATTACCACCCCCTCCATATCCCCCTCACCACCACCACCACCACCACCATCACCACCACCACCACCATTTCATCACCTCCCACAACGTTCCCACTGTTGCCTCCCTTGTGTTGCAGCCCAGCCCAGCCCAGCCCAGCCCAGCCCAGCCCAGCCCAGCCCAGCCCAGCCCAGCCCAGCCCAGCCCAGCCCAGCCCAGCCCAGCCCAGCCCAGCCCAGCCCAGCCCAGCCCAGCCCAGCCCAGCCCAGCCCAGCCCTACTCTCCCACCCTGCATTTCCTACTGAGGTGAGAACAAAGGAAGGTGGGCCGTAATGGAGGGTTGCTACACCTGCCCCTCCATCTGCCAGCTCTACATCTCCCTACTCTAATGGTGAGTGCATCAAGTACCCATGTCCAATGTTTGTTTCCGTTGACAAATCGTCACACCATTGCCGCAGGTCTTGTGCGCCTACACGTGAGACTATCAATGCGCTCCCCACTTCTCTCGCCCTCCACATGGACCTCCCCTTCCCTTCCCTCCCCTTCCTCCCCTTCCTCCCACACACAAATACACCACACCCCAGCAAAAGGTGGGTGCAGGTATGTGGCACCCTGTACCCACCTTAACCGCTAGCATGCCCCTTGTCCCGCTGCAGGGTTGATCGTCACACCCTTCCCCATCCCCTTTTCCTCCCCTTTCCCACGCCCACCACCAACGCCCAGCTTGTCGTCCCTACACTTCCACCTCTACCCACCCCCCACTTCCCACCTCCCCGTCACCTCTCCCCTGACATCCCAGCAGCCAGGAGAAAGCCCACCCCACCCACCCTCTTCCCACCCCTCCCATCCCCCTCTCCCTCCCTCTCCCCTCCCATACGTGTCAAGCCTACCCTTCCCCTCTCCCACCCTTCGATTGACGTGGCATCGCAACCCCCACCTCACCCCACCTTCCCTTCCCTACACCCTACACTCCCCGCCGCAGTCCCACCCCACTGGCGCATGGGATATGTTGCCTGGTGTGAGCAGGTAGGAGGCCAGGAGGACCACAAAGGTAAGGCCACGGTGATAGCTAACACAGCGCCCAGCCTGGTCACACTACAGCACGTGTATGCCCCTTGGTTGCAGGTCTAGTGGGCACCTCCCTTCCACTTCCCTTTCCCCTACACAACCACCCCCTCCCAATTCATCCTCCCCCGCCCCCGCCCCCGCCCCCGCCCCCGCCCCCGCCCCCGCCCCTGCCCCCACCCCCACCCATGCCCCCACCCACCCCAACACTCA
>JASKMD010000023.1:32762-106762 GCA_030144725.1 Haematococcus lacustris | reverse complement strand
TCAAGTTGGTGACGGCGCTTCCCGTTGCTCCTATTTTCAGCCGCTGCAGCAGGGACACCCTCACCACATGCCTGGCAACCTGCACGACATTGGTGTTGTACATCGACGCCTACTCTGGCATCCTGACACTGTCGGCCGCGGAGGCATTCAGGACAAGGGCGGAGCCTGTCGTGCTGGTCTTGAAGCGGCGGGGTCTCTGGCCCAAGGACGATTTTTCAGACCGCCTGGACAACATGATCGAAGACTTGGGCACCTGCCCAGCTGTCAACACAGTGCATCTCAAGGGAGAGTTTGATGTCCTACGCAAGGCGGACATTGAGAGCTGGCAGGACCTGCTGTCCACCAACCTGCCCAACTGCACAGCTTTGAAGGTCAGCCTGCAGCTCGTCAACATCCAACATCTGAACAGGCTACTGTCCCACCCACCCATAGCTCAGCGGCTGACCCATCTGGACCTCACCACAACCAACTGGATAGGCGACAATAACAGCGGCCTGTCAGCCTTCGTCAAGTCCACCCTTAACCTTCGTTCCCTCCATATCCCAACTCTGGACGACCTGGAGGACTCCCTTGCTGATCAGGTCAGCATGTGGGACACGTTACATGTGGACAAGATGCACTGGGCCACATTGAGCAAGCTGCCAGCCCTAAATGGTTTGGTGGCAATACACATTGAGCGATTGGATGGGTCCTGGGGTGGTCAGGGCTCTTCCATGGAGGGCTTTTATGCAGCCCATGTCAGTCACAATCTGGTGGTCGATAAGTTGTGCATGAGGGTGGGAAGCTACCCTCCCGAGGTAGAGGCTGCCTTGAAACCATTGCAAGGCTGCTTCAAGGAGGTGCAAGTGGAGGGTGGCAGCAGCGTCTACCGATCTCGCGTGTTTGCCAGTGATTTGGAAGCCTTGGCAGGTTTTGGTGGCATGTGCACTATGCTGCGTATTGAGCATGCCCGCATGCTCTCATCTGTTGAGCTGTGGAAGGCCATCATAGTGGGCCTTCCCAAACTCAGCGGCGTGTGGCTGGATCAGTGCACGGGGTGCCATTATGATGATGTGGCTTTGCACATTAAGCAAGTGATAGAAGAAAATGTATGCAATCGAGTGACAATCTTCATTGACACCACACACATAGGGGGGGGGGAGCGCCTCATGGAGGATGTGTTTCCATTGCATGTGGAGTGGCAGTGAAGACTGCATCACCTGGCTACCACATTCATGATGACATATGCAGCGACGTAGAGTGACACTGCATGAATGCGACAATGGATGAACAAGCAGCTGGTTTGTCAGTCATATGAGTGCCATGGTTCAGTGAGTAACATGACACAGGTTTTCACCCTGACCCTGTCCCTAGCCAGGACCGTACAAATTTGCATGTGGTGCTGAACACACCGGATCAGCAAGACACCTGAAAACCCAAGCATTAGTTATAACCATCTCTTACATCAAAGACAGTGGAGCACGGGGCAAGAGGTGCAGAGTTCATATCTCACCACATCCAATGCATTCAATTAGCACCTATTCCAAATCCATGCGGTACAATGCCTCATGTCCCCTTATGAGCCTAATGCCGTGACTTCTTAGTAGGCGAGTCATGATGCGGTGCCTGGACATCATCATGGCATCCGTGCTCCTGGGAATCCATAATCAGCACAGGCCAATCACCTAGCAAAGGAGGAGTGGACGGGTCATCCAAACCAATCGCTTCATAATTGGGCGGTGCAATGGGTTGTGTAGTAGAGACATCAGGGTATGGTTGGGTGGCAGGCACCATGTCCACCTCGTCCAGTTCAGATTCGGCCTCCAGAGGCAGAGTAGGAGCCACAGACGCATGTGGTAGCTGATGAGCTTCTCCACTCAAACGAAGCGCATGACCAACTAGACAGGCGATAAGGGTCACCATGTTGAGAAACTGGGTAACGGCGACCAAGAATGGCATGAGGGATGTCAATAGATTGATGACCAGCAGCTGCATTTGTTGGTCCAGGTAGTTGTGAGTGCGTTGCAGTCGTAGTTGAGCTACCAGGCTGGGCGGATATTGGTCCAAGTACAGCTGCATGTCATTAGGTGACACGGTATCACAAGGTGATGGTGCACGTCGCGGAGGAGGCTCGCGACCAGACTGTACGGGAGTGACGACGGCCTGGTCTTGCTGGGCCAATCGCTGCAAATCGACAGTCGTTGCCACGGTGGAGCTCCCGTTTGAAGTCGACATGCTAAGTCACCAGCTATCAGATGTAACAAGTCTATCACATCCGGCACAAATGCAAGCATACTTTACGATGCAAGCCACTCTTAGTATTGTTATCTGAACAGACGCACCCATGAGTATCTGTACAGATGCTCTTGTGCATTATCTGTACAGACGCACCGATAGGTAACTGTACAGATGCTCCCTTTCGCTATCTGTACAGATGTATCTATAGCTATCTGTACAGATAGTCAATACAGCTATCTGTACAGATGTTTGCATATGATCTGTACAGATGTCATTATACAAATCTGTACAGATGCTTCTATATGCTATCTGTACAGATGCTAAAATAACTATCTGTACAGATAAACAATTCACTATCTGTACAGATGATGTAATGTAGAATCTGTACAGACAAACCCCCGTTAACCTGTACAGATGCCTTACCTTGTTATCTGTACAGATAAAACCCACTAAATCTGTACAGATGCCGCCTCTTGACGTCTGTACAGATACAGACCTATAAGTCTGTACAGATAGTCCTGGTAGATATCTGTACAGATGCCGTCAAGCAGGAATCTGTACAGATATATCTATGAATATCTGTACAGATAAAGACATACAGGAATCTGAACAGATTATCTGTTAAAATCTGTACAGATGCAGACAAGCAGGTATCTGTACAGATGGAAGGAAGGAATCTGTACAGATGCCGCATTTCCTTGGAGCCATCGACATGCATCTGTACAGATGGCGGGCCCATTAAAGGGGCATCTGTACAGATTCCTAAAAAGGGGGGGGTACCTCGCGCGCGGATCGTTGTATCTCCGCAACCGCTGCGAGTTAGGACTTCATTCAAGAGCGAGGTCCCCCTTAAACTCAACGCTCTATCGTTCTATCGGAGCAGAAAGTCCATCCGATGCAAAAAAGGCCCTCGCGTCGACCCTATTTATCGTGAGTGAACCCATGCCCCCAACCCATGCCCCCACCCACCCAAACCCATGCCCCCAACCCAACCCACCCCCGCCCAGCCCAACCCGGTTGAGCCTCCCGCCTCCCCACCGCCCGCCTCCCTGCCTCCCGCCTCCCCGTCCCCCGCCTCCCTGCCTCCCACCTCCCGCCTTCCACATCTACCCCCCCTCCCCGCCTTCACTCTTCCACTCCCCCCCCTTCCTAGCAGCAGTCATCAAGCAGCCAAAAGGTAGGTAGGTGCTACAGTGCCCCTACTATATCTGCTGCTGCTGCGCCCCTGCTGCTGCTGCTGCTGCCCCCCTGCTGCTGCTGCTGCCCCCCTACTGCTGCTGCTACTGCTGCTGCTGCTGCTGCTGCTGCTGCTGCTGCTGCTGCTGCTGCTGCCCTCTGCTGCTGCTGCTGCCCCCCTGCTGCTGCTGCTGCCCCCCTGCTGCTGCTGCTGCTGCTGCCCCCCTGCTGCTGCCTACAGTACTGTAGAGGTCCACAGTACTGTAGATGTCTACAGTACTGTAGAGGTCCACAGTACTGTAGAGGTCCACAGTACTGTAGAGGTCTACAGTACTGTAGAGGTCTACAGTACTGTAGAGGTCTACAGTACTGTAGAGGTCCACAGTACTGTAGAGGTCTACAGTACTGTAGAGGTCTACAGTACTGTAGAGGTCTACAGTACTGTAGAGGTCCACAGTACTGTAGAGGTCTACAGTACTGTAGGTGTCTACAGTACTGTAGAGGTCTACAGTACTGTAGGTGTCTACAGTACTGTAGAGGTCTACAGTACTGTAGAGGTCTACAGTACTGTAGAGGTCTACAGTACTGTAGAGGTCTACAGTACTGTAGAGGTCTACAGTACTGTAGAAGTCTACAGTACTGTAGAGGTCCACAGTACTGTAGAGGTCTACAGTACTGTAGGTGTCTACAGTACTGTAGAGGTCTACAGTACTGTAGGTGTCTACAGTACTGTAGAGGTCTACAGTACTGTAGAGGTCTACAGTACTGTAGAGGTCTACAGTACTGTAGAGGTCTACAGTACTGTAGAGGTCTACAGTACTGTAGAGGTCCACAGTACTGTAGAGGTCTACAGTACTGTAGAGGTCTACAGTACTGTAGAGGTCTACAGTACTGTAGGTGTCTACAGTACTGTAGAGGTCTACAGTACTGTAGAGGTCTACAGTACTGTAGAGGTCTACAGTACTGTAGGTGTCTACAGTACTGTAGAGGTCTACAGTACTGTAGAGGTCCACAGTACTGTAGAGGTCTACAGTACTGTAGGTGTCTACAGTACTGTAGAGGTCTACAGTACTGTAGGTGTCTACAGTACTGTAGAGGTCTACAGTACTGTAGAGGTCTACAGTACTGTAGAGGTCTACAGTACTGTAGAGGTCTACAGTACTGTAGAGGTCTACAGTACTGTAGAAGTCTACAGTACTGTAGAGGTCCACAGTACTGTAGAGGTCTACAGTACTGTAGAGGTCCACAGTACTGTAGAGGTCCACAGTACTGTAGAGGTCTACAGTACTGTAGAGGTCTACAGTACTGTAGAGGTCTACAGTACTGTAGAGGTCTACAGTACTGTAGGTGTCTACAGTACTGTAGAGGTCTACAGTACTGTAGGTGCCTTCCCCCCATGCATCCTTAACCCCCATGCCCCCTTCGCCCCCATGCAGGAACATCTCAATGTAGCCCAAGCTCGTTTGCTATCCCGACAGTGCTATGCAAATGCGCTGACAACAAAGCGTGCCTATGTTGCCCAGCCCAGCCCAGCCCTGCCCAGCCCTACTCAGCCTCTAGGATTCGTTACCGACCCTGAGCCTAGCCCTTGTGTTAGGAACACAAGTGGTGATGTAATGATGTAGGCTAAGAGTCATGATGTAATGATGTGAGGTTATATGTAATGATGGATGGTTGATGGCCAACCGCAAACAACTTTTGGGGCAATCTCTGCCGCACTCGATATTACACGGGAGGGTGCGGTGCAGGAGGTTGTTGTGATTGCGGGGCATCATCAACATCCACAGCTTTGCGGGAGCTTGCAAGCCGAGCTACCCAGTACAACCGACAGAACGGACCTAGCTTGCGATAGAGACGGGCCCCGGCCTTAGACCTTACACGTATGTATGTAGCTCCCTATGGCGACCTTATTGCGTGGACACAACTTACGGCACAAATATCTATATCGAGCTTGCGGGCCTACGCTTCGACGCCTCTCACTATTTATAGCACGCAGAAGCTGACGGTGCAATCGCGGTAGCAAATGGTGGTTTGAATGTGGAGAACAACATGATACCCTATTTACAAGAGACCTTGTCAAATCTGACCTACAGTACTGTAGACCTCTACAGTACTGTAGACATCTACAGTACTGTAGACATCTACAGTACTGTAGATGTCTACAGTACTGTAGGTACCTACACTCCAACTGCTCACATACTCAGAATTTCAACACGCGTCAAGTGGCGTTGGAGTCGCAAGGACAATCCGAGGCGAACCGCATCAAAAAACTACCCCCCTAGGATGACGAATATCCGCACTAATTTGCCTGTGTGTGGCGGTGTTGTGGGGATGGCGGCGGGGGGTGGAGTGGGGGCTGTGTTTAGGTATCTGTACATCAGGGTCTGTGTGTGCGAGTCCTTGGTTTGCGCTCTTGGCTTGGTCCGTTTTTTGTCTACGATGGTGCCCGATGATGTGGGCCGTTTACTGCTGCTTGACCGGTCGTGAGTGGGGAGAGTGACTGTGGGGGCGACCTGGCGCAGTCGCGGCCGGGCCTGCTTGTCTGTCGGGTGAGTGTCTTCTGTGGCTGTTAGTATGCGCTTAGAACTCGCTGGTTGTGTAGTGGCGATGTTGGGTAGCGGCCGGTCTGTTCGGGGGCTGTGCGCGGGTTGTGTGCCCAAGTCTTGGGTAGTAAGGTCGATGTGGGTGGTACGTAGATGTTGTTCCAGCTGCTCCGTTGTGGCGCTCCTCGTGGGGTCAGCTAGCCAGCATAGTGGATGGATGAGGTTGGTATTAGCCGCGTCGCCCTTTTTGATTCGAACGAGCGTACCCTTCAGCTGAAGCCAGTCTTCCGGGGTGTCCAATCGGCATGGGTGGCCTTGTTCCGAGTCCAACCAGTGCCATGCGTTGTTAATGTGGCGGATGGTGGTTGCGTGATTGTGGGTGATGAGGATGGCGGCTGTGTTAGTGTAGTTGTCCGTCTTTCCCGTAAGCGTGGTGAGGAGCTCAGGTGTGATGTTGTTGTTGTTGGTGGTTGTGGTTGGAGGGCATAGGTGGAGGTCCTTGTGGTGGTGGTATAGGTAGTGGTTTATGGTGGAGATGGTGAAGTTGCCAGATTCCTCATATATGTGTGGGAGGCAGTTGCGTAGTGGGATCAGCCTATGCTCCTGCCTTGCCTGATTGGCTAGGTCCTGGATGTGTGTAGTAAGGGCTTTGCAGTGTGTGATAACGTCCTCAGGCCTGATCATTGGTTTTCCCATGGCCATGTTAAGGGCGTGCACTAGACAACATTGTTTGTATTGCCTTTCCATGTAGCAGTGGGACGGGTTCTGGTTGTCTTCTTTGTGGCTGATGATGTGACTTATACCTTGTCGGGTGGTGGCCATGGTTTGGGCTGGTGTAGCTGCTGGGTCAGGTGCAATGACGAACACCTCGTGGAAGTGATTCGTGTAAGAGTGCGACAGCTCGCAGATGGCTATAGCTGATTTACTGGAGCTGTCGGAGTCTAGGAGCTTCCACTGCCCACCCAGCTTCCTGAGCGCCATGCTGTGGCCGTTCGTTTTGCACAAAAAGTTGAGTGTGGCGTACTCTATCGCTATGGTGTCGAGGTTGTCGTCGTTCCAATCGTCTGTGGTGCGTAGTTGAGCGACACTCTTAGTAGTGAGGCCGTATTTGTATCGAAGGTATAGGTGAATGACCTCGTCGCTGAAAGCACCCCCGTCCCCGCGTGCTGTGTGCCACGCCTTCTTGTCGCCTTCGTCGTGCAATGTTTTCTGCCAGGTTATCCAAAAATTATGTAGGTCCTCAGGCTTCACCCATGTCTTGCCAGCTGCGTTGTTTAGGGAGTGGGCCTGGCAATTGCGGTTTACCTGTGCTTCAAAGAACCGGGGGTTAGGGTTAACTTCTGGATGATGCTCCTCATAGTGGGATGGGCCTGGGTTGGCTTCAATATCACCTCCTGCTAGCAACAGCCAGCCTATATAGAGCAAGTAGATAGCACTGTAGCAGGGGGACATGACGCCAAGGCAATGGGCTAGCTTGGTTAGTAGGGCTGGGATACCCATGCGGGTAGGCAGATCAGGCATGCGGTTGATGCGCAGCTTGTGTATTGTGTACCGTTGCAAGGTCGCATTGTATTGGTGAACTAGGATGCTGGTGCTTTCCGGATTGGATGTGTAGTGGCCATGCGACTGCCAGCTAGTGAGGGCTGTTGACAGGTGCATCAAGGCAGTATGACGTTCCACTGAGCCATCAAGGTAGAGGTACAGGGTGTAGGCAGATCCAACAGAGATCGCTCTCCATCTCCTGATCTTCTTGAGGTGTCGTCGGAGGCAAGCTCTAGATTGGGAAGGGGTAATAGCAGGGGGTGGGGGGGTGGGGAGGTAGCCCCTCGTAAGAGCGATGCTGGCGATAGCAATGGCGATGTGTGTCATCCAACTGAGTGTCTCGTGTCCGTGGTCATAGCTCGGCATGGTGCTAGTGTCTATAGTGTCAGCTGTCTGAATGTGTGCCCCTGACTCGTTGGTGTAGTTGTCCATCCTCTGCCTTGTTGTTGTATGGCGGTGCCTGATGCGGGGCAGAGCACCAGCATGGGCAGCATGCATGGCTGCTCCTGGCAGCGTCATGGGCTGAACACACCGCTGCGCACTCTCTGACTTGTTGTTGTAGGCATGAGGGTACCTGATGCGGGGCAGCAGGCCAGCATGGGCTGCATGTGTGGCTGCTCCTGGCAGCGTGGTGGGCTGAACGCACCGCTGCGCACTCTCTGACTTGTTGTTGTGGGCATGAGGGTACCTGTTGCGGGGCAGCAGGCCAGCATGGGCGGCGGCAACAGCCTGGGCTGGCAGGTGGTGGTGAGGCAGAGCGCCCTGTAACATGCCGGTCTGCATGTCTACATGAGTGCTTTGCATTTGCGATCTGGCTGGCTGGTCATGCCAGGCTGCAACAGTGGGGGCTGGCAGGTGGTGGTGAGGCGGAGCGCCATGTACCATGTCGACCTGCATGTCAACATGGTCAGCTTGCATTTGTGAATTGGCCGGCTGGTCATGCCAGGATGCAGCAGGGCGGTCTGGCAGGTGGTGGTGAGGCAGAGCGCCATGGGTTGTGCATTGGGGTATAGCCCCTAGGGATGTGTGTTGGGGTATAACCCCTAGGGATGTGTGTTGGGGTATAGCCCCTAAGGATGTGTGTTGGGGTATAGCCCCTAGGGATGTGTGTTGGGGTATAGCCCCTAGGGAGTTGGTCGCTGGTGAGTAGGGGAGTGCGTTCCCATCTCCCTGGCCTCGGGGTTGTTCCCTCGGCTCTCCAACCTGGCCTCGGGGTTTTTCCCTCGGCTCTCCAACCTGGCCTCGGGGTTTTTCCCTTGGCAATGTGTGCTGCCTAGGGGGTTTTTCCCCCGGCGTGTAGTGTTTGTGGCAATCAAGGCAGGCCAGGACTCCTGTCTGTCTGTCTCGAATACCGTCTGTCTTGAACACCGTCTCAATCCTTCCTGCGCTGTGTCTAGCGCTGTACCTTGCTGTCTCGCCGCCACCCTGTAGGAGCCTTGTGTTGTCGCAGCAATAGTGCAGCTGTAACAGCAATATGAGAACGAGTCTGGCTACTTTGTTGGGCTTACCAGGCATTCGGCTGATGCGGTGTCCCAGTGCGTGGAGGGGGCCCACGCTTCGAGCAGTATCGTCGTTCCACATATGAGTCGGGCTGAAATGGGCCGTAGGTTGCAGTGGTGTACAGCGTTATAGCAGGAGGTGGACGGATGTTCGCCAAAACTTCTTCGGTTTTCGCAAACCGAAAAAGTCCGACGCATGCACTCTATGTGATGCGCACCAGCGTCACATGGGCACATGCACATGGCACGTACAACACTGGCACTGAGAGTGGGGATCTGGGAGGTGGTGGTCTGGTGGCTGAATGCAGCTGCCCCGTGCTCAAACTCGTGATTAGGATCTGAGAATGGTGAGTGAATGTCTTCATCACCGTCATCAATTAGTGGCTGGTGCTGGAGCTGGGGCTGGGGCTGGGGGTGGGGCTGGGGGTGGGGCTGGGGGTGGGGCTCTGGGGGGTCCACAAGGCTAGGCAGCTGCAAGAGGCTCTTGTGTTTGGCCAGGGCTTTGAGGAGGAAATTGATGTTGCAGCAAGTCCGGCACACGCACACTTGCCTCTGAGCCTCAGTGAGCTTCTTGACCCATCGAGGCTTCAGTTCCCCAAACAGACTCAGCGCCACTGGCCCCCTTGCTTCACGACAAGGAGTAAAGTTCTCGAAATACTGCCGCCATATCTCCTCCTCTGAGCTGTCATAGTATCGCTTTGTCTCCGTGACAAGAGTCCTCTTCTGGCTTCTGCGCAAGCATGATATGCATGACAAGTTGTCACGTGCTGAACAATTGTTGCTTCCATGATCCATGCCTACCCCACTACCCCTCTGCCTACCCCATGCATGCATGCCCATTGAGGGTTCTCTTGCTACCCCACTACCCCTCTGCCTACCCCATGCATGCCTAGCTGAGCAACGCACCCGGCCACCATGCGCTCAGAGAACTGGCACAGGTCCTTAACAGAAGGAGATGGCTTGGTGTAGTCATGCCAGGCCTGGCGTACCCCATCAAACTGCGCTTGGCTGATCCCAGGGTTGCCGCGGTGGTCAAAGCGCTCAGTGAAGTACAACAAGCGACCGGTGGGGTCTGTTGTGAGTGTTGTAGCGTTCTCGCTAGCTGCTTGTGCAACAGCCGCTCTGTCCATACCGGAGGCTTCTGCAAACGCTGTGACACGACGCTGCTCCTTCACCTCTGGGGGCACCAAGCGAGCTAGGTTAGCTTTTGCCTGCAGGTCAGACAGGCGCTGCCCTCCAGCCTTGCCACAAGTACCGGTCTTGTTTAGGATCTTCATGCGCTCTAGAACCATGGCACCTAAGATGTGCGAGCTGAGCACTGTTGGTTGCTCAATGATGCCTTGCTTCTGGAGCAGGCTAATGACGGCAGCCCTGTCACTCCAAGACAACTGCTGAAGGAAACGGGCCACATTGCCCATGTAACGCAACACCACCGAGTGGGATGTGGCTGCAGGGCTGGTGGTGGCGGCTGTTGTGGGGGTGAGGTCAGGTGTAGCTGTAGAGGGAGGCTCTGTACGCTGTCGCTTCTGAGAGCCCCTGACAGGCAACAACATGGGCTGCACCTGCTGCAGGACTGCTCCAAGGCTGGAGGGCTGGAGGGCTGCTATAAGGGTGGGGTAGGCTGCTGCAAGGAGGGTGGGGTGGGCTGCTGCAAGGAGGGTGGGGTGGGCTGCTGCAAGGAGGGTGGGGTGGGCTGCTGCAAGGAGGGTGGGGTGGGCTGCTGCAAGGAGGGTGGGGTGGGCTGCTGCAGGGAGGGTGGGGTGGGGAGGGTGGGGAGGGAGGGTGGGGAGGGTGGGGAGGGTGGGGAGGGTGGGGAGGGTGGGGAGGGTGGGGAGGATGGGGAGGGTGGGGAGAGTGGGGAGGGTGGGGAGAGTGGGGAGGGTGGGGTGGCCTGGAGGTGTGGCCAGCAGCAAGCGGCGGCGCTTTTGGCTGCGTGCCGAAGGCAGCACTTGCACTTCAATCACCTCCTGCTCCTGTTGCACCCCAGACTCCAGGTCAAGCAAAGCAAACCGGTTGAACAGCCTCAGTGGGGTCCTGGCAGGCTGTGCTGGTGGGTCTGGATGTGGTTGCAAGGCAGTCAATGCCTGATCCAGCTCATGGAACTGCTCTTGGAATTGTGCTACCAAGGCAAGCTCTGCCTCATAGTCAAACTGTGGCTGCTCTGGCTGGTGATGGTCGACCGGGGGGTAGCCTCCGGGCTGTTGTAGGGCACCACATTGCCAACACCTGCAAAACAAAAGACACATTACACAGGTTGTAGACCACATCATTGGCACCTGACACATAGCTTCAACCACAGCCCTTACTACTTACTTGTGGGGAATGAAGGTGGGAGGTGGCTGCTGTGGCTGCTGGGGAGGGGTTGGAGGAGAGGGTCGGGGAGGGGAGGGTGGCAAGGGTGGCTGCAGCGGGGGGGGAGGCGGGGGGGAGGGGCATGGAGACACTTGATCCTTGTGCTGGTCATCCAGCTCGGGGGGCAGGGAGGTGGGAGGGGGCTGCTGCTCCAGGGTCTGGCCATGTAGTGAGTGTGGCTGGGAGGGGGGAGGAGGTGTGGCTGCCGGGGTGGGGAGGGAGGAGGAGGATGTGGAGGGAGGCAGGAGGGGGGGAGGGAGGAGGTGGGGTGAGGTGGGGTGGGGAGGGAGGGAGGAGGGGGGGAGGGAGAAGGGGGGAGGAGGAGGTGGCTGCCGGGGTGGGGAGGGAGGAGGGGGTTGTTGCTTCTGGTGCATTCTGACGCAATCTCTATGCGCCAGGGGGGCAAGCCCTGCACGTTGGCATGCAACTAGCACGCTGCCCTTCAGCACACTTGCGTGGCCAAAGACAATCAGGTAGGGGCCGTGGCATGCGTCCTCCCCGACCTTCTCAACCACCACAAACCCATCCTTGTTCTTGGCTGGCGATGTGAGTTCACACACAGCACAACGCTTAGCGTTGGGCTCATTCCTTGCAGCTGGTTTCTTGAGATGGGGGGGATTTACAGGCATCCTGCACACACAATCAAAAAGACAAGGGCGCTTGGGGCACACACCACAAAACATGGTTGGAAAAAAGTAGAAAAAGTTCGAAACTAAGGCTCATGACAGTTGTGTGTTACCCTCAGCTGTTCATGCCTGTCATGCGTTGCGGAAGTGTGCGAGTGAACATCAAACTGACCTAGACAAGGTGAGGTATATTACAACCTTACTCACCTCTTGCTCACTGTTTTCAATGGCTGATTGCCTTGCTGCACTGCTGCCTGGGAGACCCTTGGGCTGGTGTGGGTTTGGTGTTGATCCTCAAAACGGCCAAGCACCTGTGCAGGTCAGCAGATTCGGTTGCATGTTTTAGCATCGTAAGCAATACGCACTAAGAAACAACACCCCGTGCTTGCCTGGGAAGTAATCGCGAGTTGCGAGTCCGACGGCAGCATAGGCTGCTCGGCACGGAAATGCCTCCGGCCACCAATTCATCTCTCCTGTTGCGACACGCATATAAACAGATGGAGAATGACATTGCGAAGCTAATCAGACAATCGAAGACAATGCAGTACAATCGACAAAAGAGGGCCTAACCTGCTAGCGACACCGTTGTGAGATGTAGAGCCCAACGGTGGAAGAATTACATGCAGCGGATCAAAGACGGTGCCAAAAAGTGAATTGCGGGGCCAATGGCGGGGGTGACCAGCAGACATCCCGAACCTGAGCTGCAGGAATCTGTTCCTGCAGCTGTGCCGCGGCCTGCCCGGAGACGGCGAGGGCACTCAACCGAGTGCAGCAGTCGCTGCCGTGCTGGCCGCGCACCCCGACCTGTGTGCCCGCCTCGAAGCTATCCCCCGCCACCTGTCCGACACGAACATGGTGGACCACGTCGGCCAGCAGCTGCAGACAGCTTTCAGCAACATGCTCACCCTGCTCTTCGCTGGCAGGCTGAAGAAGTCAGTGTCCCTGTAGTGGACATGCGCAGCATGGGCGGCTTGCATCTTTTAAACTGACTTGCATGTCTGAACTTTAGCGAACTGAGTACTTGTTCTTTTCTTACAGAGGATGCTTCTGTTGATCTCTGTGCAAGGTGCTCCGAACCTAGGCGGATGCACCGAGCACAGAAGTTCACAGTTACGTACACCTTTTCCCTTTACACGTGGATGACTATGAATGTGAATGGTTTTGAGTACTTAAGGCTCTGTGAGGGCAGAGACAGGCACCTTGGCTCAGAACTCTATCTGACCCCGGGTCCTGTCTCGTTCTCCCGCCCTCACAGGTAAGCCGTGCTCTGTTGGTCATCTCTGCTATGTTGTACCCTTGGCTCAGAACTCTATCTGACCCCGGGTCCTGTCTCGTTCTCCCGCCCTCACAGGCTCCCTGGTCTCAGCTCCGTTACAGTCCCTGGCCGGGGCCAAGGTCCTGATGGACATGGGGTTGGTAATCTTCATGCAAGTACCCGCTACATCGTGCACCGATTTCGGTAGCGTTTGTTGCATTGGCACCTGCGAATTACTCCGCATCTACTGGCAAGCGGCGAGTTAATCCTTGCATCAGAGCCCATGCCGGCGCAAGCGAGCGCGGACACACCTCAGCTGCTCACAACCGATTGTTCTAGTGGTGAGTAATGGCACCAATGAGCGAACTCCGCCTGGCATCCAGCCGGAAGTACAATCACAGCACAGCCCGCCAGGCTCGCTCCGCGAGCCATTTGTTGGTGCAGGCGGTGTTGGAGGGCCATCGTGGGGCTAGTAATGACTCGACATTGCAGCGAGGTGCGAATGGATATAGGTTTCTCTAGCCAGCCACACAGAAAAAGGGACCCCCTTGCACAAATCGGCATGTTGTGAGCTGACCACTCTGAGTTATTATAATTTCGAGTCATTACTCTGTTCGTAACTCTACGACACAGCTGGTCACCCCCGCCATTGGCTGCACCCCTGATAACTATCCGACTGATCTTTAAGAGTTTTTCAGCGATTCTTGCGCAGGGCTGTGCAGCTCACGAGCGCGAGGCTAGCGGGCTGCTCGGGCTGATGTGCACCTGTGCCGGGGCGGGCGGGTGTGTTGGAAATTCTGGTCGCATTGTGCCGGAATTGGCCTGCTGTGTGGGGCTGTGATCGGCGAATAGCTATCTCGCTCAGCGGCTCAGCTTTTCAAAATTTTGAATTTCTTGTCGGGCGCAGGACCCCCCCGACATGTGTTCTAGTGCTAGTGCTAGTGCTGATCATGTGCTTGATAGTGCTGGTGTGGCTTCCGGGCTGTCCCTGCACAACAATGTGCGACAACAAGCGTGCGACTCGTGTCACGTAAGACCATGTCAAATTTGCATGAAAATGGCACTTTTCCGGCCGTTCTCACTGTCCAACCAGGGCGGCAGGATGTGAACTGCTAGTTCTGTGCAGCTCCTAGTGTGGGCTTCTATCGTGTAATCAGGACATAAACGCGTTGTGTTCATGTGTGGGCCGTTTGTGATGCTCCAAAGTAGACCCCCATGCACCTTACATAACCAGCCAAATCAGCCATATAAACGCTTCACCTCATATTCAAACTCCAGCTGCTCACTCCTTAGGTCCCTCACCACTAAACGACGCAGTTTCCGACGTTCCTTTGGCCTATCCAACCCCATGTGCTGGCAATATCGTGCACAGTGTGTGTTGGTCAGTTTGCCAAAGCACACCTCATCATGCAACAAATCGGGATGGAACCACATCAACAATGCATAACACTCTTCGTCATCATACACCTCCTTCACAGTGTCTTGAAACATGGGCATGGGCTGAAGTGGGGTAGTGGTGTCAAGCTTTATGCATGGCAGGCTTGGCACACTCATGCACGTGCTGCATGCACAAGCAGCCATGGCCCATTGAGGCTGCTCCCTGTCAGGTGTGAACACCATGCGGTGCATTGCCCTACACCCCTCCACCTTATCATGCATGCGTTCCACATCAGCCTTAGGCATACTGCATACACCTGCTTGCCTAGCGTCGTCCAGCACCAGGTAGCGCCGACGCATGATGTGTCCACGTTGCCGGTGGCTGGCACTGGTGTCTTGTGCATGGCATGGCACAGCAAAATGCTTGTTAGCCCAATCTGTCAGCACAGCAGCCCCACACACTTTCCCCACCAGCTCAGGATGCACTAACATCTGCTCCCTCCACTCCCTCTTAGCCACCCCACCCTCAGAGTCATGCGTGCTCTTGAAATGCAATGTGGCACCATATGACCATTGCACAGGCACCCCAAACCTATTAGCTAGGTGCCAATGCAACTTGATGGCCTTGGCCCCCTTGAACTGTGATGCACAACCATCTGACCACAAACACAGCTGCCTCATGTCCATCTTGCCCACCCACCCCTCTCCATCGTCCCTCCCCTCACTCACTCCATCGGTGTTGCTGGCCTCACCCTGGATGCCATCCGGGTGCCTCCTGCCTTGCAGCAAACACTCAATCACTTGCACAAGGGCTGTGGTGGAAGCCTCAGCAGACTGGTCACACCTGTCAGCACTCACAAACACTGACTCCTCCCTGTAGTTGCCAGCCATGTCCTGGTAGTGTGCACATGCCACGAACACTGACATGGTCCTCTGCTTCCAATATGCTCCCTGACATGCTATGTCTTGGTGGATGGTGAGCTTCTCTGACCAGTCACACGACACGACAACTAGCCCCGGTGTGTTGCGCACAGCGGCACAGTGCGCCCTAAAGGTGGCACGCTGATGCTTGGCAAGGTATTGATGCCACAACTGCTTTTGCATGAGGGCATTGAAGCCAAGCACCAACTCACCCAGTGTGGTATGGACTGTGGCCAACTCTACGCCTTGCCCATTGTCCAGCTTCTTGAACTCACGATACTGCAGCTGCACACCCTCACACCCCGCCTTCACGCCCACCTTCCTATCCTTGCAGGCTGCGCACTGACGCTGCAAGCAGGCCAGCCTTGGCTTGGCGCCAACCTTGCATGGGCACACAAACCAGCTCTGCACCGTGGCACAGTCCAGGTCAACCCTCACGTCTGCACCCCCAGCGGCACCTCCTGTTGTAGCAACTCCCCCTCCTATAGCGCTTGCAGCAGCCCTGTCATTCTGGGCATCACCCACCAACTTCTCTAGCCCACCCTCACCTAGCGCTCCTGCATCTAGCACACCAGCCAGGTCCTGAGACAAGCAAGATGGTAGTAGTAGTAGTAGTTGGGGCAACACTCACTTTGCAGGTTGGGAAGGTAGTTGCTGCTCCTGCTCATCGGCCACTGGCAGCATGGCAAATCTGTTGCTGGTCGTCAGCAACACTGTGGGGGCTGCGCTGTGCACACGCTTCGCTGCGGCTGAAGTCTGCGCGGCTGGCTGCCATGCGCGCTCTTTAGCGGGGGTGTAATGCTCACACAGTCCTCCCACAAAGGCCATCCAACACGTGGCAGCGGGGGTGTTGTTAAACACTTGGTGGCTCCACCACACCTCTGCACCCCCAGTGAGACGACCAGCAGCGTAGGGGACCCACAGATCCCCAGGCATGCCCCATGCGCTGAAGTACTCCGTCAATGACCTCCCCCAGGCCCTCACAGCCAATCCACTGGCTGTGCCCCCATGCAGGGGTGGTGGTGGCAGGTAAGAAGGGCTGGAGGGCGGTGGCTGTTTTGGGTTGGATTCAGCTTGCTGCGCTGGCCTGGGCTGAGGGGGAGGGGGAGCGGTTGCCAGCAGCAGGCTTTGATGGGCACCCACCACCTCTGAGTAGGGCAGCCCTGGAATGCGCAATGCATGGGCCACATTATGGAGCCTGCACATGCACACAAGCATCCCAAGTGTGGTGTGGTGTGGTGTGGTGTGGTGTGGTGTGGTGTGGTGTGGTGTGGTGTGGTGTGGTGTGGTGTGGTGTGGTGTGGTGTGGTGTGGTGTGGTGTGGTGTGGTGTGGTGTGGTGTGGTGTGGTGTGGTGTGGTGTGGTGTGGTGTGGTGTGGTGTGGTGTGGTGTGGGTTATGAAAGGTGTGGTTGTGCTTGCTTGGGAGGGCATGCATGGAACTGCGTACCTTGGCATGGGCGCTAGTGTTGTGTCCTGACGTGGGCGCATGAAGAGGGGTGACCTGAGGGACCCAGGGACCTGGGGAGAGCATGTAGAATGGTCTGGGAGGGGGTGGTGGGTGCTGACAGCCTGCTGGACTGCCGCCTCTTGCGGCTGCTTCTCCACCTGCTGCTGCTTTAGTAGCAGGTCTGCCTGCTGCTGCTGCAACAGGTGTTGCTGTGCAGCCAGCTGCTGCTGCACCTGGCGTTGCAATTCAGCCCCACTTTGTGCCTCGAGCTGTTGCTGCAGCCTGTTAAGCTGCTGCTGCAACTGCACCTGGTGGTGTTGCTGAGCCACCTGCTGCTCCCTCTGCTGCAGGTCCGCCTGTTGCTGCTGCACCTGGTGCTTCTGCTGAGACACCTGCTGCTCCCTCAGCTGCAGGTCCGCCTGCTGCTGCTGCACCTGTTGCTGCTGTTGAGCCACCTGCTGCTCCCTCAGCTGCAGGTCCGCCTGTTGCTGCTGCACCTGGTGCTTCTGCTGAGACACCTGCTGCTCCCTCAGCTGCAGGTCCGCCTGCTGCTGCTGCACCTGTTGCTGCTGTTGAGCCACCTGCTGCTCCCTCAGCTGCAGGTCCGCCTGCTGCTGCTGCACCTGTTGCTGCTGTTGAGCCACCTGCTGCTCCCTATGCTGCATGTTTGCCTGCTGCTGCTGCAGCTGGTGTTGCTGCTCAGCCAACTGCTGCTCCCTCAGGTGCATGTCTGCCTGCTGCTGCTGCAGCTGCTGTTGCTGCTCAGCCACCTGCTGCTCCTTACGTTGAAGTTCCTCCTGCAGGAGGTCCTGCAGCTGTTGCTGTAGATGTTGCAAGCGTTGGGTGTCAGTAGCTTGTTGCTCCCTCTGCTGCAGTTCAGGCTGCAGCTGGTGCAACTGTGCCTCATAAGCACCAGCATCAGCCTGTGCCTGGGCCTCAGCCTCGTAAGCACCAGCATCAGCCTCATCAGCACCAGCCTCATCAGCACCAGCCTCATCAGCACCAGCATCAGCCTGTGCCAGGGCCTGAGCCTCAGCAACACCAGCCTGGGCCTTGGCCTCAGCCTCAGCAGCACCAGCCTGGGCCTTGGCTTCAGCCTCAGCAGCCCTGCGCTGTGCCATAACCTCCCTCGCTTTTTGCGCACCGGCACATCTAGCCATCACCCCCCTTTTCTTGGTAACCATGGCGTTTACAGGCCTGCACAACGGCAAACACTTCTCACAGCTCAGTGTCTGCATGTTTTTCACTAATTCTTGCCGTTCGTGGTTGCTCAGAAGCCACAAGCACCAGTAATCAGGAACTCTTGTGCAACCTAAAAATGGCTGCAACATGTGGACTGAACCTGTTTTCAGCGACAATCCGCAATCGCGGTCACGCTCCCAACCCACAATGCCTTCGACCTGCGGAGGCGCCGTTTGATGACAAAAGGTGACACTTTGGAGCGGGGGGCAAGGAAGCAGGCCGGGAAGCAGCAGGTGAGCTTGGGAGTGGGTCTCGATTCGTGCTAGGACGTTGCAGCACTGATGCGTGCTAACCTGAAAAGTTGGCATGTCCAGTCAGGATGCGCCATTCACGCCGCTCTGGGTCAAGGCTGCCTAATGCCGTCGCTAAATGTGTCTGCGACGCTCCAGAACACGTCGCGTGTTGGGGGCCAGCCACCCGGCAAACCGCTGGGGCTGGCTGCACTCTATTCGGGCCATTACTAGCTCATCGCACAAATCGGCGGCCTCATCCGTGCAGAAATGAGTAAGAAAGTTATCTCTTGAGCCATGGGGGTGCAGCCAATGGCGGGGGTGACCAGCTGCTGGAATAGAAAGCACGGCAATCCATCAACCAGGCCCGCCTCCTCACCCTTTGGCGTGACCCGACTCTGCCTTGCAGAATTGACCAGCCTACTCCGACCGCCTGGACCCTGCCCCCTCGCACCCCCTTGCAGCCCCACCACCCCCTTGCAGCCCCATCACCTCCCAGGCCCCGCAGAAGCCTCCCACCCCCTCCCACCCCCGCACTGCCCCCTCACTGCCCCGCCAACCCTTCCCACCCCCTCCCACCCCTTCCCACCCCTTCCCAGCCCCTCCCACCCCCGCCACCCCCTCCTGCTGCACCCCCCTCCTGCTGCACCCCCCGGCTGGTGCTGGTGCTGCCCCTGGGCTGCCCCCCCCTCGTGTTGCACCCCCCTGGCAGCAGCAGGCGGCTGGTGCTGGTGCTGCCCCTGGGCTGCCCCCCCCTCCTGCTGCACCCCCCTGGCAGCAGCAGGCAGCTGGTGCTGGTGCTGCCCCTGACCTGCCCCCCCCTCCTGCTGCACCCCACTGGCAGCAGCAGGCAGCTGGTGCTGGTGCTGCCCCCGGGCTGCCCACCCCTCCAACTGAGCAGCAGGGGGTCAGGGCGGAGCTGGACACTAGCTCGACACGCAAGCGGAGGGCGGGCGGGAGGGACCGGACCCAACAAGTCGAGCAAGGTAACGTAGCAATGGCCTACACACCTTGTGTGGCCTTACAGAGTGGCCAGGTAGTAAGTACTACTCACGAAGCGGTCAAGCAATGCAGCAGCGTTGTATACTTCCGAGCATGGGTGGAGGGGCGTCGTTACATCGGTTTGGCGTGCCATGTGCATTGTTTTGACTGCGGCGACTGTCCCTGACTGTTTGCAGAGGCTACTGGGCCACGTCGGTCGCGGCGGTTGGTCGCGGCGAGGCCCGCATGAGCAAAACTGGCATGGATTTGAATGTCAAGATTTGAGCCGCCATAGCACTCAGCACACTGCACAATATTTAATGTTACAAGCTGCACCGCATAGCTGACAGAGTCCTCTATCCAGGGATGTGCGAATCATAAATAGAAACCATGTGGCTGAGACGCGGCGTCGTTTTGATTACCAGGGGTCGGTTTCCTATCATTTCCAGCCATTTTTTGTTAGTTGGGGTCGCCTGACCTCACAGGCTCCCTGGTCTCAGCTCCGTTACAGTCCCTGGCCGGGGCCAAGGTCCTGATGGGCACCAAAGAGCACCAGCGCCGATTCGGGGTGAGGGGGCTGGTTGGTGGGCACCTGCCAGCCTGGTCCAAGCGGCAGTGCACCTACGTGCGCCGTATGGTGTGCGGCTTGGAGGTCACCTGGCTGGTGGGGGAGGGTGGGGTGGTGGTGACTGCAGCCATGCAGGCTGAGGTGGCTTTGCAGCGGGGCCTGCTGGGGCTTGAGGAGGGGGAGAAGGTGGATCATGATTGGGTGGAGGATCCAGCAAACCGGCTGCCGGCTGCTGCGCCATGCGGTGCACACCACCAGAGAAATGGAGGCAGCCATGGCAGGACAATGGCGGGACGATCCCTACCCATTACCCAGCATTGCTGCGTTGCTTCTAACTACTCAATGTAATATGTGTGCAAGGATATCTCCCAGGTCTCCTCTGCGCGCCGTGGGGTATGCACCCAAACTGCTCTAAACTACTCTAAACTGCCTCGCGATCACTTTGCTTTGAAAGTGCGTAGGTTCCCAAGTATGCAAAACGGTGTTGGCTAGGTGGGGGGCAAAGCTGAGGCGATGCAGAACATCATACTCATATTCAAGCAGGTGTGACTCGTTCCAGCATGGGCACGAGCAGCGTGGGTTTAGCGGTGTAAGTCTATGCGAGAAGACTGGAGGCGCTCAAATGAAGAGGCAAATCAAGGCGCCCAAGAGGTTTGACGACGACGAGGGTGGGTGCGTAGCCGCTGACCCTTGAATGCCAAAGCTGCTTAGCCATGCGACTGCTTTCTACCTGTGTGGCCTCTGGACGCTGGCATGGGTGGGCTTTCGAACTTGCCACGGCCTTCTCGCACCGCAGTCATCTGGGATGTTGAGCTGCCAACACGGGAGATGAACAGTGTCTCAGGGCAGAAGCGGCCAATATACCGTGTGCTGCGGGACCGCGACATCCGCAGCAGCCTGATAACCCAGAAGGTCTGGGTAGAATGGGTCGCTGGCCGAAACGCGTTAGGGCAGGTTGACAGCCGTTAGGGGGCTAGGTGTCAAAGCAGGGCCCGTCTCGCTGCTCAGGTGTTTTTGTTCTGGCCGGAGGATAAGCAGTGGTACCGTGGCGTCATCCACGAGGTGAGGGGCGTCCAGGGCTTTTGCCAGGCACGTCGCTGGGTGTTGGCGGCCCGTTGGACCCACGAAATACCCATTGCACGGGTCTGGCACAGGTTGACGCTAAGCAGTGCAAGCTGTATGTGTATTACCCGGAAGAAGACCAGTATGAGGAAATTGATGCCAGGGAATTGATCAAGGAGAACCACATTGCCGTCAGTGAGTACAGCTAGGCGCGGCTTGCTGCGATCACCGCGAGCTTGGTCAGGTCGGCTGCACATTGAAGGCTGAACATCCGTTGTCGTGCAGTGGAGGAGAAGGCAGCCAGTGCGCCATTGCGCAAAGGCAGGGAGATACCTGTGAACGAGGCAGAACGCCTCACAGCTGTGTACGAAGAAATGCCCTCTTCCAGGTCAGCCACACGAACAGTTACCAGCAGGCAGAGGGTGCTATGTCCTGCAGCTGCCTGATGCAGTAGAGCCGGTGCCTGCCAAACATTGCCGTTTCTCAAGGCGCTCTCAGCATTGAAATTGTTGGGTGCTGCAGCGAGGACGAGGGCGGTGTCCTGGAGCATGCAGCTAACCTGAATGTCGATTTGGGTAAGTGACCTCCAGCCTGATACATTGATAGGTTGGATGCTGAGGCAGTGACATGAGCTGCTTTTTGATGTAGGGCCCCTGTTAAGCCATAAAATGGAAGGAGAAAGCTAGCTATATCATAGTAGGCAGTGCATGCTCCGCAGCGGTGCCATGCCCGGTGTGTCCACCCCATGTGACAGCATGACATATGTGTGCAAGGCAGAATTTCGGTGCTGCATAACCCAGGACTAAACCTGACTAAATGCCCCACGCGCTGAGCAAGTTCTGTGTATTGTTTGCATGTATGTATGCATGGGCTGTTAACACATGCATGTGTCTGGTGCGTAGACGGAGAAACCGCTGGGTTCATTGCGGGGCTGCTCGCTGATGACCCTGAGCCTGAGCCTGAGAGCGAGCAGGCACGCCAGCAACGGGCAGAGCGGGTGCAGGCAGCTGCTGCGCGTGCAGCTGCCCGCCAAGGCCACAAGCAGGTGAGGGGCAGGAGCAGGGGGAGTGGAAGGGGCTGCACACCCCTGGCTGGCCCCTGCATGGCGCCCTAATGCTCCACTCTCACGACAGTGCACCTGCACATATCCCTGCTGCCTGTGCACGCACCACTTAGGCCAGTCGATACAGGCAGCCCAGGCAGCCCAGCATCGTCTGGGGGAGGGGGTCATCCAGGTGGCCCAGGCAGTAGTCCTCAGGGGTGCGGGTGAGCCAGGCAGCCCAGGCGGTGCAGATGGTCTAGCACTGCTGAGAGGGCCTCATGAGCCAGGCTGCACTGGTGGCCTAATGACTGTCAGGCCCCCATGCTCCTGCAGCCTTGGTGTCACTCAGGTGCCTTATCAGCGCACCAGACCACTGTCACACCTGCACCCTGGCTCCAGGCCACCTCCCCCTTCCCCCATGCTCCAGAGCGTCACCCTTCCCCCATGTACCTGTGGCCTGCTGTCAGGTGAACCGGCGCAGCAAGCGCTACCAGGGGCTGGATGACTCCGAGTCTGAGCTGGAGCCGGCGCTGCTGCCCCTGCAGCATTCTGATGCCAGTCAGCCAGGGGGGAGTCCTGGCCAGCTGCTCTCGCAACCTGAGGGGCCCGAGGGGCGCGCCACCAAGCGCCAGTGCGTGGCTGCTGCTGGTGGGTTTGCAGGCCATATGATAGGCTGGCAACTCGAGGAAAGGAGGCATGGGCAGAGGGCACAGGCAATAGCCAGCAGGCAGGTAGCGGGGAGGGCGGGCAGAGGTGCGACTGATGTTGGCTATTCATAGGAGGAGGGGTCTGGCATTGGGGAGGACTCTGGGAAGGTGGGCAAGGGAGTATAGGCTCAGGTGCCTGTGCGTCTGCATGTACTCTTCTGACCTGGGTACTTAAAAAGGGGGTTGTGGACCAGATCTACTTTCTGAGCCTTTGGCATTGAGACCTAGTATAGAGAGACACGCAGGCAATCAGCGCTGCCCATCACACCCCAGCTGCCTACCCTGCACGGCTGGACAGTGATCACTCTGCCACTTGCCTTGCCCTGTTCCACTGCAGCCACTGGCGCCGCTGCTGCTGAGCAGTTCAAGGCAGCAGTGCTGGACGCAGTGCTGCTCAGCCTGCCAGGCGCTGCAGCAGCCAGGGACGGCGGCGGGGAGGACAGCCCGGGGGTGGGGGTGGGAAGTCGCCTGGGCCCCAAGACCAAGGTGGGACGGGGCAGGGCAGGTGGCAGGGCAGGGGGTCAGGTCGGGGTAACTTGTACCCCTAACCTCTCATGCAGCAAGGGTCGTGCTGTGTGCGGCCAGGTGCTGGTGTTGGCCAGAGCCACTTGTTGACAACACTCTTGTCCAGTCAGATCTAGTTGTCCAGTAAACCTGTCAGGCAGGGGAATGGTAGTGGTATGCTTTGTGGTGAAGGGGCCTCCCTTTCCTGGATGTTGAGGTGAGTCAGCATGAGGTCGGCAACTCGCAGCAGCGACCTGGGGGTTGGCCGAGCTGAGAAGGCTCACTCATGGCCTATACTTCCGTGGCAGCGTGAATGCGGACAGGCCAGCCAGTTTCTTTGCTGCTTGCTGACCTCTTGTCATACATTCCCTTACCTACTCAATGCGTTGGTAGCGGATGCCTCAAGTGTGAGTGGTGCTGGTTAGACTTGCTTGTGGTGGCGCGTGTGGTGGCTGTCGCAGGCGGCCTGCCCAGTCTTGTCCGCGGCAGCGCTGGCTGAGCAGGACACGCGGCGCCGTGCCAGTGACCAGCTGGTGGCTGCGCTGCAGGTGGGCTGGCGTTGCTCCTGCTGCTGCTGATGTTGGTTCTAAGCGCTTTGCCACCTTGCTGCTGCAGCCCTGTAGCAGCTAGACCCTGCAGCAAGCGGGCTACCAGACAAGCTGCACAGCACACACTGGCTGCAGCGAAGCAAATGTCATAGCCTCATAGCTCAGCGGGAAATCCCCTCCCCCCCTGTCAGCTCAATGACCCACTTCGCTACGCAGTGGCTCAGCTGCTGCTGTGCGGTGCCACGTTGCTGCTAAGCTGCAGCATCTAGTGGGCGTCACGCGTCACAGGTGGCGTGGTGGGCACCCCGCAGCTGGTGCGTGTGCTGGGTGCAGGTGGCTGCAGATGAGCTGCGCAAGGAGGGCAGCCTGGCGGACGCCGCCATTAAGGTGCCGGCTGAGGTGGGCCTGGCGGTGGAGCAGGCGCTGTTCAAGACATACAGTGAGTGGCATGCGCAGGCCTGCACAACACCTGCCAGGCAGCCCAGGCCCAGCCAGCTGCCCCCACTGTGTCCCCTTGCGCTGGACCCCTGAGCTTGCTGCCTCAACCGCCTCAGCTCAGCACCAGTGCAGCTTAGGTATGTTGGTCAGCTGTGTTGAGCAGCACCACCCCCTTTCTTGGTATGGCCCTACCCCTCATGGGCTGCCCAGCCTGGCACCTGTGGCAGTGATCGCCTCAGGGGTGGAGGCGTCCCCAGCCGTCAGGTGTGGAGCGTGATGTCGGCATGTGGTCAAACGACTTCAAACCGTGCCAGCCTTGTTGCATGTGCTTAATGGCAGTGGCATGTAAATAGCATGTTAATAGCAGGACGGCAGCATCGGTGTGTATTGCCCCTGTGCTTGCAACCGGGCAGTGATGGTGTGAGGGTGGATGCTGCGGGTGGGTAGGAAGGTGGAGGCTAGGCCCAGGTACATGCACGCATCATGGTGCTTGCAATGGAGGTGGCGGTTCAGTGGGTAGGACAAGCGCCAGTCTGGTGGCACCCACTGGCCTCCCCAGCTCCTGGGTCACCAGGCCTCTCTGGCCTGCCTGTGTGGCCTTGGTATGGTCCTGCCCCTCATGCTATGCTCAGCCGTGTGCTAGCCACTGCCCTCCCTAGCCCTCAGCCCGCAGGACAGCCCCCCCTGTAGGCCAGCAGGGGCCCTGCTGCCAGCCCCTCCCCCCCTGCATTGGCTATTCTCCAGCAGCCAGCATGCAGTTTGCTGGCGCTGAGCGCAGGTGGGCTGAGCAAGGAGTACAAGACCCGCTTTCGCAGCCTGCTGTTCAACCTGAAGGACCCCGCCAACCCTGACCTGCGCACACGCGTCCTGCAGGTACGACCCAGTCTGCAGCTGCCAGGTGTTACCTGCTTTTATATGCTGCCTATGTCTCATCGTCGGTCAATTGTGCCTGCCCACCTACTGCTCTGGTAGTGAGCATGTAAGTGTGACATGCTTCAAAAGTACCCTGTGAGAGTAATGAGGGTCCACAGGCCAGCCAGTAATCCGTGCCATGATGGCACACCTGGCTATCTCACCTGTTGTGTGTATGAAGTGTGAAGCGGTGAAGATGCTAGTGGCCTTCCTTGAAAGTGATAGCCTCCCTTGCACATCGGTCTGCCTCCTCCCTTGCACACCGGTCTGCCTCCTGCTCAACTGCCGTGCCATGCCAGGGCGAGCTGGCGCCTGAGGCCCTTGTCCTGCTGAGCCCCTCTGAGCTGGCCTCACGTCAGGTCAGCGCAGCGCGGCTGAAGAAGGCGGAGGAGATGGCCAAGGCCAAGTTCCTGGATGAGGGTGGGTCCCTGCAGTGCTTGGTGCTAGACGCAGCAGGGGTGGGTAGTGCTGCAGCTGGTCAAGGAGGTGAACATGCAGGCGGTTGCAGGCAGTGTCAGCTAGATTGCCAAGGTTGGGGGCGAGCAGGTCAGCCATTTTGCGCACTGCAACAGGCCCCATGCAACCCAGCTGTGGTGGTGCATAGTAGCTGGGCCAATGGTGGTGAGGGAAGCAGCCCAGAGCCACGGCCCTCCCCTGCTGCCCTGCCTGCGCCTGCCTGCCTGCTGCTGCTGCGCAGAGGCGGCTGCAAAGTTCAGCACCGCCGCCGCTGCTGCCCTGTCCGGCTCCCGAGTCGAGGCCCTGCTGCAGGTTGCCGGCGGCAAGCTGCTGGCCAGCAAAGACGCGCCCCCAGGCAGTGCTGCTCCGGCTGACCCTGCACCTGTCCCTGTGTTTGGCAGCAGCAGCAGCACCTCCCCCTCTGGCCTCAGGCAGAGTGGGGGCTCCTTAAGGCGTGAACTGTCTGGGGGGGTGCTGTCACCAAGGGGCAGTAGTGGGGGGACCGGCAGTGCATGTCTAGGAGGAGCAGGCGGCAGCGTCAAGCTTGAACAAACTGGGTCCGGGCTGGTTGCCCTTAACTCTGGCTTGACCCTGAAAATGGACGGGGATGCTCAGACTGCCGACCTGCTGTCCAGCCTGCTCAGCCCGGGGCGGGAGCTTCGCAGTCCAGGCACACCAACTGCTACAAGTGTGACTTTGGCTGGCAGCCACATGGTCACTTTAAAGCGTGCCGCTACGCAACAGCATCACGGTGCGTTGTGGTCAGGCTGCACCAGCCTGAGCAGTGTTGGAGGAGGGCAGGGCAAAGGTTTGGCAAAGGAACTGGCTGGTGGTCTGGTAAAATCAGAGTTGCTACCAGGCATCCTGGTTGCCAAAGTGCCTCAGCCAGGACCTGTAAAAGCAACCCACATGCAGCTGCCCCTTGGCTTCCTGCCAGCAGGCCAAGAAGCCTGCTTTGGCTGCCTCCTAGGTAGCAGCCTGCAGGCTGCAAAATCTGCTTTGGCTGCCTTGCCGAGCAGCAGCCAAGGGTGCAGTATCCTTGTAATGCACATGCAGCTGGTGAAAGCATGGAGTATGACATGGAGAAATTGTGCATGGAATGCAAAGGGGTCAAGGACAGGGCATGTTTGTGATAGATCTAAAGCATCTTATGCAGGCCTCCCTAGCTGATGGCACATTGTTCAGCATTGCACCCGCACAGCACGATGTCCGATTCAGCCATCCAAATGGAGGCACTTGGCAAATCGGCATGCATGCATGCACGCATGGGCAAAAATAAACTGCATTAGCTAGCAAAGTTGCCACGCATGGATCAATGCACACGCTGTGTTTGTTGTCCAACTGGACATGACGGCCTGAGGACGCATACACCCGATATCTCCATGCACTGCCTGAGATTGATAACTGAATGATAAAGGGGGAAAAATCCCAGCCATTGCATGCAGACACGAATAATCATTGAATGTCTCTGTCAACAAATGGCGTACCACGCCAACATGCAGCATGCTGCCCTCGTATGTGAGACGGGATAGAGGAAAGTAGTGACCAACAACGTATGTTTGCACATTAGTTCGTCATTTGGCTGCCCACCTTTTGCTTGGCTCTGCTGTGCTGTTTGCAGGGCCACCCCCAGGACAAGTGCCAGATGCCATGGAGATGGATGACCATGACCGGGCCCCCCGCCACAGTGGCCCACACCCCGCCTCCAACCCAGGCTGCAGCACCCCCCCAGCTTCACGAGGCCACAGCCCAGTGGCAGAGGCCCCTGCCTCCGCTCATCACCAGGGACATGGCTCCAAGGTCACCCCCCTGACCACCAGGGACTCTGTAACCTCCCTCCTGCACAGCCACAGCCACTCAGACTCCAAACCTCATTCGCATTCACACCCGCATGGTGGTGTGCAAGCCAAGGTGCATGAGAAGCATGTCAGCAGCTTCCCCCAGGCCGCTGGCCCTGAGGCGGTGGGACTGAATGACATGGCGCCCCTGGTGGCACGCCCAGAGCCCCACACCCCCGCTGCAGCCATCACGCCGGGCGACATGGTAAGCCCCTGCACCAGCAGCCGTGCTTGCCTGCGCTGCCCATTGCTGATGACCAGCCCTCCCCCCCCCCCCTGCTCTTGCTCCTGGCCAGGTCAGGCCTGCATGCAGACAGCAGCATGCACCCACCTAAACCAGCAACACTACCGCCTCGGTGCCTCCTCGTCACCGGGATGCTACTCAGTGCCCATGCTGGCCTGCGCCCTGTGGTGCTGCTTCCTGCCCTGTGTGGGCTGCCACCCCTGACCCGGCGCCCACACTGCGGGTCTGCTGCCTGCAAGCTGTGCAAGCTTGACTAGGTGTCTGTGCTGCCAAGGTCAAACGGGGATGAGCTGCGTGTGATGGCTGCAGCCCTCCTCCCCCCTGACTGACCCCGCCCCCCCTCTTCCTGCCCCACATGCCCCATCACCCCCTCCACCCCCTGCAGTGCCCCCAGTGCCCCACCTCCCACCCCCCTGGCCCTCAGCCTCAGCCTCAACTCTAACCCCTGCCCTGGCGCCCCCCACGCCCCGCCCTGCCCCACTCCACCTGACCCCCCCCCCCAACCCCTGGCCCCCTAGCCCCCCAACCATCCACCCTGCCCCCCCCCCCCCTGGGCCCCCCCCCTGCCCCACTCCCCCTGCTGCCTGTCCCCCAGGTGTATCACATGGCCCTGGGCACCACCGACTATGGCAGCATGAGGGTGGCCGTGCACCAGTATGGCGGCTGTGCTGAGCTGGCCTGCCTGCTGACGCCGCCTGGGCAGCACCCCTCAACACCTGGAGCCATGGAGGTCAAGGGCACGGTGAGGGGGAGGGGGACCCCCCTGCTGCTCCCCTACACCGCCTCCTGCACACCTCACCCTCCCCTTCCCACTCCTCCTCCCCTCCACCTCCCTACTCCTCCACCTGTTACCACCCCCTCCCCCTCCCGCTTCCCCTCACCCCCCCCCCCCCCTCCAAACTCATCCTGACCCTTCCCCTTCCCACTGCTCCTCCCCTCCACCTCCCTACTCCGCCCATCTCCCTCCAAACCCTGACCTGACCGGACACTGACCTGGCACCTGACCCTTGCACCTGGCCCCACATTTGCCCCCTCCCCCTTCTGCTGCTGCTTGCCCGCAGCTGCGTGTTGAGAAGGTGGAGGAGTTCCTGGACGAGCTGCGCGCCCGCAGCCGCTCCCGCAGCGTCAGCCTGGGCCTGCTGCGGGCCGTGTCAGCAGAGGTCGGGCTGGACCCCCACAGCCCCGCAGCCCTGGCGCTGGCGGCAGCGGCCTCAGTGCCCGGGGGGGGGCCTGGCCAGGATAGCCATGTGGCGCTGGCAAGGATGGCCGAGGTGTACAGCACCAAGCACAGATCAGGTGAGGGGGGGCAGGGGCAGGGGCAGGGGCAGGGGCAGGGGCAGGGGCAGGGGCAGGGGCAGGGGCAGGGGCAGGAGCAGGGGCAGGGGCAGGGGCAGGGGCAGGGGCAGGGGCAGGGGCAGGGGCAGGAGCAGGGGCAGGAGCAGTTGGACAGTCGGGCAGGGGCAGGGGGCGGCTGGGCTGGGCTGGGCTGGGAGACTGTGGTGGTGGGTGGGTGTGCGGATGTTGGCAGCGGCGCCATAGCTCAACAGACCAACCGCGCTGTGCCTGTACCTCACACCCACTCGTGCAGGCCTCTGCTGGTTGCCTCTGGTGCTGCTTGGCCCTCCACACACACTTGCCTGGCTGGCCAGGGTTATGCTGTACTGCTCCCACCCCCTCCCTCTCCACCACCCATCTTCATCAGCCCCTCGGCCCTCACACGACCCTCGTCCCCCCACCCCCTCCTCTCCACCCCTCCCCTCCTCTCCACCCGCCCCCCCCTCCCCCTCCCCCTGTGTCCCCGCAGCTGTGTTCCACCCCAACCAGGGCGTGGAGGCCTACCTGGTGCCAGCGGGCCGCCTAGCCCAGCGCCTGCTGCGCACCGTGCGCCTCAGCGCTCCGCCCCACCACGTGCACCTGCTGCCCGCCAATGTGCCGCCGGGGGAGCTGCTGCTGGTGGTCATTCACAGGTGGGGGGGGGGCAGCAGTAGCGGCCAAAGGGGGCAGCAGCAGGGGCCAGGCCAGGCCAAGGCAGTGACGTAGGCAGGTCAAGGCAAAAACCAGTAGCCGTTAAGATCCACGCACCCATCAAGCAGGGACCAGGGCTGGCAGCGTTGTCAGCAACAGGAGCAGCGTGGCCAGGCAGCAGGGTCATGGCAGGCAGGCGGGCGGCCGGGCGGGTGGGCAGGCGGGCAGGCAGGGCAGGGCAGGGCAGGGCAGGGCAGGGCAGGGCAAGGCAGTGGGGATGAGCCACGCTAAGCTCCTTCAGGGCTCAGCAGGACAATCCCAGCCTGTTGGCCAGCCAGCCACCTTGCTGCTGCCCCATACTGCCCTCCCGTTCCCCCCTCCTTGTTGCCCCCCTCGGTGCCCCCCTTCCTCTGCACCCCACTTCTACTTGCCTTGCCTTGCTGTGCTGCTGCAGGCGGGACTGGCTACCACCCGCTCCCCCCCCGCCCCCCCCACAGCTGCCCACCCTGCTGCCAGCGCCTGCCCCCCAGCCCCACTCACCCCCCACCAGCAGGCTGCGATCAGGAGCAGACCCCCGCGCCCCCCCTGTGCCCCTAGGCCCCCCTGCTGCCGCCCAGGGCACAGCTGAGGGTGCCGGCCTGGCGCCTCCTGCTGGCCCCCAGCAGCCCCACCCTCAACCTCAACAACCCTCCTTGCAGCAGCAGCAGCAGCAGCAGCAGCACTACCAGCAGCAATATCACCAACAACAACAGCTGCAACAACAATACCAGCAGCAGCAGCAGGAGTTGCAGCAACAGCAGCAGCAAGAGCTGCAGCAGCAGCACCACCAACAGCAGCAGGAGCAGGAGCAGCAGCAGCACCACCCCGCCTTCTCTTCACCGCAGCTGCCTCCCCCACCTCCACCCCCACCCCTGCATGAAGCAGCACGGCAGCAGCAGCAGCAGCAGCAGACCCTGCCTCCCCCCCCACCATTACAGGAACATAGTGAAATGCCCCACCCCCACCCCTCCATGCCCTTGACATACCCTGAAACTGGGGCTGGTGGTCAAGGGGCGGTGGAACAGCCTGGTTCAGCGCCCAGGGCAGCCGGAGGCCAAGCTGAGCACCACAGTCAGGGTCAGAGCCTGGGCCAGGGGCAGGGGGGTCAGGAGCAAGGGCAGCTGGGGCAGCAGCAGCAGGGGGGTCAGGGGCTCCCAGAGCAGGGGCAGCAGGCGGGCCAGGGCCAGGGCCAGGGGCAGCAGCAGCAGCTGCAGGGGGGGCAGGGCCAGCAGCAGGGGGGGTCAGGTCAGGGGTTCCACCAGGCTGGCGGACCTGACCTGCTGTCCCTGCTCTCTCAGCTAGCTCCTGCTCTGCAGCCACAGCAGCAGCAGCAGCAGGGGCAGCAGCAGCCCCAGCAGCAGCAGCAGCAACACCAACATTTTCAGCAACACTCACACGAACAGCAGCCGCAGCAGCAGCAACATGACCATGAGCAGCAGCAGCAGTTGCAGTTGCAGCAGCAGTTGCAGCAGCTGTTGCAACAGCATGTGTTCAGCAGCCCAGCCCCAGCAGCCCAGGACTCTCAGCCAACAGCGTCAGGGCTGGATGCGGCCCGCCTAGCTGACCTGGCTGCAGCGCTGCAGGCCTACCCTGGCTTGCAGCAGCAGCAGCAGCAGGGGGGGCAGCAGCAGCAGCAGCAGGGGGCTGGTGATGCCCCAGGCTGCGGTGCACCCACCCCTCTCTTCCCCCCTCCCACCCTCCAACACCAGCAGCAGCAGCAGCAGTACCCAGGCTGGGGGGGGGCTGCCGCCATGCTCCCCCCACCCCCGCCCTTGCATGCCCACCCTCATCCCCAGCCCCCCCCTGCCATGGTGCTCATGCAGCCAGACGGTACGTTCCAGGCCCTGCCTGCCGACGCCCTGCAGCTGCTGCAGGGGGGGCACTTCCTGACCCTGGCCGACCCCCTCCTGCAGCAGCAGCAGCAGCAGGGCTATGCTCACCCTGGGACACGTACCCACCCGCCCCCCTTCCTCCAGCTGCCTGGTCACCCCGGCCACCCCCATGGGCAGCAGCAGCAGGTACAGCCCCATGCAGCCTTCCCCCAGCCGGCATGGCCGGGGCATGGCGTGCAGGCGGTTGGAGGTGGTTGGGCAGCCAGCCCAGGCCACCCCAGCCGTGTCCACCCTGGTCAAGGCCCCGCAGGGGAGGCGCAATACCCAGGAGCTCACCACCTGCACCCACACACCCCCCACCTGGCCACCCCCCACCTCCCCCCGCCCCCGCCCCCACACCACTACGCTGCCCCCCCGCCCCCGCCCCCCCGCCAGGCTGGTTTCCACGCCCCCCACCCCCATCCACACCAGGGGCTGGGGCAGCAGTGGAGCAGCCTGCCTGGGCCAGCTGCTGCCGGCAGGGGGGCGGGGGGGCCCATGTTGCATGAGGCGTCAGAGCATGGCCGTGACCACAGCCGGCTGGGGCCTGCAGGGGCAGGGCGGGGCGGGGCTGAGCGGCACAGTGGGCGGAGTGGGCGGGCGGCTGCTGGCGGTGACGGTGGCCGGGAGCGGTAGAGGGGGGAGGGGCTGGGTGGGTCAGCTGTTAGGAGCCAGGTGGTTGAAGGTGGTTGACCTTTGATGCTGGCATCACCGCTGCAAACTTGCATTTTACACCCAGCCGCCACCTGAGGCTTGTTGCTGACCTGGCGCGGTGCTGGTGTGGGCTGCATCGCTAGTGTGGCGGCCGTGTGGAGGAGCATCATCACATAGACCATGTAATTCAAGCCAGGCTGGCAGTGGGGGGGGTGCCATGTTCTAAGCTGTGTCAGCTTGCATGAGTGCATGTGTATCATGCCGAACTGGCAAGTCAGGCGGCAGAGCAGTGGGTGGGCTCCTGTAGCCTTAGGCACGTTGTCATTGTCACATTGGACCCCAATGCTCGCAGCTAAAGCTCATTCTGGGCACAGGGCGCTCGTCGAGCTGTGCGGTGGGCTTGGCTGAGGGTGCCAGGCAGTGTTTTCGCTGAGGTAGTTGAGGGAGGAACGTGAGGCCCCACCAAAAGTGGCTGCATGTTGGATAAATCCCATTTTAAATCCCAACGAACTAACCGACCACGGTGTATTTGATGAGACCGGGGCGCTTCGCATTAAGCACGCCTCCGACCCGCAAGCGTGCCCCTCGGCGCCGTCACCTCGCCTCTTACGCACCCAACACTCCGCCACCTATGAACCCCTGCCAGCCGCAACTAGACAGGCACCGTTGTGTCACTTATTGCGCTGCATGCCGAGCTTCTTCACGTGTCGGCCGGTGCTGAAGTGCGCACGACTTGCCCCGATCCCCTCCCCTCCCCTAAAACTTTTTAGTAAAAGCACTTTCCAAGGGCAGTAGCGCAATGCGGGGCAGAGGCAGGTGTGAGGTTAGGATCATAAGGGGAAGGGAAGAAACAAACAGGCAGGTATCGCCAGGCAAGGGAAAGTTGGGGGAGGGGCCAGGATGTCGGTAGGGGGCAGTCAGTCAGTCCCCTCCGCCCCACAATAAAGTGTCAGCTGCGCTGTTATGGAGCTGCCAGCACCAGCTGCAGGTGGGCAGGCCGGCTTGGCCCCAGAGGCCTCAGGACGTTCCAACATGACTTGGTATGAGCAGGACTAGCCTAGTGAGGTGAGTATGGGGAAGGGAGAAACGAAGCATCAAGAGGCCCCCCCCCCCTGCAGCTCACTTTTGCACTATTGCATGATGTGACCGGCCTTAGTCATGACACCAGGTCAGTCACGCTGACGGCTATCAAGTGGGCTAACGAGAATCTGCATGACTTCATGTTGAGCCCATGTGCACCTTTGTTTGTGCACCTTGCTTTGAAGTGCGTTACAGAAAGTCCCGAACCCCTAGAGGGGGAGGGCGGCCAAGCAGCCTAAGGGCTGACGGCTTCAGCGGTGTAAGCCACCATACGCTGTTGTCGGGGGTGGGGTCCCCTCCCCAGCGCTCTACAGCAACCTGCTGCTCAAACCCCAAGAGGCTCCAGCTTACACCCCTCACGTGCTGTTGAAGGCTGAACGAAGGCACGCCATGGGATGGTGCCAGGGCTGTGAAGACGACAAGACGAAAAGACGAGACCGTAGACGAACAGACGAAAGACGGATGTCTTTTCGTCTGCAGACGACAACCGAACCGTCTGCTCCTTTTTCGGCTGCATGCGACCAACATTTGTCTCTTGCTAAGCTCCTTCTATTCTTCCTGTTTATATCTATGTAAACTTGCAGCAGCTTTCACGATGCTACGAAGGCTATCCTCCACTTCAAATCTGAGGTCATGAGTTCAGATCTGAGGCATGAGGTCAGATCTAGCCTAATATTGACAACCCAGAGCTCGAGCAAATCTTGCAGCCCACGAGCTCCATGGCGGTCTCTCAACAATAGCACGTAGCCGGTACCGTCTCCACCTGAGATTGGTGACAACAACAATTCATGTGTCTCCATGCAGTCTCCATGCAGTCTCTCCAAGTCTCCATGCAGAGCTGCCATTAAACATTTTGCAACAAACAAATGCTTCAAGGATGGTGCAAGACACATGGTACAAGACACATGGTTATACAACATGCGGTTACCTTAGTGCTTCCACGGTCATTATGCTTCCACGGGCATGTGTTGCATCCACTGCGCAAACTGCTGCCACTCAGCCTCTGGCTGTGGCTTAGGTCTGCGCTCCAGGACCCTCTTGTTGAAGTAGATGAACGCCAGGAGCCACATGCGGCCCAACAGCAAGCTTGACCGCTTGTCGCTCCATATGTGCTTGAACGAGCTGAAAACTCGCTCGTTTGCTGCAGCTGTTGCCGAGATGCACAAAACCCGCTGCGCCGCTGCCTGCAGTAGGGGGGCAAAGCCCCCCCTCTCAGCCCACCATTTCAGGGGGTGGGCGGTGAGGTGTGGAGCAAAATGGATAGGCAACAGCTGCGTGCGGGAAAGCAGCTCTGACGGGGGTGCACCCCAGCCTCGCCGCAACTGCTCCAGCGCCATAGCCACCGGTTGGTCTAATTCTTGGCAAAATCTTGGCAGTGTTTCTCCTGCTGCAGCTCTTGCTGCTGCTTCAGCCAAAACAGGGCAATTGCCACTGGGGTGCCTGCGAGGTGGGGCTGCACGGAGAAAAGGGCGGGGTCTGCAGACTGGGAGGGGGTGGTTGGCTGCTTGGCAGCCACCAAACACGCATGCAGTGAAGGTAACTGCCCATGGGCCACCAATGCAGCCGGGTCTTGGTTGCCCACTGCAGCCCCCCCAGCTTGCTGGCCGTAGTGCATTTCAATAGCCAGGGAACTTCACCATGTCACGCACGGCATCAACATGCGCTTTGATGCGGGCCAGGGCCACCAAGTCTGCACAATGTAAGGGTTGACATGATAGACATGACATGATGGACATGACCTGATGACAAGCATGACCTGATAGACATGACATGATGACAAGCATAACCTGATAGACATGACCTGATGGCAAGCATAACCTGATAGACATGACATGATGACAAGCATGACATGATAGACCTGATAGACATGACATGATAAGAGGGCAACAACAAGCGCGAGAGGATTCGCCTTACCATGAAGGTAGAGGTCCAAGATGTGCATCCAGCAGCCCACACTCAAGACCTTGGGATGGCGTTGCTCCACCAAGCGCCATGCAGCCTTGTTGGTGGATGGGGTGTCCGTCACAAAGGCACAAGCCTTGCCCACCTGCAAAGAAACACAAGTCAGGCAAATTCATCTGAGTCTTTGCCAAGGTGGGTATAGCATGGGTATAGCCAGGGTGTGTATAGCAGTAGTGAATGAGTTAGGAAGTGATGCCGCTAGTTTGCTGCAGCTGTTGCAGTGATAAAGCATCAATTGTGAACACGACGTGAGAACACGACACAAAGTCCCAACGGCCTGCTGTTACGCACCAGATTGTGCTTGGAAATGACCTCGTCAAACATTTTGGCAATGTAGACCGCTGTTACGCTGTCAGCTTCGGTGCGCCACGTCGACTATGGGGCCGAACTGACTGTAAAAGAAAGGTCTCTTAAAGCTCGATGCAGAGCCCAAGGACAATGGGCGCATTCCACCCGAAATTTGTTGCACTTGTGCGGCAGTGGGCATCGAAGGCTGCTGCATCGTCGACTGCATCCGCCTACGCGCATTTGATGAGCCTGGCGGCTCCATCGCATTGCTTGCACAACGCTCAGAGCCACGGGCCGCAAGCGGTCACAGGGGCGGGCACCAGTCACACATCGACAGACGAAAGACAGAAAGACAGATTGACAGACGAAAGACGGGTGGTTGAGACGAAAAGACGACGTAGACGAAAGACGTCGTCTTTTCGTCTGCAGACGACGTCTTGTCACAGCCCTGGATGGTGCATATGAGGTGGAGTGAAAACCAAGGAAGGGTGTTGCCCCTGGGCTTTGCCCCTGGGTTGCCCCATGCCCCTGCTGAGTACCCACGTTGCCCAGATCACGCAACGCTTAGGCGTAGGGGAGATATGTGCTGTCAGATGTCTGCAAGCCCCTTTGGTCGGAGTGCCCTTTGGGAGTGTGAGAACGAGTGACATCGCCTCCTGGGTATAATTAGGAGCTCAGCAGGTGTTAGCTGATATGAGCCTAGTGGCGCAATGCCTCCGAGGAAGCGGCCCAGTGCCGCGGAGCAAGAGCCGCTCCCGATCGAAAGCCCGCGAAAACGAGGTTCGTCGTAGTCGCAGTGTGGTCCGCTGCAACTGTCCACTCCGGTGAGCTCCGCGCTGCTCACATCGCTGCTTTTCCTGCCAGCGCAGGTCCTAGCGTCCCTCCAGCCAAACAACGCGAGGAGCGAAGGGCAGAATGGAAAACCCAGCGCCGACAGGTACGCACCCCCGCATTGTATGCCCCAGCACAGCCCGGGTCAGCTCAGCAGTGAACGGCCAGCAGCCCTGTGAGAGGCAGCTGAACAATCGAAGGACCACCAGGCCTGCAGGCTGGAAGCCCCCAGCAGGGAAGGTGGACAGGTGGTAAAGGCGGTACAGCGCTTGCCAGCAGCGTGACCAGCCAGTGCGGGGTATGATGTGGTGCCCTGTGGTAGCCCCCCGCAAGCCCCCACAGGCCCCACGCAGCAGCCAGGAAGCCTCACAGCCAGCAGCCTCAGAGCCAGGGCCCAGCACTCCCCTGCCAGCCAAGCGCAGCAAGCGAACCAAGGCTGAGCCGGCAGCTGAGCCCTCTAAGGGCAAAGGCAAGGCTGCCAAGGCCAAGCCAGCACCACAGCCAGGCAGGTGGCTGGACAGGGACTGCAATGCAGCATTGAACATGCAGCGCATCGGGGAGAGCAGGTGGCGCCCGCTGGAGCTGTGCTACTGGCCAGAGCAGGGAGCTCTGCCAGCCAAGGGCAAGGAGTACCCAGGCCTGGGCTACAAGCGGCTGCGAGACAAGCCACCCAAGGCCCAGCAGCAGCCTGCTGAGGCACAGTAGTGTGTGCCCCCCCTCTGAGCTGTCATCAGCTTTCAATGAGTGCATGTTTTGTCATGCCAACTCTATGCATCGCCCTGTCACAGGGGTCAGGCAATGCTGTAGGTGGTAGGCGACCATGACCATGTGTATGCCATGTATAGGCCATGTGCATGCCATGCGATGGGAACACCACACAGACAAAACACCGTTTTGTAGTGGTTCACAATTAGTGTGTTCGACTGCAATGAATGCTAAAGGTTGAGAGCCAAGGTGCTGGTCTAGCACTGTTCAGGCTGTTCAGCAAGGCACCCCGCCTGACTCCACCGCTTCCTGCATGCCATCATCACAAGGGCTGTGCACGGTGCGGGTGTGCTGCAACCGCGGTAATGCAGCTCACACCCACCGCTACTTGCAATCATGCCAAACCTGCATGGTTTGACCAGCCTTGCAAGGAGGGTCTGGAAGGCTCTTGAATCTTGAAGGGCCCCACAAGACCCTACAGGACCCTGCGTAACCCTGCAGGGCGAGGAGGAAGGCTACAGGAAGCCAAGGCTAGGGCCAAGGCCTGTTGGTCCTGGCACAGGGCAGCCAAGCTGGTTAACATGCTGCACCACAGCCCTGGGCAGGCCTTGCTGCAAGGCTGCAAAGCAACTAACTCAAAGCCACGCAGGATCAGGCGGACACGTCAGCAAACCATGCTGCCCATTGGCAAGCGGCATCAGCATTTGCGGGCTCACTTCACCACCCCTGCTGTGCCTGTTGCACCCGCTGCCCACAATGCCCCCTACCTCTGTGCGCGATACGCAGACTCTTCCTGACAACATGCTGGCTGTTGTCCTGGGAAGGTCAGGCAGCACACAGCCACTGCAACTGATGCATCCCCACCAAACATGCCAAACCAAACTTGCCAAACCAAACCTGCCAAACCAAACCTGCCAAGCCTCGACTCCTCCACCACCATGTACACTCACAACTGAGGCCACTCGACAACCAGGCTGCTGGTGCTACGCCAGGCTGGGATGGGCTCACAGCACATTCATCAAGCACGCTTGCACAGCTGAGGGTCACGCTGACCGCAATTCCTCGCAAGGCTGTCCGAAGGAAGTGCCTGTGAAGGGAGCCCTGACCCTGACCCTGACCCTGACCCTGACCCTGACCCTGACCCTGACCCTGACCCTGACCCTGACCCTGACCCTGACCCTGACCCTGACCCTGACCCTGACCCTGACCCTGACCCTGACCCTGACCCTGACCCTGACCCTGACCCTGACCCTGACCCTGACCCTGACCCTGACCCTGACCCTGACCCTGACCCTGACCCTGACCCTGACCCTGACCCTGACCTAGCCCCTGACTGGTGTTTGTTGGCTGTTGATGGTGTACAGCGCTGGGCTGCCTGCACGACTCCTAGGTTAGGGACACACACCGGTCTCTCACTGCTGTGGAGAAGTGTAGGGGCTCCACAGGAGGATAGGGATACAGCATGCTTAATATATCCATTCAGATATATCTACTGTCATACATGTAGTTGTATGGCAGAGCTGTGAAGGGAGCATGGCAGAGCTGTGAGTGTATGGACGAGCTGTGAGGTTGGGCGATGCAGACGGGCCCCTGACATCTCGCTCTAGGTGCATACCCCACGGCGCGCGGAGGAGACCTGGGAGACATCCTTGCACACATCTGTCGAAATTTTGGGCATCCCCCTCTCTCGCACACGCGAAAATCACAGAAGTTTTAGAAAGAACCGCGGAGGGAAGCAGCGCGGGGCTGCCTGCGACACACGCTGCATTTGGGGCATGCTGCCAGCTGTCAGCTGCCAGCGCCCAACCAGCCTGGCTGCGGCCTTCCCAGCTCGCTACAGAAGACCCCATGCAAGGCGCTAGTTACAGCTCACCCCTTCCCAGCCCCCAGTGCCATCCTGTGCACTGGCCTGCCCCCAGCAGACCAGCATTGCGCCACAGGCATGCAGGGCGCTGCAGTGGGGGCCATGGCCTCACTGAACCTCTGCCTGCTGCATCTGCTCGCCTTCAGTTCAGGTAAGCAGGCTATCAGCAGCAATGAGCGACATGTGGCCGCCCGCCTGCCCCTACCCCCGCCCTTATCCCTGCCCTTCCCCCCTGCCCCTGCCCCTGGCCCCCTGCACCTACCCTCACTCCCGCCCCTGGCCCTTCTCCTGCACCCTAGCCCCTCTCCTACCCCTCAACCTCTGCCACAGCTCTCACTCCCTCCAACCCCTCACCCCCATAATGACGCCCCGCGTGTGCCCCCCTCCCCTCCCCCCTTGTGCAGCATCAGCCAGGCAGAGGAGGCGGCGGAGCTGAGGGCGGCAGCCTACCTGCGCGCCGCCACCTTCTACACCTACCCCCCAGGGCGCAGCGCCTGGGCCGAGCGGGTGAGGCTGGGAGGGTGAGGCTGGGAGGGGGAGGCTGGGAGGGTGAGGCTGGGAGGGGGAGGCTGGGAGGGTGAGGCTGGGAGGGTGAGGCTGAGCGGGTGAGGCTGAGCGGGTGAGGCTGAGCGGGTGAGGCTGGGCGGGTGAGGCTGGGAGGGTGAGGCTGGGAGGGTGAGGCTGAGCGGGTGAGGCTGGGAGGGTGAGGCTGAGCGGGTGAGGCTGAGCGGGTGAGGCTGAGCGGGTGAGGCTGAGCGGGTGAGGCTGAGCGGGTGAGGCTGGGAGGGTGAGGCTGGGAGGGGGAGGCTGGGAGGGGGAGGCTGAGCGGGTGAGGCTGGGAGGGTGAGGCTGGGAGGGGGAGGCTGGGAGGGGGAGGCTGGGAGGGGGAGGCTGAGCGGGTGAGGCTGAGCGGGTGAGGCTGAGCGGGTGAGGCTGGGAGGGTGAGGCTGGGAGGGGGAGGCTGGGAGGGTGAGGCTTGGAGGGGGAGGCTGAGCGGGTGAGGCTGAGCGGGTGAGGCTGAGCGGGTGAGGCTGGGAGGGTGAGGCTGGGAGGGGGAGGCTGAGCGGGTGAGGCTGAGCGGGTGAGGCTGAGCGGGTGAGGCTGGGAGGGTGAGGCTGAGCGGGTGAGGCTGAGCGGGTGAGGCTGAGCGGGTGAGGCTGGGAGGGGGAGGCTGAGCGGGTGAGGCTGGGAGGGTGAGGCTGGGAGGGGGAGGCTGGGAGGGTGAGGCTGAGCGGGTGAGGCTGGGAGGGTGAGGCTGAGCGGGTGAGGCTGAGCGGGTGAGGCTGGGAGGGGGAGGCTGGGAGGGGGAGGCTGGGAGGGGGAGCTGGTGCTAGGTGCGTGCGGGGCGGGGGACAGATGTTGCGGGGATGTTGAGGTGAGGGCCCTGGAGGGGGCGAGGGAGGCATGGGGCTCCAGGGGGCCCCTGACGGCCCTGTGGCGCAACACCCGCTTGTGGTCCGGGCTAGAGGCTGTGAGGGAGTGCAGCTGCAGGCGGGGCAGCACCGGGCCAGCGCCAGGCCAGGCCAGCACTGAGGCGCTGCTAGTAGGTGGCGTCTGGCCGTTGCTGCCTGGCTGTGTGCTGCTGCCTGCCTGGCTGTGCTCCGACTACTCGCTGCGGGCCAGCCCCGACCAGGATGTGACTCTGTGTCGCTCTGCCCTGCCCTGCCCTACCTGCCCTGCCCTACCTGCCCTGCCCTGGCCTGGCCTGCTGTAGAGCCACCGGCGCATGAAGGCAGACAGCGAGTGGGCGGCGCTGGCGGCCAAGGTGGCGGGTGAGGAGGCGCAGTACCGGGGCGTCACCGTCACCGCCCTCATAGCCACTGCGCCAAACAGCCCCGGCTGCAGCGTGGCAGCGCAGGTGGGCTGAGGGCGTGCAGCGGCCAAGATGCCTGACCAGCCCTTGAGGAGTAGGGGGGCAAAGGAGGAGGGGGTGAAAGGAGGAGGGGGACAGAGGAGGAGGGGGTGAAAGGAGGAGGGGGACAGAGGAGGAGGGGCAGGGGGCAATGGGGGGTGGGGGGGAGAAGGGGATGGGGAGAGGGAGAGGGGGTGTGGGGTGTGGAGGGGGAGGGGAGCAGGGCCCTTGAGCCCCCCCAGCTCCCACTAACCTCCCTGCCTGCCTGTCCTGCCTGTCCTGCCAGCTGGCTGCTGAGCTGGAGCCCAGCGCACAGCTGCCTGCGGGCTGGGTGGGCCGCCCTCCTGGAGGGGGCCAGCGCCCGGCCCTGACTGCTGCAGCGGCCGACATGACTGGGGGGTGGCTCGGGGGCCCGGGGCTGCAGGGGGCGGGGCGGGGGCCTGAGGGGCGCGCTGAGCCGCACCTGGTGGTGGGCAGCCTGGACCTGAACCAGGGCAGGGCTCTGCCGGCAGAGGAGCTGCAGGTGGGGTGCCAGGGGGCAGGGGGGATGGGCAGGGGGGATGGGCAGGGGGAGGGGGGGGCAGGGGGGGGGGGCAGGGGGGCGGGGGCAGGGGGAGGGGGCGGCAGGGGGGGAGCTGCAGGGGGAGGGCAGAGGAAGGGAGGGGTTCAGGGCCACTGCCAGGGTGGCGTGCGCAGGGTCCTGCTGCCTTGGCCTCCTCCCCCTCCCTGACTGCAAGTCCCCTCTGCTTGCTCTGTTGGAGCAAACTGCATGTTGCCTGCCCAATCCTGCCACTGCATCTCAAACTGCTGTGACCAACCTGTTATCACTCTAATGTTGCCCCGCCTCCGCCCCCCGCCCAGTGCCCCCTGCCCCTCCCCACTGGCCGCTGCCCCCAGGGTCGCTTGCCGGCCCTGCTGCCAGGTGGGGTTGAGCCCGCCCCCCCCTGCCCCCGCGCCTACCTCTCCAACGTGTGTGTGGCGGTTGGGGCGCGGCGCCAGGGCATAGCTCAGGCGCTGGTGCAGGCGGCAGAGGCGGTGGCGGTGTCAGCGGGGGTGACCCACCTGTACGTGCACGTGGTGCGCGACAACGCTGCTGCTGTAGCCCTATACACCCAGGTAGGGGGGTGGCGGGGGGGGGGAGTCGGCAGGGCAGTGTCCCTCCCCCCGCCCCTGCCCCTGTCCTCCTGGTGGTGGGTGGTGACCCTAGCGAAGGTGTGGGTGCATGGCAGGCGTGGCAGGCATGTGGGGTCAGGGGGCAGCAGGAGGACGAGGGCAGCCGCAACAGCTGTGCCTCATGCCTTAGAGTGATGACCACCTCACCCTGGCCCTGACCCTGACCTTGACCCTGACCCTCACCTTTACCCTGGCCTGGCCTGGGCCTGGTCGTGGGTGTGGTGTGCAGGGGCTGGGCTTCCAGCTCGAGGCTCAGGAGTCTGAGGCCTGGGCGCGTGCAGCCAACCGGCCCAGCCGCCTGCTGCTGGTGAAGGCGCTCCGCCAGCAGTGAGGTCAGCTCAGGGGGGGGCGCTGCTGAGGACCAGGCGCGTGTGGCGCTGCTGGCGGCTCCCTGGCTGCCTCCCCTGGCTGCCATTTGATGTCATTGGCCTTAGGGGGGGGGGCAGGGGCAGGGCTTTTAGGCTGGGCGCTTGGTTGTGGAGGGCGGTGCATCATGGCAGTGTTGCTCAGTCACCTCCTTTTATTGTGACAGTTGCGTTCATGACTGTGATTGCTGGCCCTTTGTCAGGGAACTAGTCTGCCCTGACCCTGACCCTGGCCGTGACCCTGACCCTGCACTGGCCCCTGGATGATGTTTGTTGGCTGTTGTCACATATGCATCAGGTCAGAGCGCAGTCATGAGTCGCGACACTGTTGATGGCGTACAGCGCTGGGCTGCCTGCACGGTGGGGCTGCTCGGCCTGGCTGAGGGCAGCGTGGTAAGCTAGGGCTGCTGGGCATGGCTGAGGGCGCCGTAAGCTAGGGGAGCGGCCTAGGCACGGTGTGGCTGCTGGGCCTGCAGCAGTGGCCTGTGCAATGACGAGCTCGCAGACTGTGTTTGGTTACTACTCGTGCTTCATGTCTAACTCCCACATGGCGTGGCGAGGGCGGCCCAGGCTAGGGGTGCGGCACTAAGGAGGCAGGGCTTGGGTGGATACAAGCCAACCCTCAAAGGTAACCCCCAAGGTGTGTGGCTGAAGCACGCAGTGGCCGTCAGGCCGGCAGCTGTGGTCTGGGAGGGTTTGTTTTTAAGGGAGGAGCTACCGCCTGTAGGGGGCGCGGCCGGCTCCCACCGTCAGACGAGAGAAGAGACGACCCCCCTACCCCCCCCCCTCCGGTGCATACGGCCCAACCATGCACTGGTGAAATTGAGTGTGGGATCGGCAGTGCATTGGCTGCCAAGGGTGAGATGGAGCACAAATCAGCCGTGGCGTTTGTATCTAGGCAATGTGGAAGCCGCACATGCAATGCAATGTCCACTGATGCTGAATATGCAACCGAAGCGTGATGCCTAGAACCGAGAGTGGTGTTTTGGGCGTTTTGATTCTTTTGATTTGCGATTTGTGATGATTTTAAAGTTAATCTTGGCATGAATACAAGCCCGATGCCATCGATTTCGTTCCTCTTATATGATGTCGCAGGCTAGCTGGCATGCCTGGCAGTCTGGGCTATCGATAACGGCGACAAATGCCGCCGGAAACAGCAACTTCGCGCCAGGGGCGCTTCAGCCCGAGCCTTGGGAGGAGCGTCCGTTCTGCCAGAAGACTCGCGTGTTTCTTAAGGTCTGCAGGTCATGGTGGCAGACCCTGCTCCACGTGCGCTAAGAACTGCTGCATCTACACGCAGATGTTATCGAGCTTGCTACATTCACACCCCGTGATATGGCTAGCACCGCTGGTTCTGTTGCTCTTCTTGGTGAGGGGCTGAAAGGCGGACTTTGTCGAGCTCTGCTCACAAGCCGCATGCGAAGGCGGAAGCATGAACCAGGTCGAGAGTGTGTTCACACAGAACTGGTGGTTGCGCCTCACTCAGAGCTGCCAGTTGACGCCATTCTATAATGCTGGAGGGCGTTGGCTCTGAGTAGCCTGTGTAGCTGTGTTGGAGAATGCTTCCAGGGCCCCGGCTGGCTATCTTGCTGCCAGACCCCGGTTGGCCTCCAGCCAGGCGCACACTGTTTGCTGGCCAGGGGTGTGGGTGGCGTGCTGGCCTTTGCCCCACCCCTCTCCCTGCCCTGTCCCGCCCCTGCCATTCGCAGACCGGGCTGGCTGAGTTTGCCATTGAGTTCAGCGCACAGAACCAGGCAGCGGCCCAGAAGGACATTGACAGTCAGTTGGCGGGGCTTGCGGTGGAGGGCATTGCGCAGACATTCAGGGAGAGCTTCTGGATGGTGCTGGCGCTCAAGGTGCAGGTGAGCAGCCGGACACAGGGCAGGGGAGCGGCCATCCTGCTGCATGTGAGCAGCCACAGCGTGCTGTGCCCAAGAAGAGGCTTGCCTCCTTCAGCCCGGGGCTCTGTACACCTCACTCCACCTTTCACCTGGTATCTGGTGCACTGTGTTCAGCAACTCAGCTCATCTTCACATTCTTCAGCCTTCCCTCCTCCCCTGTCCTTCCCCTCTCTCCCTTCCCCTTCTCTTCCTCCTGGCCAGCACTGCCCCCCTCCCCCTCAGCCAGCACACTGCCAAGCGCTGCTGTGATCCCTGGCTTACCTCCTTCCCCTCTTTCTGTCCTTCCCCTCTGCTCTCCCTCTACCCCTCCCCTTTGCTCTCCCTCTACCCCTCCCCTCTATCCCTCCCCCTCCCTCACGACCTCCTTATCCTCCCCCTGCCTGCTGCTGCCTCCCTCACCCCCTTCCCCCTACACGCTGCCAAGCACTACTGTGTCCAGGTGATGGCGCAGCCCAACGTGCCCGCCATGCTCAAGGTGTTCAACAGCTCGGCGGATGTGCTGATGGCTCAGGTGCAGGCCATGTAGGCGACACCAGCAGCAGAGGGCTGCACAGGCAGCTGCACAGCCACCCACTGTCTGCTCACTGGCGCTAAAAAAACTGAGGACAGGGGAGGACAGCACACAGAGGAAGCAGTGTAGCTATAAGTACGTACTTGGCGCGGCAACCTCGCCAATGTGTCGTCCCTTGTCTTGACAGTGTAAATGTCTTGACCATGTCTTGGTCCTGGAGGGATCAAAGAGCCAGGAGGGGTGTGGACGGAGCCAGGCAGGGCAGGAGCCAAGCTCACGCCACGCTGCCTGCCTGCTTGCTGGGCCCAAGGGTGGCAAGGCCACCGCCCGCCCTATGCCCAGCCTGCTGCCCCTGCCGCCCCTCTCACCCCCGCCCCCCCTGCGGCTGCCGTTGCTGCAGGCGCCCAGCGGGCTGCCCATTGTGCTGATGCTGCTGCCCATGGGCCGCCTGACAGCCATCTACCCGGACTACCCGGGCGCAGCGCAGATACTGGGCCTGGATGTCTTCACCGGGCCCGCCAGCATTGACCCGCGGTAGGGCAGGGCAGGGCAGGGCAGGGCAGGGCAGGGCAGGGCAGGGCAGGGCAGGGCAGGGCAGGGCAGGGCAGGGCAGGGCAGGATTCAGGCCCTACAACTCTACTCCCTCAGCACCCCCCGCTGTTGCGCATTCCTGATGAGCCATACGAGGTAGCCATGTATGGTTGTAGCCATGTTAAGTTGCAAACATCAACTGAGGCATCCCTCAGGAGCTGGGGGCTGGCAGCCCAAGGGTATCTTCCCTGTCACATCTGCGTCGTCAAGCAGTGTTGACTATGGCCTGGGGGGCCTCCGGGGCCTGGGGCGCCTGCTGTCAGCGGGATGGGCCTGCTGTGTTCTCTCACACCATCAGCCGGGCAAGCCTGCACCTGCACCTGCACCTGCAGCACCCTGCCAGTCAGTAGAGCTCAGCCAGCAGACTCTGCCAGCACCCCATGCAGCCTGGAGGGTCCATCCAGTCATGAAGGCCCCGGGCCTGAGCTCAGCTGCATCAATCCTCACCCGCACAGCCCACTCCTCCTGCAACCACCTTTCTGCCACCACCTTCCTGTTCACTCTTCCTGCCACCACCTCCCAGCCCCAGTTCTGTCTTGATGACAGAGCACGAGGCTCCCTTGACGCGACCCACCCCTTCCTCCCCTAGAGCACACTGGCCCACACCAGCACCAGCAGCATTGCTGCTGCCCCTGCTGCCACCACTGCTGCTGCTACGTGGCACACACAGCTGCCACCCCTCCTTTCCAGTCCAAGGGCGGCGCTCAACAGCTGCCAGTCAGTGTTCAGGCAGGCTGGCAGGGGCAGCGGCCGGTGGGAGCACCAGAGCACTGCCAGGGGCACACTCCCACCACCACCACCACCACCACCACCACCACCATCCCTGCCACAACAGCAGCAGCAGCAGCAGCACCTGCACTGCCCCTGTCACATACACGCCTGAGCAGCAGGCAGCAGGGCTGGGGCTGTGGCGCCGACTCCCAGCCAGCGCCTCAGGCCTGCCTCCACCCCCAGCGTGGCCATATAGGCCTGGCCAGGTGCTGGACAATGCAGCAGGTGCTGGACTGTAGTCCCCGCTGCCCTGTGCCAAGCGCTAGGAGCAGCAGCGCGGGGTGCGGCCTGCTCCGCCTGACAGGACCTCCAGCAGGAGGGTTAGGGTAGGGGTGGGTAAGGGTGCGGGTGCGGGCCACCCTTAGGGTGCGGGCCAACCCAGGCGGAGGGGTAATGGTTAAGGTACCCAGCACGAAGAGGCGGAGGGGGCGTCCAGGCATAAAGCAGCCCAGTGCCAGCACCGGCCTGAGGGCAGCGACACCGCTAGCGATGGCCAGGGGCAGCAGCCTGCCGCAGCGAGCCTGGCCAGGGCTGGGTGTGGGGTCTGCAGCTCTGCCCTCACCACTGCCTGTGCCTGAGGGGTCAGGATGCCCTCCGGCACCAACTGTCTTGGGCTGCCCCCACCTGCCCACCACCCTACTCTGCAATCAGCCTGTGACTGAATCGTATCACAAGCCCCTGATGGCACATGCAGCCATGCTGTTCCACAGCTCCTTAACCATACCTGCATGAGCTTTGAACGTGACTCAGGGCAGGGGTAAGGGCAGGGGCGATGGCAGGGGTAAGGGCAGGGGTACGAGGCCGCCTGGCTGCCTGCAGGTGGATGGCCATGGACTTCCAGCGCCCCGCCCTGGAGTTTTACTTCCGGCCAGGGGGCGGTGTCAACGCCAACATGGCGGTGCCTATCACTGTTGCCAACGTGAGGCAGCGCCCTCACGGCCCACTGCCTGCCTGCCTGCCTGCCTGCCTGCCTGCCTGCCTGCCTGCCTGCCTGCCTGCCTGCCTGCCTGCCTGCCTGCCTGCCTGCCTGCCTGCCTGCCTGCCTGCCTGCCTGCCTGCCTGCCTGCCTGCCTGCCTGCCTGCCTGCCTGCCTGCCTGCCTGCCTGCCTGCCTGCGTGTGCGCTCAGCTGGCTCCAAGGGCGTGTGCGGCAGTGGCCCAGGCTAGCCAACACCCCTCCAGCTGCACCCTGTCACTGCTGCCTCCACCAGGGGGTAGGGGTGGGTGGCATTAGGACAGGGTAGTCAGCCCTGGCATGAGGTGCGGCATGGAAGATTTCCCTTACCCCTACCCCTGAGTTCTTGACCCCTGCTCCTTACCCCTTCACCCCCGTGCCCCTCCCCCTACTGCTGCTGTGCCCTGCTGCTGTGCCCTGCAGGTGGCCCCTGATGACCTGTTCGGGATGAGTAGGTGAGCAGCAGCGGCCGTTGCCTGGCCTGCAGTTGACCTCCCAGCCAGATCTGTTGTCAGGCGCCCGCCGTGTAACCTGGACAGCCCTGGCAGCCCAGCAGCCAGAGAACCTGGCAGCCCAGCAGCCAGAGAACCTGGCAGCCCAGCAGCCAGAGAACCTGGCGGCCCAGCAGCCAGAGAACCTGTGGCAGGGAGGGTGAGGGCAGCTGCGCTGTGGTCAAGGTGTGCCAGAGGCCGGCGGGGCGGTGTGGTGCGGTGCGCAGGGACGTGACCTTCTGCCCCTCAGACCGGGGCTGCTACAACGCCACAGAGCGGGTACGCTTCTGGGGCCTCATCATCGCAGTGGTCACCTTGGACGACCTGTTCTCAGGTCAGTGGCCCCTAATCAGGTAGGCGGCAGGGATGCAAGGAAGTAGGGAAGCAGGGCTGCAGGGCAGCCCATTTCCCTGATTGTTTCTCACCCCTCCCCCTGCCCCCCTGCCACACTGACTGCCACGTCAGACTCACCTCACCTCACCTCACCTGCCTTGCCCCCTCCACCCCTTCAGACCATCCCCCCTTGGCCCCCTTGCCCTGGCTGGTCGCAGGCCACGCCTCCCACCTGCGTGTGTTGAGCCAGGAGGGGTTGGAGTACCAGGTGCTGGTGCCGGCCAGCGTGGTCAGCGCCACCGGCCTGCCCAGCACGGACCTGGTGGTGGCGCACAGCCCCCGGGCGCAGGTCGGCGCGGAGCAGCGGGCAGACGTGGTCACCGCCTCAGCCACGTGCGTTGCAGGCACCAGAGGGCTGCTGCTGCTGGCAGAGGGGGTGCGGACTGCTGCGCCCCTCACAGCCTGTGTATGTCAGTCTGTGTGGGCCTGTGTGCCACAGCTGTTTGGCTGTGTGCGTCCTGGTTGACCTGGAGCTCTTGCCGCTGGCTGCCAGCTGCCCTCCACTGCCTCACCTGGCAGACCTGCGGAGGCCCTCACAGCCTGTGTGTGCGGGGTCTGTGTGTGTGCCTGTGAGAGTGAGAGCACTTTGTAGGCTACAACTGAATTTGTCAGTGTGTGTCCTTGCTCTAGATGGCTCAGGAGTCCAGGGCCCATGCAGTTAGGGGTAGGAGTAGGGTTGCCTGGTGCTTGCATTGGGAAGAGGGGGAGGGCTTTGGGCGCAACCTGGTACGGTGAAGGGGGGTTGGCTGTGTAGGCCATTGTGAATCCAAACCTGATGAAGAGGCATGCAGTAAGGGGCGAACAGGACACGCCGGCCACCAGCTGCCCTACGGCGCCACCAGCGCAGCACTGCCTCACCTGGCCTGCCTTCTGTTGCTGGGCTGTTGGCTGCAGGCTGCCCACTGGTGATGCCTGGAGCCTGAGGGTGTGGCGGCCCAGGGGCAACACGCCGCGCTGGCGCACCCCCCTGCTGGCCGTCATGCCGCTGGTCTGCCTTATCCTGGCCGGTAAGCACCACTGCCTGCCATCCTTGAGGGGCGCCTAGAGCCGCCGCTAGGGTCCTTGACCTCACCGCACACTAACCCTCCGCTCCCACCACTGCTCGCTCATCCAGTGGAATGCACTGCCACGGGCATGATGGCACGCACTTGCATGGCTCTTGTGCTTCAGCTTGAGGACTCGCCAACTGTGCGACATGGTGTGCGTCACACATCCCCGAGCACATTGTCAGCACCAGGGACGCCATGTCGCCCCTCACCGCGATGTGATTGCCGTGGCACCCGCAGCGGAGGTGTTTGTAGTTCTTGTCAGCGGCTTTCGGCACGGCCAGCTGGTGCGCGCCATGCTTCCGCCACGCGCCGCGCGCTGCTTAGCGGTTGGCCAAGAGTACGCGGAGGCCTTCGATGGGGTCACTATCCTGTTCACGGTGCGGTGCGGTGGCCCAGCCTTGAAGGCTGTGGCCGCTTCCATCTGCTGGCGCATTCGGTTCTTTTCATGCTGCTGCAGCTGAGAGGAGCTACACCTGTGGCTGTATGCTGAGGATGTGTGGGGCAGTGAGCTGACAACCTCCGCGTGCCTGCTGCTGCTGTTCAGGACATCTGCTCCTACACCACCATCAGCAGCGAGCTGACTGCCCGCCAGGTGGTGGCCCTGCTGAGCGGCCTGTACGACCGCTTCGACACGCTGTGTGAAAAGCATGGCATGTGGAAGGTGCGGTGTGTTGATGAGCACAGATGTTGCGTTGCATACACCGCTGGAGAAGTATCTGAAGAGAGCGACATGCCTCATTGAAGCCCTTTGTCAAACATGTCGCCATTCACAAGTCCATAGCCACGCCTCATAGGAGACTGGTGGGCTGGATGACTTTCCCATAACACGCTGCCGCAAGGGAGCTGCGGGCTGCCATAGCACGACAGCGTGGGGAAACACAGGAGATCAGCGAGCGCCGTGGCATCACACACGCATCGCCGCAAGGTCTTAGGCGCACCCACTTTGCTCTGAAGCTAGCTCTCCACACACCACGACTGCAACCGCAGGTCGAGACCGTTGGCGACTGTTGGATGGCTGCCAGCGGTGCGTACCCGCGTTTGGCGCCTCGCGAGGCGGCGCTGCGGGCGGCAAGGCTGGCGCTGGACATGATCCAGGTGGCGGAGGGGTTCACGTCAGAGGACGGTCGTCGCGTGCAGATCCGAGGTACCTACGCCAACAGCTTGGCAATGCCATTCACATGTTATGCATAGCCCGAGCAGTACGAGGACTTGACCTATTGATGACATTGTCGCTGGTGGCGCTGCTGCAGTTGGACTTGCGTCTGGCCCCGTCTTTGCGAGTGTGATCAGCCACAAGATGCCCCACGTGGCCTTGATAGGGGACACCACCAATGTTGCTTCACGCATGGAGTCCTCATGCGAGCCCATGCGCATCCATGTGGGTGCTGCCGCCCCTGCCCCTACCTGCCCACTGCTGCTCCTGCCTGGGCACAACCGCTAGCAGGCTAGGGCATGGATGGGCTGAGGGGCTGGGCCAGGTCACATAGGAGCACAGCAGCAGTAAGAGCAGCAGCAGATTGTGGGGCGACTGTGTGTCTGGAGGACTGGGAGGGGCCAGGGACTGAGATCTGGGCGCTGCCGCTGCTGGGGCTGCCTGTATGCCGGTGCCAGGGGCAGTGGTGGTCAGGGGGCTGCAGCTCGGCCTTCCCCTAGGGCCTCCCTGCCCCCACGCCCCCCTCCCTCACCGCTGCTCTGTATTCCTGCCCCACGCCCAGGTGGCAGGCTCAACAGCAGCCCTGCTGAAGCCGTCCTGCAACCTCCCCGTACGCCTGGCCCCCTGCCCTGATGCAACAGCATTCCCGCCCCCTGATCAGCCTGACCCCTGGCTTGTCACACCAGGCACCAGCGGTGTGCAGCCTTGTGGGCCGCTGCCCCCTGCTGGCAGGCCGGGCTGTGAGCTCGCCAGCCACAGCAGTATGTGTGTACACCTAGAGCTGGCCAGGCAGGTCAGCAGCAGCAGCAGCAGCGGCCTGGGGGCCCAGCTGCCCAACCCGGCGCAGGGCAGCACCGTGGAGGTGGCAGACCCTGCCTCGGGCCGTACCCTGTTCCTGGAAGCGCGGGGGCCGCAGAACATCAAGGGCAAGGGGTGAGTGTCTGGGAGCAGCCCCTGGCAAGGTCAGGTGCACTCTGGCAGCAGCTTCCCACCCAGTAGCAGTGCGGGTGGTGATGGTGCTGCGGGCGCTGCGCTGTGCAGGCTGATGCACACCTTCTGGCTGTCAGGGGGACCTGCACTGCCGGCATAGGCCCTGCAACGCCCCTGAAGCGGCCCAGGCAGCGAGCTGTAGCCCGGCGCTGCTGCCCTGCTGCCCTGCATGGCTGTGGGGCGCACTGGAGGGGGCGGGCCTTGAGGGCTGTGCGCTGCCGTGAGGGAGCTAGCTGGCTGCGGCTGGCTGATGGTGCGAGGTAGGAACGGCTGCAGCCTGGCAGCCTGGTGTGCGTAGAGCCAAGCGGCTCACATGATGAGTGCAAGCAAGTGACGTCAAAGCAGATGTGTGTGCGGGCAGCAGGTCATGAGGTGGGGCGGGGTGTAAGTATGCAGTAAGGGGCCCGCCAGGGAGGCCAGTGTGCCCGGTATTGAATGTGGCTGGTCTGTCACTGGAAGGTGACGACTGGCGAACATGCGTTGCTGTAGCCATAGTTGTAGCTGTAGCGAATGAGAGCTACTGGCAGCAAGCTCATGCGCACCACGTTGCTTAACGGAGCCATGCCAGCACGTGCTCCCTACCTGGAACCTAACCTGACCTGAGCAATGCCGCAGTGTGGTACTCATTACGTTGTGTGGGCCATGCGTAGTGTTCTAGGTACCCTGCTTACGTGTACTGCTCTGTAGTCCGTGGTATGGTTTTGCTCATGCAGCTTGTGCTATGTGGTACCGTGCATGGCAAGTGCCAAGCTATGGATGCAGCTGTTAGGTAGGGCTTGCATGACGTACACGAAAGTTGGGGAGTGGCAGGTGGAGAGAATGCTCGTATGCATACCTGAAGAATGGGATGATTTGAAAATAAACAGTATGCGGTCATATTGGCAAGTTATTGCTGCATTCAATGTAAGAGCTTCTGTCAGTTTTGCTGACGGTGACCATCTATACATTTTTTGTGTTGGCGATTACTTAGAGGGGTTGGTAATGATGCACACCTACTTCTTCCAGCTGTGAGGTGGTAGGAGCACACGTTCATCAACACGACACGTTGGGCCCCAATACATGTTGGTGTTTGTATCATAAAGATATCCTAGGTTCACACCCACCGATCTTTTCACTTTCGTTGGCACTGACTCGCCCTTCCTAACCCATTACAGCGTAGTACCAGGGCCGCCGCGTCGCTGCTCATAATGCTGTTGAAATCTTTCCCGTCCAGTGCGTCCCCTGCCAGCTTTCGTGGCAGCCGGCAGCTAGCATCTGTCAGGAACCCAGTGCAGAGCTCAATTGCGCGGTTCGGCACCAACAGCCGAAAAACAGAATTGTTTCGCCAAGCACGGGACACCTTCACCCAGGCTGTCCGCGCGGACTCTGCAACCGACGCACTTGATACGGGCGCATTACAGCTCATCGCGGATTTGTCCCGGCTCACTGACGGCAAGGTCGCTGCTGTGATTGAAGCAAACAACACGGCAGGTCAGGCCCCTGAACCCGCTAGCACATCCGCTCTCAAATCCCGCGTGCTGGCGTCCATTGAGCGATTGTCACGCGGCTTGCTTGAGCGCGAAACCGAGGTCAGTGCTTCATCTTGTATCGAGTGCCGGTGTAGCACGGTAGGTGTACTGAGGCATTACTACTGCGGCCGCCGCACACCGAGGTGTCCACCCCAATCCCACACACCCAAGGAGTTCATAATTTGCATTGCGGTGACTGCAGGTGCGCCTGCTGCTGCTTGCCAGCCTGTGCAGTGAGCACCTCTTGCTCCTAGGGCCCCCAGGTGAGGTGTGGCGCAGGGTGGGTCGTCACCAGCCAGCTCCTGCTTCTGACAGCTGCCACAGCCCCACCTGCAGCTGCCTGGTTCCTCCCTCGCCTGCCGGGGCCCCCTTCCTCCTGTAACCCTTGCCTGCTGGTTTGCCCTCCCCACCTTCCCCCCTCCCATGGCGCTGGCCCTACCCAGGCACTGCCAAGTCAGAGCTGTCACGCCGCCTGAATGGGCTGGTGGGGGGCGCCTACTTTGAGCGCCTGCTGACTCGCTTCAGTGTCCCGGAGGAGCTGTTTGGGCCGCTGTCTATGAAGGGTCAGAGCAGGCTGCTGAGCTCACCCCACCTGCACTGCACCCCACTGCACCGCACCGCACTGCACCGCACCGCAATTGCCTGGCCTGGCCTGGGCTGGGCTGGCCTGCTTGCTATGCTGCATTGTGTTGTGCTAGTCCAACTATGTCACACCTGGCTGCCTGGTGTCACACTGCAGGGCTGGAGAATGACGAGTACGTGCGCCAGACAGCCGGCTACCTGCCCACTGCTGAGGTGTGGCCTGCTGCCGCTACCACTGCTGCCACTGCTGCCGCTGCTGCCGCTGCTGCTGCTGCTGCTGCCGCTGCTGCTGCTGCTGCTGCCGCTGCTGCTGCTGCTGCTGCCGCTGCTGCTGCTGCTGGGACAGCCAAGCAGCCCCTAGGAAGCAGGGTCGCTGGGTCAGGGGCGGGTGGTGGCGGCAGGGTCAGGGCATGGTACCCCCTGGCCCCTGGGCCCCAGGCCTGCTGAGCCCTGTGCACCGGCTGTGCTGCCTAGCTGCTGTGCTGTGGAGCCCAGCTGGGGCAAGCTGGCTTATGGCTGCTGACTGGCAGGTCGCGTTCATTGACGAGATCTTCAAGGCCAACAGCGCCATTCTGAACGCACTGCTCACATTGCTCAATGAGCGCCTGTTTGACAATGGCAACCAGCGGCTGGAGGCGCCCCTGCTGACGCTGGTAGGGGCAGGGGTCAGGGAAAGCGGGCAGGGTCAGAGGACAAGGAGGGGGAGGGGAGGGTGCAGGGGAGGAGGGGCAGGGGAGGGGAGGCGAGAGGGAAGGGGTGAAGAAGGGCCTGGGCTGGCGGGGGGTGAGGGCCAGGGGGCACGGGGGAGGAGGTCAAGCTGGGTGAAGGGGAGGGGCCCTGTCCTTACGCCACCCCGATGACCTCTGCTCTTGTGGCTGCCCCTGAGGCCCCTGCGGCCTCCCCCCTGCTGCTGTGCCTGGCCCTGGCCCTGGCCCTGCTGACCTGCTGACCTGCTGACCTGCTGACCTGCTGACCTGCAGGTGGGCGCCTCCAACGAGCTGCCTGAGAGTGAGGAGCTGGACGCGCTGTTCGACCGCTTCCTGCTGCGCCGCAGCGTGTCCAGGGTGTCAAACGGCAACGCGGGTGCCCTGGCGCGCCTGGCAGCCGGCCGGGCAGCACCCCTCGCCCCCCTCGCTGAGGGTGAGGGGCAGAGGCAGGGGCAGGGGGGCCTCTCCCCCCACCTCTGAAGGGGAAGGGGAAGGGGACATGGGGAGGAGGGTTGAGGCTGCCTAGGCTCGACCCCTAGCCTCTCGCGCTCAGGAGCCCTCCCCCCTGACCTGGCTGCCCCCCTCCCCCTCAGCACAGCACGGCCCCAGTCAGGCCACAGCAGGGCATGTCGCCGCCACACCCCACCCCCCAGCTGCCCGCCCCTGCCTGGTCTGCCAGCTACCTTGTCACCGGTGATGCAGGCGGGGCGGCGGCTGAGGGTCTGAGCCTGGATGACTTCAAGCACACTGCCCCTGCAGCCTACAAGGGTGAGCAGCAGGCAGGGGGAGGGGAAGGGGGAGGGGGAGGGCAAAGGGAGGGGGGGTGCAGGGTGGCCTGGTCCAGGCAGGGGGTAGCACTCAATGCCCTGCTTCTGTCCCTGACCCTGCCCCTGCCTTATTGCCCGCCCCTGTCCCCTCTTGCTGGCTGCAGCGGTGGATGTGCCTGAGGCTGTCGTGGAGCTGCTGGTGGAGCTGCGCAACTGGCTGCAGGTCAGGGCCAGCCCTGCGGCCAGCCAGCTGGGCACCTAGTGCAGGGGCTGCTGCCTGACTGCCGGATTGCCGGGCAAGCAACCAGATGCAGGTGGCAGGGGACAGGCAGTAGGTCTCGGCAGTTCTGGGCGGCAGGGCAGTGGGCTGGGATGCAAGGCAGCGTGGTGGTGGGGCACTGGCAGTAGACCAGGCAGCAGCCCCTACCCCCCTGGCTGCCTTCCAACCCCCCTCCCTACTCAGCCAGGTTGCACTGTGCTGTGCCCCAAACGCCCCCAGCGCTGCTCCATGGAACGTGGCGTCAGCGTCATCAAAAGAGGGTCAGTGCAGGGGTCGTAGTAGACCCAGGAGGCAGGGGCAGGGGCAGGGGCCAGACAACCGTCCGCTGTTAACAGGCATGCCAGCCCCAGCCCTGCTTCAGGCTCGCCCTGCCTGCTGCTGTCGCTGCTGCTGCTGCTTCAGGACAAGTGTGAGCCGCCCGTGACAGTGAGCGACCGGCGGTTCATGAAGGCGGTGCAGCTGCTGCAGGTGGCGGCGTATGGCGACGCACGCGAGGAGGTGAGACCCACCCCCTGTGCCACCACCTTGCCCACTGCCACCACCTTGCCCACCACCTTGCCCACATCATGACACTGCTTGCTGCTGCCACTGCTGCTGCTGCTGCTGTCCCCTGACCCCTTGTACTGCCTGCACCTTTGGCGGCCTGCAGGTAGACGAGTACGACGTGCTGCTGCTGGAGCATGTGTTTGGCAACAGGCCGGATGACTCTGTCAAGGTCAGACTCACAGAGAACTTGATAGCTCCACACCCTGCTCCCCCTCGCCCTCGCCCTCGCCCTCGCCCTCGCCCTCACCCTCGCCTCTGTTGCACTCGTGGTGGTCAGGTGCGCGCCAAGGTGCTGGAGCTGATCAGCAGCGACCCGGGGCTGCAGCAGGCTGAGATGGTGCTGCTGGGCCTCTTTGGCCGCGGGGCCCGCCTGGTGAACGCTGCGGCAGGGGCCAGCTCCTCAGCAGCCGGGGCAGAAGCAGGTGCGCTGGGGCAGGGCCAAGGACCTAAGAACTCACCGCGCACCAGCATGCTGCAGCTGGTAACCTGGCCGCATTTGCGAAAAGTGATGTGCCGGGATGGTGCCTGGTGGTGCAGCTGCGGAACTGCCTGCTGCGGCCGAGGAAGCGAGTGGGCTGGTGGAGTTGTTGGCCGCGCGCCATGCGGCTCTCGCAGCACAGTTGGAGGCGCCCGACGGCGGCTTCCCGTCACTCAGACGCTCCGTGTGGCAGGCGCCGTCTAGTGCGCAAGCAGCGGTACAGACGCTGACACCGCAAATCACGGAGAACCGGAAAAAGGTGGGCGGGACCGAATAAGCAGGCAGCGGTGCTCGACCGCCCGACGCACAGGCAGGCGGCGGGGATGTGCGCTTTGGGCTGATGCACAGTGCCGCGTGACGAGGTCCCTGCCTGGCGGGTCCCCGCAGGTGGAGGAATTATTGCGGGAGGCGCAAACGCTTTCAGACTGCCTGTCGCGAGCTGCGCAAGGCGGCGTGCCGGCTGGCGTGTTAGAGAAGTTGCTGCCCAAGCGCGCAAAGCAGTACGCCAAGGGCATTTCCCAAGCACCGCAAGCATTGGCAGGGGCGGCGGCCCGTTGAGCACTTACTCTCTCTGCGGATGTGCATGTGCTTGAGGAAAGCAACGACATGTGTTTGTTGGAGTGCGTTCTGTGGTGTCTGCGTCAGTGCACTGTGAACATGTGCTGCTGCATGCCGGTCGGTCTAGGTGTGTATGCTTCTTGGCTGTCGCCTGGTTCGCCCCCGTAGGTGCACGTGAGCTTATACAAGGGCATGCACGCTGTGTTCTTTGTTCTGTAGTGGTCCTCGTAATTGTGATCCCCGTAAATGAAATGCCTGGCATCCTCCCCCTTTCGCCACTGGCTAAGGAGACCTGAGACGGTGCACCGCAGATGTTTCACATAAACACAACCAAATGATTGGCGTTGCTGTGCTCCATTGACATTTTGGTGTGGTGCGCAGCCGGCTGACAGTATGCTTTTACACGGCAACAGTGCTGGCACACATGCAATCAGTAACCTTACTTGTCAGACCTCACGACGCTTCATTGCTGGAAAGATACGGATGGACGACGTTGGCAAATAAGCATGTGCTTGTTATGATCTGAACTTCAGGCATTCCAGGAATGCCTTGACGAAGAGCTGCAGTATTGATTTGCTCACCTTCCATTCGCACAATTGGCTACAGGACGCCGCCTTGCCTTACCCAACTGAATTACGGTGTAAAGCAAGCCGAAATCTCATGGAGCTTACCTGCCACGACTAAGGTCCTGCCCCGTGCGGTGTGGGGCAAGCGTCTGTTCTGCGGAATTGATGCTGAACATATGGGGGGGCCTGCACACGCGTGGCCCTCCAGGGGAAGCACCCAGCACGTCAGGTCGCAGCAGTTGTGAGACACAGCGCGGGTGGTATCGCCCGCACTTTGGTCAGTCTGCGGGCGCGGAGCGACAGGCCAGACGCCCACACAGCAGGCGCAGCGGGCGGTCAGTGATCGCCACTGCCAGCAGCGGGGGTCCCAGCAAGCCGCCCTCCAAACCCAGCGTGTCCATCTCTGACGAGGAGGGCAGCAACCAGGATGTGCCGCTGCCCGCTCCTGTTGGGGGCCCAAAGACTCTGAAGATTAACATTGACCTGCTGCTGGTGCGCAAGCCGTGCAAAGCTGCCAAAGCATGGCCTCACCAGTGATCAAGCCTAGACCAGCGTGGCCCTGTCAGCAGGAGCAAGGAGCAGCCAGGCCAAGCCCCCTACAGCCGCGGCACAACAGCACAGCAGCATCTGCCCTCACGCTGCCTATGCCCCCGACCCTGCCCTCTGCTGCCACCCTGACGCTGCCTATGCCCCTGACCCTGCCCCCTGGTGCCCAGTGGCGTTGCCGTCAAGCACGTTTGGCTGCGCAGCTGAGCCTGAGCAGTGAGCAGCGGCGGGAGCTGCAGCGCGAGGCGGAGGCCGGGTTGCGGCGCTGCCTGGCGCTGGACCCGGCTGACGGCCGCACCTACGTGGTGCTGGGCAAGCTGCTGCTGCAGCAGCGCAGGCTGGAGGAGGCGCGCACCCTGTACAGCCACGGCGTCGACATGACAGGTGCAGGGCCAGGGCAGGCCTCAGGGGCAGGCCTCAGGGGCAGGGCCAGGGGCAGGGCCAGGGGCAGGGCCAGGGGCAGCGGCTTGAAGTAGCAACTGACTGGTTTGGAGGGGGGCAGTGGTAGGGGGGAGGGGCGGGGGCTTAGGCTGCTGTAAGGCCCACTACGACTAAGGGACTACGCAGGGGCAAGGGGGAGTGCAGGTCTGATGCAGGTGCAAGGGGGAGGGGCGGACGGGAGGGGCAGTGGGGAGGGGGGAGGGAGTGGCCGTGTGCCGTGGCCTTGGCTGCCCTCAGCCTGCCTTTGATGCTGTTGGTCCAGTGCTCTAGTGCCAGGGCAGGTCCAGGGCTGGCCGCAAGCTGGGATGCGCCCCACCCGGCCCCTGCGCCGCCCCTCCTGCAGCTGAGTCAGGGAGTCTGAGACAGCTGTGCCCCCCCTAGCCTGGCATGCCCGCGGCCCTAGCCCCTGCCCTGCCCCCTGGCCTGGCCCCAGGCAGCAGCAACCCCTACATCTGGGCCTCCTGGGGCTGGCTGGAGCTACGTGCCGGGCAGCATGAGCGCGCGCGCAAGCTGCTGGACGCCGCCACCGTGGTGGACAGCACACACGCCTGCGCCTGGCACAAGTGGGGGCAGCTGGAGCGCGCGCAGGGCAACTTCCAGCGGGCCAGGGACCTGTGGATGCAGGTCAGGGGGCAGGGGCCAGGGGGCAGGGGGCAGGGGCCAGGGGCAGGGGGCGGCTGGAAAGGCATAAGGGAGCAGGGCAGCAGTTGGCAAGGGGGGCGTTAGAGAGTGGCGAGGGTCGCATGTGCCAGAGAGTGGCTCCCTTGAAGCCTTGAGGACTGAGCCCTGCCCAGCTCTGGCAGGGCCTACCCCGTTTTAACGCCAGACCCCACTGCCAGAGGCGCAGCGCAGCAGGGCAGCAGCCGGGCCCCCTCTCCAGCGTCCTAGTCTGCCAGCTGGGTGCCTGGAGCAGTGCTGCGCACAGGGCTGCCTGGGCCAGGCTACCGCTGCGCAGCTGACTCAGAAGTAGGGCTCCAGCCCCCCCCCCTACCGCCCCTGCCCCCCTCCCCTGCTGCTGCTGGCTCTCAGGGCATCCAGCGTTGCCGCAACAAGCGCCAGCCGCAGAACGCGTACCTCTACAACGCGCTGGCCGTCATGGCGGCTAAGCTGGGGCGCGTGGCGGAGGCCAGGGCCTGGTTTGAGGAGGGCACCAGCAGGTAGGGGCAGGGGGGCAGGGGGGCCTGGCAGCAGGGGGGAGGAGGGGCAGGGGGGCAGGGCCAGGGCCAGCTTGAGGAGCTTGCGCTGCACCGCCCCCCTCCCTGTACGGCTCACCGCAGGACCGCCTGCCCGCCTGCCCCTGCCCCTGCCCCTGCCCCTGCCCCTGCCCCTGCCCCTGCCCCTGCCCCTGCCCCTGCCCCTGCCCCTGCCCCTGCCCCTGCCCCTGCCCCTGCCCCTGCCCCTGCCCCTGCCCCTGCCCCTGCCCCTGCCCCTGCCCCTGCCCCTGCCCCTGCCCCTGCCCCTGCCCCTGCCCCTGCCCCTGCCCCTGCCCCTGCCCCTGCCCCTGCCCCTGCCCCTGCCCCTGCCCCTGCCCCTGCCCCTGCCCCTGCCCCTGCCCCTGCCCCTGCCCCTGCCCCTGCCCCTGCCCCTGCCCCTGCCCCTGCCCCTGCCCCTGCCCCTGCCCCTGCCCCTGCCCCTGCCCCTGCCCCTGCCCCTGCAAGCCACTGAGGCCATGAAGTGTGGGGTGTGTGGGGGGGGGGGTGGAGGGGGCCAGGCGGTCCCACAGCTCGCAGCAGGTGTGTCCAGCCGCCGCCTGCCCCCGCCTGCCTGGCCGTGCAGTCTGGAGGGCGCTGCCAGCGTGGCGCTGTGGCAGGCCTGGGCGGTGATGGAGGCGCTGCAGGGCGACCCCTCAGCCTGCCGCTACCTGTTCAAGAAGGCGCTGGCGGCTAACCCCAAGTCAAGGTCAGGCCAGCCAGGGCAGGGGCAGCTCAGCAGGCGCAGGCAGCAGCCAGCTGTCAGCACGGCCTGCATGCCGCCCCCTCAGCTGCTGACCCAGCCACCTGCTCCACCTTGCCTGGCCCCCACCCTGCCCATGCGCTGTCACGCTGTTCAGGTACGTGCACCTGGCCTGGGGCCTGTTTGAGCGGCAGCTGGGCAACCTGCCGCAGTGCGTGGAGCTGCTGCGCAGAGGCCTGGTGGGGCACTGTCACGGCCCTCCCCCCTCCCCCCCCCCTGCCCCCCCTCGTATGACTTCACGCTGCCCTGACAGGCTCCCAGGCCACCCTGTGCCACCCTGTGCCTGCCTGCCTGCCTGCCTGCCTGGCCTGCCCTGCCTGCAGGCGCTGAACCCCAGTGACGCCGCGCTTTACCAGGCCCTGGCGCTGGTCCAGTGGCGCGACCTGCGCAACGTCACGGCCGCCCGCAACCTGTTCGAGTCGGGCCTGAAGGCGGACCCCGCGCACCTGCCACTGTGGCAGGCCTGGGGCTGCATGGAGGCCAGCCAGGTGGGAGGGGGGGCAGGGGGGGGGCGCCATTGGCGAACAGGGGACTGAAGGAGGGGGAGGGGAAGGGAGAGAGGGAGGGGGAGAGGGGGGGAGGAGGGGGAAGCCCTGCCAGCCCTGCCCTGCCTGCCCTGCCCTGCCTGTGTCCAGGGTGAGGTGGCCCGGGCGCGGCACCTGTTCCAGCAGGGCGTGTGGGCCGACAGCGGCAGCCCCGACACCGTGTTTGTGTTCCATGCGTGGGGCTGCCTGGAGCGCAGCCAGGGGGACGTCACGCTGGCCAGGGAGCTGTTCAAGGCGGCCATCAAGGTGACCAGCAGGGGCGGCACGGGGGCGGGGGGGCGGCAGGGCTGCTGGCAGGGGAACTTAGGCAGCAGGCTGGGCTGGGATGTATGACCCTGCTGGGGTTCCTTTTCCCCCCTCCCCCCTCCTCCCCCCCCCTCCTCCCCCCTCCCGCGCTAGCCCCCGCCCCGGCCCTGTTGCGGCCCTGGCTGCAGGTGGACCCCAAGTCAGAGGTGGTGTGGGACACCTGGATCATCACGGAGGAGGAGCTGGGCTTTGCAGAGCGCGCGGACGAGCTGCGCATACGGCGCCAAGAGCAGCAGTGGGAGGTGCGGCAAGCCTCACGGCCCCTCCCCCCCCCTCCCTCCCCCCCTCCAACCCCCCCTCCGCTGCCACCCCTTACCCTCCCCCCCTCACTGCTTCTTCTTGCCTGCGCTGCATGCCCTGCTGCCGTGCCCTGCCCTGTCCTGCTGCCCTGCCCCCCCCCCTCGGTGCTCCTCCCCACCTGCCCCGCCCTGCCCTGCTGCCCTGTCCACAGTTCCAGGTTCCCGCAGGCTTCACCACCCGCCCTGACTCCCGCCCCCCCCCACCCCCCGCCGCCGCCACAAGCGCCCCAGCCTCTGGGCCCAGCGTCCAGGCAGGCGCGGGTGAGGCCGCTGAGGGCAGGGGGGCGGTGGGGGCCAAGCCGGGGGCAGAGGGCGACTGGGGCGGCGGCAGCGGGCTGGGGGTGGTGGTGGTGCCGCCCCCGCCCTCCCCCCTGGCTGTGCTCCAAGACGTGCTGTCGCGCTTCTTCAATGCCAGGTGCGGCACCTCAGGGGGGCTGGCAGCTTGGTGAGGGCAGGTCAGCGTGTAGGGCGCCCCAGGGGTCAGGGCAGACTGAGCTTTTGATTAGGGTTGGGGTGAGGGTAGGGTTAGGGTTAGTTGGGTTGGTTAGGGTTACAGGATTTATGGTTGTTGGGTGGAAGGTGTGAGGCGGGGCGCTGCATGCCTGCCTGTAAGGGAGGCCTGAAAGCCTGGGGGGGGGGTCAGGGGCCCAGCCCCCTCCTGCAGCCCCCCCCTCCTTTCCCCCCCCTCCCTCCCTCCTGCCACCACCCTCACTGGACCCAGACCTCACTGGACGCACTGCCCTCCCCCCCTCCCCCCCTCCCCCCCCCCTCCCTCCCCCCCTGCTGCCTGCAGGAGCCAGCGCCTTGCGGACCGTGCCGCCGCACAGCAGCCTCCTGGCCTGGCCGCTCGCCCCGTGCGCGACTTCCTGCCGGACGACTTCTCAGCCGACCTGCGCATGGAGGACGTGCTGCCTGGGGGACTGCAGCTAGGGGCCAGGCCCCTCCCCCCTCCCCCCCCAACACTACGCCCTCAAGCCCCCCCTGCTGCTGCCCCCATCACACCAGGGGGGGCAGAGGGGGGGCTGGCACGGGCCAGGCCCCCGGGGCTGCCTGCGCCCCCTCCCCCTCCCCCTGGCACTGGGGAAGGGCGGCTGGTCCTCCCTAGCCTGCAGCCGGAAGCCAGACAGCAGCTGCCCCCCCAGGGATTCGCAGACCCCCCCAGGGGCTCCCCCTCCCCCCTTCCCCCAGGCCTTGTGGGTCTGCCCCCCCTGTCAGCAGCACAGGGTCCAGGCCAGGCCGCGCCACCGGGGCAGCAGGGGCCAGGCCAGGGCAGCAGTGTGAGGGGTCAGGTGGTGTGGGGGGGCCGGGGGCCGGGCTCGCGCGGCGCCTGGGGGGAGCTGCGGGGGCGCAAGCCGGGGGCCAGGCGGGCCCGCAGCCCCTCCCCCGCAGCCCAGCAGGAGGAGGAGGAGGAGGAGGGCGTGGGGCCGGACGCCGCTGCCCTGGCGCTCAACACCCTGCTCAGGCCACAACCCGGGGGGGCGCTGCCATCAGGGCCCACCCCCAGCGAGCTGCTGCCCAGACTGCCGCCCCCTCCCCCACTGGCAGGCAGCAGGGGCCCTCCAGGGGGTCAGGGCTGGGCCCTGCCGCCACCCCCCCCACCCCCTGCGCCTCCTCCCCCCCCCCCTGCTCGACCGCCCGGCGGCCTGGCTGCCGACCTGGGTGCCCTGGCCCCTGAGGTGCGGCTGCCTACCCTGGACCCCCGCCCTGCTGTGGCCCTGCTGGAGGCCGGGGGGGAGGAGGCGTGGGGCGGGCTGGGGGAGGGCAGGCAGGGCCGGGCGCCTCAAGACATGCGGAGGGCTGCACCAGTAGCAGCAGCAGGAGGGGCGGCGGCAGCAGGAGGCAGGACAGAGGCGGAGGAGGACGGCACCGGCGAGGCAGCGGGGACTAAGGGCAGCAGCACAGACGCAGGACGGCCACCAGCACAGGTGCTGGACCCTCCTACCCACCCACCCCTGCCGCCCCCCATCAGCCCCCCCCTGCCGCCCCCCACCAGCCCCCCTCTGCCGCCCCCCACCAGCCCCCCTCTGCCGCCCCCCACCAGCCCCCCCCTGCCCCCCCCAGCAGCCAGCACCCCAAGTGCTGCAGAGTCAGCCTCAAGCACTGAACCAGACCCAACCTTAGGCAGCATCCTTCCCCCCCTTCCACCTTCCCTCCCCTCCCCCCTTACCCTCCCCCCCTCCCTTCCCCAGCCCCTTCCCCCACCCACCAACCCCTCCCTTACCCCGCCCCTCCCCCCACCCTTAACCCCGCCCCTTCCCCCGCCTCCTCCCCCCCCTCTTCCATTTTCGACCACACCCACTCCTCCCCGCCCCCCCGACCCGGCCCAGCCCCCTCCGGCATCACTCAGTCAGTTAGAGGAAGGTGGGGGCCAGGGGGACGGCTAGGGCCAGCTGGTGTGCACTGCACACTGGGGTGCTGCCCACCTGGCCTGCCAGCGTAGGTAAGGGTCATGACAGATGGGGAGGTCTGCCCAGTGCTTGCAGCTTGGTGTGTATGACCGCCCGCTGGTGCACAAGGCGATAGGTAGGGGGAGCGAGGCTGGTGTCGAGCTCGACAATTTTGGTGTTTTGGTGGTGCAGGGCGGTCATCATGGCCAGCATGGCTGCAGGATGAAAAGGGATGAATTTCAATACCTAACCCTAATGCCTGACGCTTGATTTTGAACCTTGACACCTAACCCTAGTTCCCGTGCGTGAGGCCCTGGCTGTGTCGGGGCTGCTTCTGCTGGCGCCAGTGATGGTTATGGTCGCAGCTGACACGCGCACTGGAAGCTGGGTCGTCAGGCCGGCGAGACAAACGACTGGGAACGGCCGTTTTTCTTCGCCTCCGATGCCGTTGCACCCGGATCGCTGCACGGGCCACTGCTATGCCAGGCTGCGCTGAGGCGTAACTAGGCAGCTGCTGTAGCAGGCACTCGTCAAGCAAGCACTCGCCAAGCAGGCACACACAAGCAATAAGAACTACAGATAGATTCTAGCAGCTGGGTATGGGTCATCCCCCAAGCAACCAGTTGTGGTGGTTCGGTGGTACACCTCGCAAGCGAAGGGGTCGTGCTCTATGGCAGTCACTGCATGGGATCAACACAGTTGTGGGGCCATTCGGACTTGCTGCATAGGCGACTCTACAAGCACATGGTCACCCCCGTTGGCTGCACCCCTGATAACATCTTACCGGTCTTTAAGAATTTTACAGCGATTCTTGCGCAGGGCGGTGTAGCTCATCAACGCGAAGCTAGCGGGCTGCTCGGGCTGATGTGCACCAATGCCGGGGCGGGCGGGTGTGCTGAGAGATCGGGTCGCGTTGTGTCGGGAGTAGCCTACTTAGTGGGGCTGTGATCAGAGAACATGGACGCGCTCAGTTTTTTTGTGTCACGTGACCCCATGTCAAATTTTTAGTAATGTGGGCCTTCTTGCAGTCCATTTAACTGTCCAACCAGGTCGTCAAATGATGCACTGCCAGTTGTGTGCGATTCCTTGTGTGGAATACTAATGTGTCTATGATACAGAAACGTGTTATGTTCACGTTTGGGCCCTTGATGCTGCTCCAAAGTAGACCCCCGTGCATCTTACACCCAGCCATATCAATTGTCCGCCTCATATTCAGCCGCCATATTCTGAGCATCACTCACCAACTTCTCAAACCCACCCTCATCTAGCACCCCTGCATCTAGCACACCAGCCAGGTCTTGAGCGTCTGCGTTGGCAATGTGCTCAGCCAGCAACACATGCACCTCACCATCCCCCCCCCCCGCTGTCGCTCCCTCTGTCACTGTCGCTGTCATCTAGTGGCTGTGGGTCCTCAGGCAGCACAAGGCTGTCCATGTACTTGCAGAGCTGGTCCAGTTGGAGCTCACAGGTCTCACAGGGAATGCACACACACACTTGCTTGTGAGCAGCGGTGATGCGCTTGACCCACGGCGGACGCAACATCTCAAAGGTGGTGCTACCCACTTTTAGGTTTGCTGGGCACTCCCGCTCGTACTCTAGGTACAGCTTCTTGAGGGAGCGGTCCACGTAGCGTCGTGACATGCGCACCTCGCTCTTCTTACTGCTCCTGCCACGGCAGTGTAATGGGCGGCTGTGGGGGGGGGCTGTGGGAATGTGGGGTGTGCTGCATTCAGCCTGCAGCCAGCCTACCAGGCAGCCCTACCCATGCAGCCACCCAACCCATGCAGCCAGCCTACCCAGCGGTCATGCGCACGTAGTAGCGCCGCACGTCCTTGTACATGGGTGACGGACTGCTGTGCTCCTCGAAGAAGGTGCGCACGTACTCCAGCTGCTCCTGGCTTAGACAGCGGCGGCCGCGCCGGAGGGGCGCTGCTGCCCAGTCTGCTGCTGCACCAGCTGCCAGGTTGGACAGGTGGCTCCTCCTGGCACGCTTGACTGCATGGGGCGTGATGCCCAGCTGCCTGGCCGTCCTCTTGATGCCATGCTGCTCAATGCCCCTGCCCATTGTCATGGCCAAGGCAGTGTTGAACGGCTGCTGTTGTGTTGTGCGCTGTCCACCCGGGGCGGACTTGGTGCTGACTCCACCATGATGCCCCCCAGCAACTGGTCAGGGGTGGGTGGGACCAGGCCAGTAGCCAGACTGACCACGGACCGCATGCGGCGGTGCTGCTGCAGCCTGCCCAGCTCTGCACTCTCCTCCACTGGGTATTGCTGAAACTCATCCAATAGCGGTTGCAGCCTGCGCTGCCAGGCTTGGGGGGAAATGCTCAGGGGCTGTGGCTGCTGCTGCTGCTGCTGCTGGAGCGAGCGCAATCCCCACACCGGCAACGGGGTGTTCCGTGCCCCTGAACCTGCTACCCCTGCTCTTGCTGCCCTTGCCCTTCTGCCTCTTGTTGCTCCTGTTGCTCTTGTTGCTCCTGCCCTTCTGCCTCTACTGCAGCTCTTAGCACAGCAGCCACTGCTGCCGCGGCAATAGCTGCTGCCGCTGCTTGGTGCTCATCCAACCTGCACAACATCAGCAATAGGGGACTATGAGGCTAGTGACAAGCATGACGGTAGTAGCAGTACAATTGCTGGGTGATGGTGGGGCCAGCGCTCACTTTGCAGGTTGGGAGGGCAGTTGCTGCTGCTGCTCATCGGCCACCCGCAGCGTGGCAAATCTGGTACTGGTCTGTTACTGGTAGTCAGCAACGCTGTGGGGGCTGCAGTGTGACCCCGTTCAGCTGTGACTCGTGTGGCCGAAGTATGCGGGGCTGGCTGCCATGCGCGCTCTTCATGGTGGATGTAATGCTCATACAATTCTCCCACAAAGGCTGCCCAGCATGTGGCAGCGGGGGTGTTGTAAACCACTTGCTGGCTCCACCACACCTCTGCCCCCCCAGTGAGAAGCCAAGCAGCGTGGGGGACCCATTGAGGCACAGGCATGCGGCATGCGCTGAAGTACTCGGTCAGTGACAGCGCCCAGGCTCTTACAGCCAACCCAGTGGCTGTGCCCCCATGCAGAGGTGGTGGTGGCAGGCAGGAAGGGCTGGTTGGCAGTGGCTGGGCTGAGTTGAACTGAGCTTGCTGCACTAGCCTGGGCTGAGGGGGAGAGGGCCCAGCTGCCAGCAGCAGGCGCTGGTGGCCCCCAACCACAGCTGAGTAGGGCAGCCCAGGGATGTGCAATGCAGGAGCCACAGTATGATGCCTGCACATGCACACATGCATCCCACATTGGTTTGAGTGTGAGTTTGGTGGTGGGTGCTTGGGTGGGCATGCATGGAAACTACGTACCCTGCTGCCAAAGAAGGCATGGGCGTGAGTGTGGTGTCCTGGCGTGGGCGCTTGAAGAGGGGTGGTGTTGTGCACCTTGTACATGGTGGCTGTCCATGTGCTTGCCGAGCAGGGAGTTACTTTGAGGGTGGGCCGCAGTGCAGATGATGCAGGTCTGTTGCACCACCCTTTGCCTCACCGGTGCAACGCTGGTGTCCTTGCGCAAGAGCATGGTGGATGGTCTGGGAGGGGGTGGTTGGTGCTGACAGCCTGCTGGTCTGCCGCCTCTTGCAGCTGTTGGATCACCTGTTGCAGCATGTGGAGCTGTTGTTGCACCTGCAGTTGGTGCTGCAGCTCAGTCACCTGTTGCTCCCTCAAGTGCAGGTCCGCCTGCTGCTGATCTAGCTGCTGTTGTTGCTCCCTCAGCTGTTGCTGCAGCTGCTGTTGTTGCCCTGTTAATTGCTGCTCCCACTGTCGAACAGCTGCCTGCTGCTTCACCACCAACACAGCAAGTTGCTGCTCCTTGCGTTGAAGCTCACTCCGCTGGAGGTCCTGAAGTTGTTGCTGCAGTTGTTGCAAGTGCTCCTGGTCAGCAAGCTGCTGCTCCCTGTGCTTCAGGTCTGTTTGCAGCTGGTGCAACTGCGCCTCAGCCTCATAAGCACCAGCATCAGCCTGGGTGTCAGCCTGGGCCTCAGCCTCGGCCTGGGCCTCAGCCTCAGCCTGGGCCTCAGCCTCGGCCTGGGCCTCAGCCTCGGCCTGGGCTTCAGCCTCAGCCTGTGACTGGGCTTCAGCCTGGGCCTTGGCTTCTGCCTCAGCAGCCCTGCGCTGTGCCACAACCTCACTCGCTTTCAGAGCATTGGCACATTTAGCCTTCACTCCCCGTTTCTTGTTACCAATAACCTTCACTGGCCTACACATTGGCAAACACAATTACAGCTCAGTTTCTGCATCTTTTTGAATGATTCTTGCGGCTCGTGGTTACTCGGGAGCCACAGACATCAATGTATGGATATTCTTGTGCGAGACTGCAATTCGCCGTCGCGGTCACGCCTCCATCTTGGGAGAGGGTCTTGATGCGTGCTAGGACGCAGCAGCACTGTTGCGTGCTGACCTGAACATTGCAATGTCCAGTCCAAATGCGAAATTCACGTCGAGCTGGGTCCAGGCTACCTATACCAGTCGCTAAGATTGCCTGCGAGGCTCCAGAACACGTCGCGTGTTGAGGGCCAGCCACCCGGCAAATCGCTGGGGCTGGCTGCACTCTAGTCAGGCCATCGCCAGCTCATCGCACCAATCGGCGACCTCATCCGTGCAGAAATGAGTTAGATGTTATCTCTTGAGCCATGGGGGTGCAGCCCAGCCCAGCCCAGCCCAGCCCAGCCCAGCCCAGCCCAGCCCAGCCCAGCCCAGCCCAGCCCAGCCCAGCCCAGCCCAGCGCAGCCCAGCCCAGCCCAGCCCAGCCCAGCCCAGCCCAGCCCAGCCCAGCCCAGCCCAGCCCAGCCCAGCGCAGCCCAGCCCAGCCCAGCCCAGCCCAGCCCAGCCCAGCCCAGCCCAGCCCAGCCCAGCCCAGCCCAGCCCAGCCCAGCCCAGCCCAGCCCAGCCCAGCCCAGCCCAGCCCAGCCCAGCCCAGCCCAGCCCAGCCCAGCCCAGCCCAGCCCAGCCCAGCCCAGCCCAGCCCAGCCCAGCCCAGCCCAGCCCAGCCCAGCCCAGCCCAGCCCAGCCCAGCCCAGCCCAGCCCAGCCCAGCCCAGCCCAGCCCAGCCCAGCCCAGCCCAGCCCAGCCCAGCCCAGCCCAGCCCAGCCCAGCCCAGCCCAGCCCAGCCCAGCCCAGCCCAGCCCAGCCCAGCCCAGCCCAGCCCAGCCCAGCCCAGCCCAGCCCAGCCCAGCCCAGCCCAGCCCAGCCCAGCCCAGCCCAGCCCAGCCCAGCCCAGCCCAGCCCAGCCCAGCCCAGCCCAGCCCAGCCCAGCCCAGCCCAGCCCAGCCCAGCCCAGCCCAGCCCAGCCCAGCCCAGCCCAGCCCAGCCCAGCCCAGCCCAGCCCAGCCCAGCCCAGCCCAGCCCAGCCCAGCCCAGCCCAGCCCAGCCCAGCCCAGCCCAGCCCAGCCCAGCCCAGCCCAGCCCAGCCCAGCCCAGCCCAGCCCAGCCCAGCCCAGCCCAGCCCAGCCCAGCCCAGCCCAGCCCAGCCCAGCCCAGCCCAGCCCAGCCCAGCCCAGCCCAGCCCAGCCCAGCCCAGCCCAGCCCAGCCCAGCCCAGCCCAGCCCAGCCCAGCCCAGCCCAGCCCAGCCCAGCCCAGCCCAGCCCAGCCCAGCCCAGCCCAGCCCAGCCCAGCCCAGCCCAGCCCAGCCCAGCCCAGCCCAGCCCAGCCCAGCCCAGCCCAGCCCAGCCCAGCCCAGCCCAGCCCAGCCCAGCCCAGCCCAGCCCAGCCCAGCCCAGCCCAGCCCAGCCCAGCCCAGCCCAGCCCAGCCCAGCCCAGCCCAGCCCAGCCCAGCTGTCACAACCATGAGCGTGATTGTGCGGAATGCGTGACATGGACGAGCCATGCAAGCATGACAGGCGGTTGTATCACGGTAGATGGTGATTAGTGGATGATGGTTGATGTGACCTGGTCACTGTGGATGGATTTGTGTGTGTATCCTGCGACTTGCATAATAGTTCTGACATGGTTGCATGGGGGTTGGGTATTTGTAGTGGATTGGGATGCTGCGGCGGCAGCTTAGAAGACCTTACCAGCTGTCCGATGTAATCACGGGCACCCAAGTCTGGAGGTATTCTCAGCTCACTGCCATCGGCATCTGAAGGCCGGCACCATACTGGTGACGGGTATCAGCTTTGCCTTGCTTGCTGCTAGTCGAGGCGTCCTTACTCATTTCGTTTGCTATCTTACATTTTCTTCTAAGCTCTTTTCCCCGGAGGAAGGTTATCAATTGCCTTCAGCTGTCGACAGACGGACGTCTGGGCGTCAGCATCTTCACTTCGGCTGCAGTCCTGGGCACTCCGGGGTGTTCAGGCTGCAGCCAGCCGTAGCTCCGCGGTGCGTGTTTCTTTAACACGTTCGCCCAGTGCACTAGCGCTTACATCCGCATTCGTGCTTGCGCGAGGTGGCTGCCATAACTCAGCCGCCTGTACTGGGCACACCGTTGGAGCTTAACGGACCGTACAGCTCCACGGACAACCCAGTCTTCGACGCAGCAGCACCGCCCCAGGAACCAGCCCCAGCCCCAACCCGCAGCAGTCGAGCAGTACAACCCATGGCGCTCGTCTCCATGGCGGTGCCAGAGCTTACAGGCACTTCCCGCCTGGCCTTCAGAGCTTTCAGCCTCAAGCTGCGGGCGTACCTAGGCCTCAACCTCCACATAACGGTGAATGCGTTCCATCACCTGCTGGCCAGCTCTGCCATGGATGGCGTGTTCTTTCAGTCCATTGCAGATGCTTATGAGCAGCTGGTAGATGGCTGGGGCGACGAGGCTGACAGGGCAGAAGCATTAGAGGCCTTGCTAGACCTGGTGGAGGAGCAGCTGATAGACCCACCAAGCCACCAGGCAGGCCTAGACCCAGCTCTCGTGCTAGGGGGCAAAGGGTGCAGCAGCGCTAAGGCTTTCGCCACAGCCTTTGAGAGCGCTGTGAATGAGGCCATCAGGCGTGGCACACTAACCCACTTCACTGCCATCAACCACCTCTTCTCCCATTGCCTGCAAGTGCCCACCATGCGCCAGGAGCAGCGCACCAAGCTCAGGGACGAGGCTGTCCGCCTATTCCACCAGGCTGTGCCGGATGCAGAGGACCGGCAGGATCAGCGCGCCTTCAGAGCTGCCTTGCATGCAGTCAGTGCAGCGCATGAGAACCTGCTTGACAGCATGCGTTATGTGCCTGCCGCTGCTGATCGCCCACCGCTACGCGCAGAGCAGGACCCAGTGTCAGAGGAGGTGCTCCTGTTGCGGCAGCAGTTGGCTGAGCTTCAAGCTCGGGCGCTGCCTCAGCCCCCGCATCGCCAGCGTGCCCGGCAGCCCATGCCACAGCCCTTGCTGCAGCCCATGCCACATCACCTGCAGCAGCCCATGCAGCAAATGGGTTACCCAATGTCGCACCCTGCCATGCAGCAGCCGTTGCCATCTGTCATGCCCATGTCCCAAGCTTTTGCTGCGCCACCAATGCAGCTTTGTTATGCAGCCATGCCTCAGCCTGCCTTGCGTAGTGCACCCATGCAGCATGCGCCCATGCAGACCCAGCGCTCGCGGCCTGCCAAGACCTGCCCTCTCCACCCCTATGCTGGCCATGATTTGGCTGAGTGCAGGCAGTTCCAGGCGATGCCACCTCATGAGCAGCAGAGAGTCATTGGTGGAAGTGCTCCGCACGCAGCGCATGCCGTGGCTGCACACCCGGCTGGCAGTGTGGTGTCCCGCGTCATCACTGACCCTAGGCAACGCACGCCTCTGCTGGACAGGGGGTATGTGCCTGATGCCCCAGCCCATGCGCAGCACACCTGCAGCTACTGCCACAAGCGCTACCATGCCCCTGAGCGTTGCTTCAAGCTGTACCCCCACATGCAAGCAGCTCCTTCCCCCAGCCTGTCAGGTCCTGCTCGAGCCCACACCGTGTCAGCAGAGGTGTCCGGGTTGGGTGCATGGGACATGTCAGGGCATTGGGTGTCGCACGATGCGCGGGTGCAGCCCCTCTCCTACCCTGAGCATGGCAGCTTCTGCATCATCACAGCTAATGCAACCAGAGCAGTGCCATTCACGCCTATGTCTGCAGCCCTGCCTGCTGGTGCCACCCACACCCTGCCTAAGGTTGCAGCCCCTGGTCATGATTGCTGGGCATGATTGTGAGCTTGTATGGCTGATCTGATGACATGGCAGAAGTGGTTAGTGGCGGCTTGCAAATGTTTGAATAATTTAACTTGCATGCTTGCATGGATTGTGGGTATTTGTAGTGTTTGGGATGCTGCGGCGGCAGCTTTGAAGACCCCTTGGTATACTGTAACACCGACCAGCAGCCAGCTGTAATCACTGGCACTAAGCCTGGAGGGTCTTCACAGCTCACCGCCTGCACTGAAGGCCGCCGCCATTTGGTGACGGGTATCAGCAGTCGTTCGTGGGTCTTTGCCTCTACTCACGCTCTGTTCTCACCGCATTCTTCAAAGCTCATTGCCCCGGTGGAGGTCGTAATCGCCTCCGGCTAGTGACAGGCGTACGCCTGGGCGCTAGCAGTCGCATCTTGGCTACAGTCTGTACACACCGGGGTGTGCAGGTTGTGGCCAATTGGCATTCGTCGGTGCGCGACTAACCGCCACCAGCACCGCCGCCGCTGTTGATTTTTCGCTCCGCTCACCACTGCCTGCTGCGGTGCTGACGCGAGGTGGCTGAACGCTACGCCTTTCGTGCGGCCACTTTGGCCCGCCGTCTGGAGGAGCAGTACAGTGCAGCTAACAACCCTGTCTTCAGCCCTCATCCACCTACGGCACGTTCGCCACCGGCGCCCTCCCCTGCCATTCTTGCCAGCTCCGTTGACGGCATCTCCCTTCCCTCGCCCCCTTCGAGCGCAGCATCAGCTCCTACACCCGCGTCTACTCGCACACCTCGTGTTAAACCAGCCATGGCAGTAGCACTCGGGACTGTACCGGTGCTGAGCAGTACGACGCGGCCAGCATTCAAGAGCTTCAGCACGCAGCTCCGCGCATTCCTGGGGCTCAACGGACACATCCCGGTGGAGTCCTTTCACTGGCTCTTAGCCAGCTCCATCGCAGAATCTGCGGTGCTGGAACCGATCTGTGACGCTTATGCGCAGTGCCTGCAGGATTGGGGTGACCTATCAGACAGGGAGGAGGCCATTACAGAGCTGCTGAGGCTGGTGCAGGAGCATCTCATTGACCCACCCAGCTACCAGCCAGGCTTAGACCCTGCCATAGTTCTGGGGAGTGACAAGCACAGCAACGCCAGCGTCTTCACTCTGGCTTACCGCCATGCAGCTCTGCAGGCAGTGAACAGGGGCACTTTCTCCTACTCAGCTGCCATTGATCACCTCTTCACTCACTGCTTGCAAGTGCCCTCTCTGCAGCAGAGTCAACGTGAGGGGCTCAAGCGAGATGCTGTCCGGATCTTCCAAACCGCGTTGCCTGATGCTGAGGATCGCCATGACCTGAGCGCATTAGAGGCTGCTCTCAAGGCTGTGTCCCAGGCCTACGCCAACCTGCTGGACTGTCGCCGCTATGAGCCAGAGGCGGCTGCACCCCAGCGCGGCAGACGGGCTGAGGCTGCTGATCAGGGCTTAGAGCAAGAGGTCATCCAGCTACGCAAACAGTTGGCCTCCATGCACACACAGCAGTCACGCCAGCTACTGCAGCCTCAAAGGCAGCGCCAATGGCAGCCGCAACCTGCCATGCAGCCCATGCCCCAGCCCATGCCACAGCCCATGCACCAGCCCATGCACTCAGCGTATGCCGCTCTGCCTGCACCATCAGCCATGCATGCTTACCCACCGCACATGCAGCTGGAGGTGCATCGTACACAGCCAGTTCAAAGGTGCCCACTGCACCCAAACAGTGGTCATGCACTCCTACAAATTAGTCCCTGCGTTTTTCCCTGCGCTTTTGTCAACCTTGTCCAAATGGGCTGAAACTTGGCCAGTTGGTAGCTTGTGATGTAAGGATTTCATCCCAAAAGAAATCAGGTCAAAAAAATCAAAGGCGGAGGCTGGGCGGCCCGTGGCGTTCACGCAGGGACGGATGCAGGGATGGAGGGGGGGGCGCAGGGACGAGTGCAGGGATGGAAGGGGGGGTGCAGGGACGGATGCAGGGACGAGTGCAGGGATGAGTGCAGGGATTTCGGGCGCAGGGACGAGTGCAGGGATAAGCGCAGGGACGAGTGCAGGGATTTCGGGCGCAGGGACGAGTGCAGGGACGAGCGCAGGGACGAGTGCAGGGATGAGCGCAGGGACGAGTGCAGGGATTTCGGGCGCAGGGACGAGTGCAGGGATGAGCGCAGGGACGAGTGCAGGGATTTCGGGCGCAGGGACGAGTGCAGGGATGAGCGCAGGGACGAGTGCA
>JASKMD010000023.1:0-32262 GCA_030144725.1 Haematococcus lacustris | reverse complement strand
ACGTACTCATCACTTCATCAGTTTAGCTGCCTCGTCTGCTTGCCATCTGCTGCATGTAGCGACATATATGTCTTGCACATGTCAGCATCTGGGGGGGGGATGTTTCATCCTCCGCAGCGCACTCTTGTGTCATGAACTATGCTATCACGTGTCAGCTGTCACAGCCATGATTGTGACCTCCATCAAGCCAGCCCAGCCCAGCCCAGCCCAGCCCAGCCCAATGGCGGGGGTGACCACATGCACATGTATGTGGTGCGCAGCAGCGCTGAAGCACCTAAGCCTCATAACTGTAACTTGTGCAATCTGCACGCCGCTAAGCTGCAAGCTCTGCAGGCTCAGTCAATAGGAGCCTTAAACATGGCTGCGTATAGAATTGCCTTCATGAAATTGGTAAGAATCAGATTTTTTGCTGGTTACTCGTCGCTGTGTGCTACGGCTAGGAGGCCAACCAAGCAAGGCATCTACTCGCGGAGCATGACATGCGGCTTAGCGATGCCCTGCGTTCTCCCTGCTACGCCCGTGGCGTTGGCACCTCGATCTACGCGCTCCTGGCAACGCCGCTGCCAAGCACACCGTAGCGGTGCGTGGTTGCGAGCGGTCACACGCAGCGCCAGCCACTGGTTCAACCCTGCGAGGCGTTAGAGCCACCAGGTTGGAGAGACAAGTAGCAAAGCGCAGCGCAGCTCAGCCTGGCATTGTGAAGAAGCAACAGCGTTCGTGCCCGGCACCGGGGCACCTCATTGGGCCAAGCCACGGCCAGTTGAACCGTTGGCTTCCGGCTCCGCATAGCAGGCACCCTGCATTTGCTGAGTTGGCTGTTTCATCCTGGATGCCTGGCGTTGTGGCTGTCACTCAGCAGCTCCTCACAGAGCTTGGACCCTGACCCTCACCCTGACCCTCACCCTCACCCTCACCCTCACCCTCACCCTCACCCTCACCCTCACCCTCACCCTCACCCTCACCCTCACCCTCACCCTCACCCTCACCCTCACCCTCACCCTCACCCTCACCCTCACCCTCACCCTCACCCTCACCCCGGCCCCCTCGTGACCCGGTTGGTGCAGAGCCCACCCCTTGTCTCCTCCATGCCCCTCCCATAGCCTGGCTCATTGCCCGCACTAGGCCCCTCCACCACCTTTTGCCAGTCTTGCTAAACAATTTCGTCACCCCACCTACACCCACCACCCTGTCGCAGCAGCAGGCTGGGGTGTTCAGCAGCTGCCGTGCCAAGCCTAGCGGGGCCAGGCAGCAGGGGAGGCAGGAGCAGGCCTGTGTCATCAGAGCTGCCCGGCAGCTAGCCTGGCCACAAAGCGCAGCTGTCCAGTGCTCGCAGGCGCCCGGGCTGCGGCTCTGCTGGCTGAAGCAGGGCCACAGGGGGCAGCAGGGGGGCGGCTGGAGGCGTCCCCAGCGCCTTCAAGCTCGCTGCAGACCACACAGGCTGAGCTGCTGCGCTGTGTGGCCAGTCTGGACCGAGGCCTGGCCGCTACGGTGTGCTGCACTGGGCAGCTGAAGGGGGAGGGGAGGGGAGAGGAGGGGAGAGGAGGGGTCTAAAGCTGCAGGGGCACAGGCAGCTGGAAGGGCAGCAGCGGGGTTAGGGTAAAGTGGGCGACGTCCAAGGAGGGCGTCAGGTCAGGGCGGTGGCAGCTGTGTGCGGGCCATGCAGCACCCAGCACAGGCAGCTGTGGCCCTGGCAGCAGCATGCAGTGCAGCCTATGTCATGACCCAGGGGGCCTGCTGCTGCTAGTCTGCTGCTGATAGGGTGGGTCAGGGTCAGATGATGCAGCCTGCAGCAGAGGTGCGACCCACTGGGAGGACGTCACACCTGGCTGCTTGCGCTTGCCTGCACGCCCCTGCCTCCGCGCCCACCTGCGAGCTGGCTGTGTCCCGGCTGCCCCGCTGTGTCAGGCGCGTGAGGTGAGGGAGGTGCAGCGCCTGGTGGCAGCGCTGACTGCGGCCTGTCCCCCCCCGGTGCTCAGCTGGGCACCGCTGGGCCACAGCAGCCTGGACCAGCTGCAGGTGCGGCAGGGGCAGCTGGGCTTGGGGGGAACGCCAGAGGGGCTGCGAGGGGCCTGGTCTACGAGCAGCTGCCCCCGTCATCATCACGATTATCACATGGCGTTTGCCTGTAGGTGTCGCTGCAATACACAGCCTTAGTCACTGCAAGTGTCACGTGCCATGCTCCCTGCATGCTGCCCCTGCGCCAGTGTGTGAGTGTGAGTGTGAGTGTGCGTGTGCACTGTGGGCGGTGCTGGCGGCAGGGCTGCTGGCGCCTGCTGTACACCTCGGGCTTCAACACCGGTGCGTGCACCCTGCTGGGCACCTCATGCCCGCACAGCAGCCTGGTCACACCTCACACCAGTTTGCTGGCCCTGGGAGAAGGGGTGTGACAGGGTGATGGGAGGGACAGGGCTAGGGACTGTAGCAGGGGGAAGGCGAGAAGGAGGTGTGGTTGCAGGTGCAGGGGTGTGGGGAGGGGAGGCGTGAGCAGGCCGGAGGCAGCGGTGGGCGGAGTGCACGGCCCAACAGCACGGCGGCCAGCAGGTCAGCAGTCCTGAGCTGGAGCCTTGCCTGGCCTGCCTGCAGGCAGCTTAGGGGGCCAGCGGCCGGGACCCCCTGCTGCTCTGGTGCCAGTGGCGCTGGGCCAGATCTACCAGGTCATTGACGCCTCACAGGTGCTGCCCCAGGGCTGTGTGTCAGGGTGTCTTGGGTCAAGCAGGGCGGCTCCCTCAACATGCCCCTGACCATGCCTGGAGGCTGGTGGCGGCGCCGTGACCCTGCTGCTGCTGCTGCTGCTGCTCCCTTCAGGCGCGGCTGGACAATGTGGTGGAGTTCCTGCTGCCTGCGCTGCCGCTGCTGGGGTCAGAGGGGGGCGGCCCGGTGCTGCGCCTCACCCTGGGGCATGAGTACCAGGTGCAGGGCGCACGCAGCCTGCAGGTGGGTGAGGGGAAGGGCCATGTGTGACAGCGGAGGTAGGGGTAGGGGTAGGGGTGGGCAGCAAGCCAGCGTGGAGCAGCAGGGGGCGCAGGCGGAGGGTTGGTGAGAGCAGGTGGGAGTGAGGAGGCTGCTGGCTCCCAGCCCTCGCCTATTGCATCCTTCACTCCGCCCAGCCTTCCCCCAGCCTGACACCCCGCCCCTCCTTCTGCAGATTGTGTATGAGTCCACGCAAGCGCAGTTGCTGGGTGCGCCCCATGGCCTGTCTCAGCTGCCCTCCTGGGCGCTGCCGCAGCTGCCGCCCTTCCTGCAGCCGCCCCGGTCCATGAGGTGTGTGCACCCCCCATACGCCCATACCCCCCAATGGCCTCAGCCTGGCGCTACAGCTGCCTGACCCGTGCCAGTGGCAGGTGGTGGCCTTGCTGCTGCCTGGACCCCACAGGCAGGTGACTTTGTGTGCAGGCCTGCATAGGTGCCATGAGCTGTGCAGGCCTGCAGACAGCTCTTGCCCACTGGCAGTCACGGTAATGGTGGTGGTGGTGGTGGTGGCAAGGCCGGCGTTGGCGAAGCTGGCGTTGGTGCTGCTGCAGGTCTGCCACCTTTGACGTGGTGTTCCTGGATGACATGTGGCGTGTGACGCGGGGCGACAGGGGCGAGCTGCGGCTGTATGTGAGGGACACTGAGGCGGGCGCCAGGCTGGCAGCGGGTCGAAGTCAGGCTCAAGGAAGCGTGTGGCCACCCTCAGCCTGAGAGCAGGGCAAACGCAGCCCAGCTGCTGCTGCTCAGTGGCCTGGGCAACCGCGGCCTGCATTGCCTTAAGGGGCACCCGGGATCAGCCGGAGCCCTGTGTGGGCCAGGTTAGGCAGCAGGGGAGGTTCACCACTTGACTGCGCCCAATGGGGTCAGGGGTCTGGCACCCTGGCGCTGGTGCTGGAACCCCACGGCCCACACAAGTGTGCCAATCACTGTCACTCTCCCTGCTCCCTCCTCACACCCTAACTTTTTCGACATGGCTTTCCTGGCTCTCTTTGTTGTATTTGCGTTGCATCGTCTCTTGTACCTGTCCCTTACTTGACTTCCTTAGTTCTCCTAGTCCTCGCGATTAGCTTCCTATCCTTCCTTCATGTTCAGCTCCCGGTTGGCAGGTGGTCTGCAGTGTAACAGTTGCCACTACGTAGGGTGCCAGTAGAGCACCAGGCGAATGGGCAATTGGGCGCCCTAGCTCTAACCCCAGACACCATAGCCTTTGCCGCAATACTGGGGTATAGGGTGCATCCCTGCATGCCGTTGTGTCCAGGCTTGGTCCCGCTGCTGCGGACACTAGATCAGCGACCATGCGTTCGAGTTGCGGCTGAAGTGGCAACTACTGGGTTGTAGAAACTGTACAGCGACACCCATCAGAATGCCCTGCTACGAGGTTGGCAACTTCGGGAGAGGCTGGCGGCAGAGCATTATGGCATTATATTTACACAACACATCAGCACAAATTCATGCCACTCTTGTTCACTCAATGGCTGCCTGTTCACTAGTTACACGCCCACTCCAAGTTGTTGCTGTAGGGAAGCAATACACCTTGCTTTGAAGTGCGTTGCAGAAAGTCCCGAACCCCTAGAGGGGGAGGGCGGCCAAGCAGCCTACTGGCTAACGGCTTAAGCGGTGTAAGCCACCACACAGAAGCAATACATGTCCGATGTTGCTGTGCGCTATGTATGGTGATAAGGTGACAATGCCAATAATGCAAGATGTCAATTAATGCAATTGCATGTCCCAGTGATTGAGGGGCACAAATCCAGCCCTCACGCATGACCCAATGCATGCAGTTGTGGAAGAAATGGGTCGAGCAGTACGCATCTAAGAGTAGTTCTTTTGCAAGAAGGGATCCAGGGGCTTGCCCAGGGCATAGACGATGAACCCAATCTCCCGGAGCTTGTCATGGTCCAGGATGTTGCGACCATCAAACACAAAGGCTGGCTTGCTCATCTTCTCGTACACAGCCTTGTAGTCGTAGGTCTTGAACTCATCCCACTCAGTCAGCACGCAGATGGCGTGCGCGCCATCCATGGCATCAGTGGGGCTTGAGCAAACCTGCACGGTCAGTGCCACAAGGCTCATATTGCATGGTGGCAGCACCGCTGGGCTGCTGCAAACCTGGGCGCTACTGTCATGCTGACCTATCATTGACTGCCAGGAGCTGAGCTTTCGCCCTGTGGAATCCCACCTTGACGTTGTCCAGGATGCGGGTGTGTGAGCGGGAGTAGTCAGGCCTGTCCCACTCAAACTTTGAAGTGGACAGGTCCCGGAACACCTGGTCACTGGTGACTTGCGGATCGTACACATGGACCTTGGCTCCATCGCGAATCAAGCCCTTGCATACGTCTATGGCGGGTGTCTCACGTGTGTCACCGGTGTCTTTCTTGAAGGCAAAACCCATTACAGCAATCTTCTTGTTTGCAACAGTGTTGAACATGGCACCGAGCACACGCTCGACAAACCTGCGCATACGAGCAGAGCAAGCCCTGTTGACGTGAAATCACAGGGGTTTTGCTGTGTAGGTTGGCCAGTCACACTGCTGTGCCACTCACCGCTGCTTCTGGTAATCATTCATGGTGACCACGGCTGCCCAGTAATCCGCCACCTCCTTCAGGTTCAGGGTCTCACACACATAGCACAGGTTCAGGATGTCCTTTTGGAAGCAGCTGCCACCAAATCCCACAGATGCATTCAAAAACTTGGGTCCAATGCGACTGTCTGTGCCAATGGCATGGGCAACCTGCAAGGGCATACGTAATAGCCACTGTGGCATTCAATGCGCATGAGCTTGCTCATCCAGGATGGTGGCTGCCCCCACTGACTAGGTAGGCTATATGCTGCACATGTACACTTGCACAGTGGCAGGATCTGGCGAGTCTGCCTACCTGCTGCACATCAGCTCCAGACGCTTCGCACAATGCGGAGATGGCATTGATGGAGCTGATGCGCTGGGCCAGGAAGGCATTAGCTGTAAGCTTGGCCAGCTCAGCAGACCACAGGTTGGCCAGCAGCACCCGCTCAGAGGGGATCCAGTGCTCATAGACCCATTTCAGTGCAGCCATGGCCTTGCGTCCGCTCTCAGTCTCTGCGCCTCCAATGAGGACCTACATGACAAAGCAAGTTACTGCCTTGTGTTACAGCTGTGGTTGGGTAACGAAGGGTCCAGCAACTCCAGATGAGAGGACGCACCCTGTCAGGCTTGCGCAAGTCTTCAATGGCTGTGCCCTCAGCAAGAAATTCAGGGTTGGATAGGATCTCAAAGCTCACACCAGGATTGGAACAGTTGCGCTTCAGAACCTGGGGGCCAGAAGACAGGAAGACAACGTCCGTACCGTGCAAGGCGCGTCAGTGAAGGACAACTACAGCAGGACAAATGTAGGTAGCCGAGCAGTTGTGGCCATGCATGCATGTACCTTGCCAATGGCCTCGGCTGTTTTCACAGGCACAGTAGACTTCTCTACCACGATCTTGCTGCCAGTAGACACAGACGCAATAAGGCGGGCAGCACCTTCCCAGTAGGTCAAGTCAGCTGCCCGGCCGGCACCGATGCCGGTCGTCTTGGTGGGAGTGTTGACGCTGCGCAAAATGAATCATGCGCCAGTGCAAATAGGGTAATGATGCTGAGAGGTTGAGTGTGGGCTGAGGGGCCGAAGGCTGCAGCAGGCGGTACATCAAGCTGGAGTGCACCTTACAAACACTACATCTGCTTCGCCGACGTGCTTCTTGGTGTCCGTGCTAAAAAATAGGTTGCGGCCTCGTGCTGCCTTGACGACCTCGTCGAGGCCAGGTTCGTAGATGGGCAGCTTGTCACTATTCCATGCGTTAATGCGCTCCTCGTTGCTGCGGGCACCGCAAACAATTTATGATGCCTGACTCGGCATCAGAGCACTTGCTCGCTTCGCGCTCACATATCGACGACCACCACCTCAATTTCGGGACAGTTCAGAGCCTGCACAGGCAAAAGCAAGCTGGTGAAGTCTCACTGACCCCGAGGCAGATCACTGACAGCTCGCGCTGTCGCAGGTACTGCTCACAATCATAGCCATCGTAGGGCCTCCAACGTAGCCAGCTCCAATGCACGCAATCTTTCTAACAAGCATTTGTTCAGCCATTTCTACGGACACTTGAGATGCTTCAATGCTCTGCTAGCGCTAGCGAGTAGACGTTAGGACAGGTCCCAACTGATGCCGGACACCAGCCACAGTTTGTAGGAATTCGATTGCAATTCTTCCGCAGGTGTGATGCAAGCAGGGCTGTGAAGACGACAAGACGAAAAGACGAGACCGTAGACGAACAGACGAAAGACGGATGTCTTTTCGTCTGCAGACGACAACCGAACCGTCTGCTCCTTTGACGGATCTTACACTGTATCGGGCCAGGCCTGCGTTGAAGCATACATTACTGCGCTGCTGCAGGTGGTGGTCAGCCCCATCGTGGAAGTTCCTTTGGAAAGCAGTACGATGTACGCAATAGCAACATGCAGTAGCAGCAGCCTGCATGGTGCCCGAGCGCTGTGCTGGCGCAACCCTCTGGCACACCAGGCGTGTTCTAATGCAAGCTGCCACAGGCTCAACAGGCACATGCCATTCAGTTACAGATGTGATGCTAAGGGGTGGGCGGTAGATGGTAAATGCTTACAGCCCAGGTTCAGATCCCCGAGAGCTTGGCAGGCCAGGCCCAGGCCCAGGCTGTGATCCCAGCTCAAGCAGATGCCTCTTGCTGTCCCCGAGGCACTGCTTGATGATGCATGCACATGAGACTGCTGGCTGGCTTGACGGATAGCTATGTGGAGCCTCCACTGGAGGTTGTCAAAACTGGCCTTGGAAGTACCTTGATGCGCCCATCAGGCCCACCATGTTGGCCCACCATGCTGGCTTACAAGAGCGTTGACTCCAGGTTTGGCGGACAAGGCGGACTTGTGCACTTTCAACCCGTCGGGCCTGGTGCCCTCATTTGAGTCCAGCAAGCCAAGGGGTGTGTGCACTGTCGTCCTGGCTCCTAGATGAGTGGAAGCTTTAAAGGAGCTAAGTGCACGGAAAGCATCACTACGCGAGCATGATGATGGTGCAGAGTAGTAGTAGTAGTAGTAGTAGTAGTAGTAGTAGTAGTAGTAGTAGTAGTAGTAGTGCAGAGTAGTAGTGCAGAGTAGTAGTAGTAGTAGTAGTAGTAGTAGTGCAGAGTAGTGCAGAGTAGTGCAGTGCAGAGTAGTAGTAGTAGTTGTTACACTAAGGAGGTAGGGCTTGGGTGGATACAAGCCAACCTCCGAAGGTAAAAGACTAAGGAGAGAACAGAGAAAAAGGGAAAGAGAAGGAGAACTACCATGGAGAGAAAGAATTCAGGGAGGGAAGGGGAAGGGAGCTAAAGGGAGAGGGGGAGAGACCTCGAGAAGGAGGAGCCAGAGAAGTGGAGGAGCTAGAGACGCAAAAGGTTGGAGCTAGGAGTGCTAGAAAGGAGAGGGGAGAGAAACACGTTATCAGTCAGGGGGACTAAGAGGGGTAACCGGGAGAGTGACACTAAGGGATCCGTCTTGAGCAGAAAAGAAGGGATGGGGATGGGGGAGGTTCCAGCCAGGAGGGTTGGGATGGGTCAGGGTGAAGTCTTGTAGGTGATGCCAAAAGGTAGTGATAGCAAGCTGGCTGGCTGTAGAAATGGGGGAAAGGGTGGAAGGAGCGGTCGCTTGAGAGGTGGGGTGATGGGTGAGAGCCCAGAGGCGGCGGCGGCCAAGGTCCATCGCATCAAGGGCTACCATGCAGACTAGGCTCCAGAGGGAAGGAGGGAAGGTAGGGGTGGGGGGGATCAGGCACCAGAGGGATGATTGGTGAACAGAGTGATATGTGGGCTGAAAGTGAGGGTTGAGGATCCTATGTCAGGCGCCCCCAACTGAGAGCAAACCGACCCCTGGTAGTAAGACGGCTGCAACTCTGCACTCACCGCGCCAGTCACGCCATGACCGTAAGTGGACTCGGCTCAGCTAATAGTTACACTCCCCTACATGCCATCCATCTGCGTGCAAAGATTCATAGCTCAACTCGCAGGCCGCCCCGCCCCGCCCCGCCCCGCCCCGCCCCGCCCCGCCCCGCCCCGCCCCGCCCCGCCCCGCCCCGCCCCGCCCCGCCCCGCCCCGCCCCGCCCCGCCCCGCCCCGCCCCGCCCCGCCCCGCCCCGCCCCACCATGTTGATGCGCCATAGCCACCGGCTGGTCTGCTTGGCTGTCATCAACAGTGACCAGCCGGGACAAGGCCTGCTCTGCTTGGCTGAAGTGGGCAGGGCTGAACTGGAAGTCCAACATCTTGTAGCGAGGGTCCAAGATGGCTGCCAAGTACAGCACCTGGCTGTCACCATACCGCCAACGCGCATTGAAAAGGGCGGAGTCTGCAGACTGGGAGGGGGATAGACATGACATGATGGACATGACCTGATGACAAGCATGACCTGATAGACATGACATGATGACAAGCATGACCTGATAGACATGACCTGATGACAAGCATAACCTGATAGACATGACATGATGACAAGCATGACATGATAGACCTGATAGACATGACATGATAAGAGGGCAACAACAAGCGCGAGAGGATTCGCCTTACCATGAAGGTAGAGGTCCAAGATGTGCATCCAGCAGCCCACACTCAAGACCTTGGGATGGCGTTGCTCCACCAAGCGCCATGCAGCCTTGTTGGTGGATGGGGTGTCCGTCACAAAGGCACAAGCCTTGCCCACCTGCAAAGAAACACAAGTCAGGCAAATTCATCTGAGTCTTTGCCAAGGTGGGTATAGCATGGGTATAGCCAGGGTGTGTATAGCAGTAGTGAATGAGTTAGGAAGTGATAAAGCATCAGTTGTGCATTAACATGTAGAACACGACACAAAGTCCCAACGGCCTGCTGTTACGCACCAGATTGTGCTTGGAAATGACCTCGTCAAACATGTTGGCAATGTAGACCGCTGTTACGCTGTCAGCTTCGGTGTGCACGCAGTCAAGCATGAAGGTCTCTTGGGACCCAGCAACACACCATGCTAGGCAGTGCTCGCCGCTAACTGAGCCGGGCAGTGTAGGCACTGCCGCTTGCCGTCGACTATGGGGCCGAACTGACTGTAAAAGAAAGGTCTCTTAAAGCTCGATGCAGAGCCCAAGGACAATGGGCGCATTCCACCCGAAATTTGTTGCACTTGTGCGGCAGTGGGCATCGAAGGCTGCTGCATCGTCGACTGCATCCGCCTACGCGCATTTGATGAGCCTGGCGGCTCCATCGCGTTGCTTGCACAACGCTCAGAGCCACGGGCCGCAAGCGGTCACAGGGGCGGGCACCAGTCACACATCGACAGACGAAAGACAGAAAGACAGATTGACAGACGAAAGACGGGTGGTTGAGACGAAAAGACGACGTAGACGAAAGACGTCGTCTTTTCGTCTGCAGACGACGTCTTGTCACAGCCCTGGTTTCAAGTGCACGAGGAACTACCCACTCTGCCTCGTGGCCACCACCCAGCACAGCTCATCCCACCGCCTCCCAGCCACCTCCTACTAGCCTCGCTTCCCTGAAGCCCAACTTATCACCAGCCCCAATGCTTACCAGCCCCTGACCTTTGCTTACCCTCTCTATCCCCTTCCTTCTTCAACTACCACCTTTTCGCAAGGCCCAGCCCGTACCTACGCTCAGCTACTTTCCCATCCCTTCCCAGTTCCTCTGTACCTGCCATGGGCAGCAGCACTTGAGCGGGGCGTAGCGTGCATAGCTCAGTGCACCAAGGGACAGCCCGCCAAGGGGTGGTTTCTTGCATTCCCGTAACCATAACTGTGGACGGCAGTGGTGTGGACCAACGCGTAGAGCGTAACTTACGCCGTAAGTGAGAACCAGCACGCAAAGTCATTGCATTGCCTAATTATCGTTATGGCTACTCCAGCCGCTGAAGCAGCCCCACAGGCACTGTCCGTCCCATCCAAAGCTTCATATGTGATAAACTCTTAACAAGCTATGCGCTCAGCCATCCTTTCCTATCCCAAATCACAAGGTCCAGGGCTGCTCATGTACGGGCTGCCCGCCACTTAGGCGGTTCATGTAAACACGGGGAGGCTCTGGATCTCATGCACCAAATGTCACCAGCATGCCACCCAGGTCACTATTTCTTGCTACACAGAGAAACACAGGATGAGCGGTGCAAGACCTCCTGCAATACAGGAATACATAGCTAGCTCCATAGCCAGGTCTGTCTCTTCATGCTCCTCATACTCAGCTCCAGGACAACGGGCAATAGGCATCATACCTTTACGGCTTTCATCTTGGGGACAGACTGCGCTCCCGTGGAGGGGGGCTGCGGCTGCGACCAAGGGGAGGAGGGCTGTCGCGCACACGTCGACCCCCGCGTGGTGGGCTGTCTACCACAGGTCGCCGCAGTGGGCTCCGGCTGCGGTCTCGGCGCACTGGGCTCCGGCTGGGGCTGCGCTTGCGGGCGTCATAGCTGGGGCTCCGGCGCCGTCGGATGGGGGAGGGGCTGCGACGTCGAGGTGGACTGCACCAACAGCAACCCAAGCAGATGATTGCCTTTACCATACTGACATTGCAGGGTCATGACACCCATTATCCAAGTCATGCAATGTAGGATGCCAACCTTTCACACATGTCAAACTGCAGGCCAGGCCCTGTGCTGTCTCACCTTCTGCCTCTGTCACCACCGTAGCCACCACCACCATAGCCGCCACCGCCTCCATAGCCCCCAGGGGGGCCACCGCCACCGCCAGTCTTTGGCCCCCTCCTGGATAGCTCCACTCTCTGCATATTGCAGAGCGATCAACGCATGGATAAGCAGTGAGATTATAACCACAAGCTTGCAAACTGAGCTGCAAGTGTAGTGTCTGGCCTTTACAGTCATTCCTTGCTAACTTTCAGCTGCAAGCTTGGCCAGACTTACCCAGCCCTTGAACCCATCCATCTTCCGGCTTGCATCCTCAGCATCCCTCACATCCTCAAACTCAAGGAAGGCTGCAAGAGCGGCAGAACAATCATGCGTGTGCAGCTCACAATGTACGTCACTCACCAATCCTTTGCATTCGCACAGCCTGCACACAACACCTCCTGCATCTCTTACATCGTCAGGACCCATTGCGTGCTGCTAGGAAACAGCACACAAACATTGACTTTCATGGTCAAGGCAAGAAGCCATGCTGCATGGAGCAGCACGTCACCACAGGACTTGCTGGGGGATAGTACCAGTCATGTAATCTGCAACAATGCTCGAGCCTGGCTGTATTGTGCCATGCCAAAGGCCCGTACAGCATCACAAATGCCACAATCTTTCATGAGTCAGCCTACTTCAAACGCGATGCGATGGAGGAGTGAAGCGCGAGCAGGGGCAGGCGACGAGTTGGCAGGTCGTGTGGAGTGAAGGGAGCGGAGTGAAGAAGCAGAGGGCGGCAGGGCGAGCGATGGGTTGGAGAGGGTGCGAGCGAGTAGAGAAGACCGAGCGGTGGCTAAACAGGCGAGCAATACGCTGCAACATGCAGGACAGCTTTAAACTCAGCCTGCGTGGCGTTTGTTGCTCAATAAAGGCGGCCTTTCAGGGCGGCCAATCACTCACCGAACCCAGGTGGCTTCCTGTAAAGCATGCGAACGAACAGCTCTGTTATGCACATGCTAGGTGCCTGCGCTTTGCTTCTGCCAGTGCTCACCTTGCAATCCACAAGCTCCGGATGCGGCCAAAGCGCCCGAACTCATCCTCCAGATCCCTTTCTGCTATGCCGGGAGGAAGGTTGCCTGCAGCAGGTCCATCCGTGCTGGTTGCTTTAAGAGCACAACCTCCCACAGATGAGGATAGTGCACGATCCCAGTCTACCCACCAATGTAGAGCCTGCTCGCCGATGGTTGGTTGCGGTCCATGGTTGCGACCTAGACTTGACCCTGTTGTGTCCGAGCGACGGCGGACTTCAAACCTGTTGTCTCCAACCGCCGTAACCAACTATGAGCTGGTTGTTTGAGGCGAGGCTCCCGTGCCATGGCGACGGTCAGCAGCAAAGTTCTGGAGTATGAACGCTTCGTGAATGACGTGCTGAAAGAAGACTTGCGTAAATCAATCCAGCTCAAGACGGATCTGCTTGGGGAGCTGAAGGAGTACGAAGACCTGGAAGCAAACCTGCTCCTCCTGCTAAGGGTCAGCTGGCCGAAAGACCTTGTGTCCATCCAGTACCAAAGCTCTCAGCGCAGCAATTCCATGCCGCATGCAGGAGGGTCTGCAGCAGCTGAAGTCACAAGTAGAACTGGGCATGGGCGTCAGGTGTGAGGCTTTAGTGCCAGACACCTCCAACGTCTTCATCAACATAGGTACATGCAACGCTCATTGCTGCAACCCCATATGCTGCAACCCCATTCCACTCCACCTGTATGCACCCCAGCCAGACGCCTGTCCATGTATGCTGGCAAGCGGAGCACAACACTATCCTGCTGGAGAGCACGACTTGCAGGGTTGGGCTTTCACGCTGAGGTGGCTTTGGCAGATGCCCCTCGGGTCATTGCCTTGCGCAAGGTAGCCCTGGCGGCGCAGGTGGCCAGGGTGTTACAGCAGGTGCGCCCCACACACCTTTGCCAAGCCACTCAAGGCCTGCACTCTCAGCCGCATGTGCCCAGAGCATGTTTTACATGTTTGATCAGGCATGAAGGGCGGTCAGGGAGCAGGAACAGGTGCAGTCGGTACCATCATGGGTGCGCTCGAAGCCTGCTATGTCCACAGATGGTGGAGTATATTTCAATGAAGTCTTACACTGCCGACATATGTATGTTGCTGCTGCGGTGCTGCTGGTGCTGGTGCTGCTGGTCCGCTGCTGCTGCTGCTGGTCCGCTGCAGTGTGGGGAGATACGAGCCAACATAAAGTTGACGGAGGGGGCATTGGCTCAGCTGCAGCAGCTGGGATAGGGCCAAGCTTCAGGTGTTTGTGTGCATCGCCTAGGTGGCACAGCTGATATGGTGCGGCTTGGGCTGACTGACAATTGCTGCCCAGCCGCTATCATGCTGCTGCGGTGAAGCAGCCTTGGTAGGCCCATGGAGGCAACCAGGCTCCTGCTTGGACACGGCGCTTGTGTTGTGTGACCAGGAGTGGGTTGAGGGTGTAACCCGACCCCCAGCATACTCTCACTCAGCACCAACCCTACCTCAGGCACAGAACTGTTCAGCAAAGACCCCAAGAGCACAAAGCAACCTGATCCAGAACTCGCCAACAGCCAGTTTGATCTTGAGCCTGCTCAGGTCGCACAGAGGGATCTCCACAGCCTGTGCTCACGTGCAGCTAATTCCACAACAAGTCAGCCTAAGAAACAGCCTCGTCAGTGTACCAACGCAGTAGGATCTGCACCACCCGCTGAATCTGCCAGGAGCTGTGGCGGCACTTGTGGCCCAGCTGTGGCAACAGGGGGCAGCCGAGCTACGGGGGCAGCAGAAGGTGGGCGGCCGGAGAAGGTGGGCGGGCGGAGAAGGGCTCCATTAGCAGCCATGCATGGGGCTTGTGGTGTTTGCGAAAGGGGAGCTGCATATGGTGTGGGTGTGACGTCCTGACAGCTCGAGGCCTGTGCTCAGTAGTAGCTCTGGTGCTGGGCCAGCCGTTTGCTTGCAGGGGCCCTTGACGCCGATCACGAACCTCAGGCTTGAATGCAAGCATTCTAGCACCCCAAGCAGCGTACTGCGGACAATCTAGGACTGCGTGTGAGCCAAAGAACCTAAGCTTCAGCTCCAATGTCAGGCTGCAGCAGCCATGCAATCCGTTGATTGAGCTGGAGCTAGGCTAGAGGCACACATGCAGCGTTGAGCTCGCCATACAAGGCCAGCCATACATACGCCCCATACACATGCATAATGTCATGCAAACTATTAAGATGTGGGAGATCCTCCGATCACAATGAGCTGGCACCTGATGCAAACCGATGGCGCACGACATCTACCGAGCGTGCTCCGAACACCAACAGCAGCCTGCTAAGGAAGCTTGTGAGCAGCTTGCTAGCTATTGATCCGATGCCTGGTTGCAGGCCTATTGCATACCCGCCAGCACCCTGCAGGCTGGTGCAGCTGCTGCCTGGCCGCATACCACCAGTGCAATCAGTACACCGGATGGCACGGCTGGGTGCGGCAGGCTTAGGTCCAGGGGCTGTTGTTGGCTACCCCCACACGGCCATCACAGGCAGGCGATGTCCACTGTCACAAGGTGAAACCAGGCTGACCCCAAAGCAGGTACCAACCCCTGAGGCTGCAGGGTCAAGCAATGCCCTTGCCGCTTGTCCAGCAGCTTCTCAGCCACAGGACCAGCAGCCAGACGACGCGGCCCCAGGCCCCAGCTCCCCATTTGTACCTGCACATGCCCCGCCGTCCGCCCAGCGCCTGCTGCAGCTGCCATGGTGCTTGGCTTTGCAGCCGTGTCAGTGCTGCCCCTGCCCTCATCACCGCCCATGCCTGGCCAGCCACTCCCTGAACCCAGGGTACATGTCATGCCAGTCCTGGTCGGTCATGCGCAGGGCCACATGCCAGGCCAGGCCACGGGCGCGGTGTGTGCGCACAAGGTAGTACAGGCGGTCGTGCCTGCAGGCACACACAACTGACACGTGACACAACCGACACGCGACCAGGCAGTGCGCTAACGCCACCTGGCCCCCGCTCTCAACACAGACAAGCACTGTAGCTGAGCCACCCTGCCAGGGGGTGTAACATGGCACACCACCTGCTATGCTGCCAGGGATGCACCCCATGTCCCCACACAGGTATACAAGTCACCACCTTGCCAGGGCTGTTGGCTGAGCATGCGACTAAGTGGCTGGGAAGTCATAGCTTGGCCAGTGGGATCACCCCCATACCAAGCAATCTTCATACTCAGTGCTCTATGACCAGACGCTTTGAGACAATTCCCTCTCCTGGCAGCGCCTGCGGCCACGCCTGGTGACCCTTAGCCTTCAGAGCGCCAAACCGCCCGACCAGCCCCTGCCCCTGTTCTCACGCCCCGCCTGACCTTGAGGTGTTGTACAGCAGTGCCCGGGCCAGCGCCTGGGGGTAGCTGGGCAGCCTAGGCAGCATGCGGCGCCAGTCATAGCTGCGCCAGATGAGGTAATGCAAGCGCTGGCAGTGCACCTGCGCACACGCCACCAAGCATTCCACTGGGCTGTACCAGCTGCCATGACACGCCCTGATCCTCCTGATCTGCCCTGTGGTACCACCCATACAGGTGCAGGAGGCAATGGCTGCCAGGACCTAAGGCTGCCACAGGTCAGCAGGTCAGACGGTGACATCCCTGCCTGGCGCTGCTCCCATGCCCCTGCTGACCTCCCTTGTGGCCAAGCCGACCCCACTGCGCCCCCTGACTCGTTTCCCCTCGCACCTTGAGTCCCTTGGACGCCCCACACAGCAGTTCTGGCGCAGCCACCACCACCTCCCACAGAGCTTCACTGGGCAGCTGCCAGGTGCTGGCAAGCGCCTCGCAGGCCTCTCGCAGCTCAGCGCTGCCCATGAGTAGCAGCCGCGGCTGGCGCGCCACCAGCTGCTGCGCCACCAGGCTAGGCGGCACCCCACACTGCTCAGCCAGGCAGCTCAACACTGCGTTGCAGTGCCGCCCGGCCTCGGCTGCTTGGGGGTGTGCCAGTAAGCGCGGCTCTGCCCGCAGCAGGGCCTGCACCCCTTGAAGGCCCAGGTGGGGCGCCAGCGCCCTCAGCAGGAGCAGCAGAGCAGGCACAGCCCCCAGGCGGCAGGTCAGCAGGGTGGGGGCTCGCAGCACATAGGGAGCTGCCAGTGCCTTCGCTGCATTGACGCCGTGGAACACCTGGGCAACCCCTCTTGCGCGGCGGCACAGCTTTGCATCAGGGATGCGGATGAGCAGGGGGTGGCGTCTGAGCAGGCTGCGGGCAGTGCGCAGGTCAAGGGCCAGCAGGCTGGCCAGGTTGGACGCACAGGCTGAGGCCTCTGTGGGTTGCTGTAAGGCAGCCAAGGCGCCGCGCAGGTCAGGCTGGCGGTTCACCTGGCGGGGGGTTAGCCCCAGGGCAGCCCCGCCTGCAGTGGCATGCCGCTGGAAAGCTGCAGCAAAGGGAGACGTGGGAGAGGTTGGAGAGGGTGATGCTGTGATACCAGGGTCTGACCCTGCTGACCCTGCTGAGCAGGCGCTAGGCTGAGCCTGTGCCCGTGACTGCGCCTGTGCCCGTGACTGTGCCCGTGACTGCCCCTGTGCCCGTGACTGTGCCCGTGACTGAGCCCGTGCCCCAGCGGAGAGTGGGCTTGGGCCAGGCTGGGTTAGCGTCCTGGCTGTGTGACGAGCTTTTGCTGCTGGTGGCAATGCTGGCGGCTTTGCTGGTTGCACAGCGGCAGCAGGCAGCCTGCACCTTGAGTGCGTAGGGAGGTCAGGGGGGAGGGGGGTGTTGGGACTAGGGAGTCTGGGCGCCAAGTGCCATGGAGTGGCTACCCGAGAGGGTTGGCTGGGGGGCCGGATAAGTGTCTGTATCTTTCTTTCATGCTGCGCGCTGGGTAGAGGCACAAGTGGCCATGACTGAGGTGGGAGAGGATGGATTGCCAGGTGAGGTGGCAGCGGTGGTGGTGGTAGCGGAGGTGGTGGTATGGGTGGAGGCAGCAGAGTGAGTGATTGCCTGTTGAGAGGGTGCTGCGCAGGTGTTGAGTGAGAGGGGCCGTGCAATGCTTCGTCAATTGCCAGCACAGCCCCTGCAGCTGCTCCTGTGACCACTTCATACGTTGAGTATGATGATTCTGCTGCCATTGCACGGTTGCGGCGATGTGTACGCTTGGGAGAGCGATGCATTGCTACCACTGTATACTCAAAATCAAGGGGTGGCTCATCCGCTCCCTGCACCTCATCAGCTGGGACAGGCTGCTGTTTTTCTGGATGTCTCGTTGGGCTGGCGAAACATGCCGCACAACTGCAGCTAGGCTTCAGCTGACGAACGCGAGTCAATGATAGACCAAATTGGGAGCGGGAGAGCATCGTGTGGCGGCCACTAGCTGTGGCCAAGCCCCATTTCAATGTCGGATGGTTGCAGTTTACTACACCAATACCGCAACCACCATTATCGGTGAGGCCGCGGAGGCTACATTAACCAACCTAACCGCTTATGCCTGACCTAGCCGCATGTCCAGCGCATCGTTGGTGACGCGGAGGCTTACCCTCTCCTACGCTTTCGGTTCCTTACCAAGCGTCCTAGTCGGTTCTCTACTAAGCGTAACCCAGAAACTACACCCTTGTCATCATCGCCACAGCACGATACCGAGGCAGCCGTAGTGGCGCTAAAAAATGGTGCATAAGGAGCACAAAGGCGGGCCCCCTAAGTTGGTGAAATCCGCTACCTTCCACGGCATCACGTATGCCCAGGCGGTGGAAGATAACTACGCGCTGCTTGAGCAAATCGGCCAAGGCAAGGGCCTTTTTGTGCAGTCACGGGCACTCCCATACATGGACTCACCCACGGATACGAACGGCGCAGGTGCCTTTGGGGTAGTCCGCAAGGCAGTAGACAAGACGACAGGAGCTTTGGTGTGCTGCAAAACCATTCCTAGAGCTTTGCTTACTGCGAACCCAGAAGTCATCGATGACATCAAGTGTGTGCCAGCCTGCTTGCTGGCTTGCTTGCTGTGGGGCAAATTGCTGTTTACCTTGCAGCTGAGAGCTAAACTTGACATGCCGGCTTGATGCAGGCAAGAAGCCAAAATCATGCTACATCTTCGAGGTGAGGATATCATCTTCATGGTACAAATACAGGACAAGGCCAGCTGGGCAGTTCAGAGACTTAGCAGTGAAGAAAGCTGTAAACCTCACTAGTTGTTGGGCATTACATGGAAGCATCACATGCAAGTACCATGTGGTGCATATCGTTTGCATGTATTTGATTGTACCTGGTGCCCAGGCCATCCCAATGTTGTGGAAGTTTATGGCATGTTTGAGGATGAAGACAACATTCACATTGTGCAAGAGCTGTGCAGCGGGGGTGACCTAAAGAGGTACGACTGGGGCTCATCCACTTCAGTGACGCCTCAGCTCCCTTTCCATGACTGTCAGGCCCACTTGTCATGCTGCCAAGTACCATGAGCTCATTCACGTTGCCTAGTTAGGCTGTGCATCTTTTACATGGAGAGGTTGTAAAGCAATTTTGACAGCACTGGCAGTTTGCAGGCATCAACATTTAGCATCTGCAGGCTGCAGATGGGAATGCAACATTGTCAGACCTGCTACAGCTACAGCAGCCAGACCCTGTCAGCTGCAGTGCGGCGTCCCAGCACCTTGCCAGGAACCCACCCTTCACCTCCATTCACCATGCTGGCTGTGTCACCTCCAGCAAGTAGTGCCAGCACTGTGACGCGGCGTGCCTGCGAGCAAGTTGACTCAATGCCACATCAGCCATCCCATACCCCTCCAGCACAGCATGCAAGCCAGGAGGCAGCTGCCATAACCAGCTGCCTGCTGCTGACTAGCTCTCACCCCGCCCCCGCCCCCTTGGCCGCAGCAAGCTGACCAAGGCAGTGGTGCCCCCCACGGAGCGCGAGGCCAGCGCCATCATGCACAGCATCCTCCAGGTCCTGGAGTACTGCCACAGCCGCCAGGTGCTCTACAGGTGTGACCAGGGCCTCTGGCCACACATCCCAGCTGGCACCCAGGCGGGGGGTCAGAACTCAAGATGCTGAAGCCAGCCCAGGCTGGACAAACATACTGCAGCTGCAGCACCACCCCATATCCTATGCCAAACGGTTGCTCCTGACCGAATGGTCCTGCCGTCCCCTCGTGTTCTGTGTCAGATGCTTTCTACCTTGCTGGTGTTGCCCGACCCCTCAGTGCTGTCTAGTTGCTGTCCACCTGCCTGGTCAGGGACGTGAAGCCGGACAACTTCCTGCTCTCCACTAATGGGCCAGATGCCGTTCTTAAAGCCACAGGTGCCCACCCCCCCTCCTGTCCCTCACAGCTGTGACCACACACCCAGCTGCCAGGCCCACCAGGGCTCCCGGACAACTCTGTGTGCCAGCCGCCAGCCAGCGCAGACTTGGCTGCAACAAGCCGCTGCTGGCTGCTGGCTGCTGGCTGCTGGCTGCTGGCTGCTGGCTGCTGGCTGCAGACTTTGGGATATCAAAGATCCTGGAGGGGGACGAGACCGTGTCAGACGACTGCGGAACGCCTACCTACATGGTGGGAGATGGTTTGCATCACAAGGGGCAGATGGCTGCTGGCAGGCAAGGTGGGGCAGGGTGTTAGGGAGGTGCTGAAGGTGTGTCTGACCTGCTGGCAGTAGAAGGAAAAGTCCTCCGCTGCAGCCGCACACAGTGGGTGGGGCACAGGGCAGAACCCAAGTCATGTCTCTCATCAGGGGATGGGGACAGGCAGGTGGGGCAGAGGGCGGGGATGGGTGGAGGAGGGGCGTAGTAGGCTGGAGTGGGTTGATGTGAGCCCAGTGGGAGGCTAACCCATCCCTCACAAGACGCCCGGCACCCTGTCACTCATCAGAGGTCCGCCGACCTACATGGTGAGCTGCAGGCGCCATGCAGCCAGCAGCAAGGCATGACGCAGGGCGCAGCAGCATGGTGCAACCCGCTGCATGACGAGCCCTGCCCCTTAGGATGTGGTGGTGACCTTGCCCTGCACCTGCAGCCAGCCAGCCAGCTCGTAGCGCTTTACAGGCTGGTGCCCGCACCCAGTAGCCAAAGGCGACCATGCACATGCTTGTGCCACCATGATGGCACCTACCAGCCTCAAACCCTCTGCTGGGGCTGCCCCTCTTCACGCTTCAGCTGCCTTTCCCTGTTACCCACTTCCACTGTTGGCTACTCCGCATGGCCTTGGCTGCAGTCCCCTGAGATGCACAAGTCCAAGTACAGTGGCAGCGACTCCAAGTACGGCTTCCCTGCAGACATATGGGCAGCCGGGGTCACCCTGTACTTCGTGCTGTCAGGGGTGTTTCCATTCAAGGTGAGCGGGATCAGACCCATCTCTCGCAGCATGGGGCTGCCCCGGCTGCAGGGCTGGGCTAGGGCTAGGGGTGACGTCAGGTATTGTGGCAAAGGGGGAGGTGCAGAGGCTCAAGCTGCAGCTCCACTGCAGACGCATGAAGAGCACTGCATGTACATCATGACGTATACTAGCATAAAATGTCAGTTCGCTGTAAGTCAGAGGGTTAGCCTCACCAGAAGGTCCTGCCAGCTCAACTGGGAGCCCTTCATGCCAGGACCTGGAGGCAGCAGCAGTGGCGTGTAGGGCACGAGGATCCTGGTGGATGGGGTCAGGCCCCTGCAAGCCAGAGGCCCACCCCGAGTCAGGCTGCAGCTAGCAGCACTGCCACGTGTTGCTGCCATGCCCCTGCGAGCCAGACATGGAGCCTGGTGCACCTCCCTGCCTGCCAGGGTAAGAGCTACGGGGAGCTGTACCAGAGCATCTGCCAGACTGAGCCAGACCTGGACAGCGGCGGCTGGGACCAGGTGTCGGCTGAGGCCAAGGACTGCATCCGCCTCATGCTCACCAAGGACCCGGCTAAGCGCCCCACCGCCACAGCGCTGCTGGCACACAAGTGGTTCAAGGTGCAAACCCACACTGCCTGGGGGGTGTTGTCAGGGTCAAGGGATGATGCGCCTGAGTTAATCACAGGGGCAGCCCCAGACTGGAGCGCTGTGTTTGCAGGCTCGACCCCTACTGCGCTCAGCCAGTCAGATTAAGCAGGGGCCAAGTGGTGGCTAGTACTTGTTGGCCTGGTGCAATGCACCCTTAGCATGTGACACCCCAGCCGTGTGTCTTTTCTGACCATGGCCCACGCCTGCCTTGTTGCAGCAAGCGAGCAAACACACCAAGCCGCTAGGCAACATGGTGCTGAACCGCATGCGGGCGTTTGCCGCCATGAACAACTTTAAGAAAGAGGTGAGACAAGTTGTGTAATGGGGCCTGGGCAGGTCAAGTAAATCGCCCAGACATCAGTCTGCAGTTGCAGATACACAATACTATGCCTCTGCACCTCCTCCTCCTCTTAACCTCGTTGTTTGCCTCTTGCTTACCTCAGTGCTGCTTACCTCTCCTGGCCCCAGCTGACGATGCGCCTCACCCCACTGCTGGCTCCATCTCCTCACCCTCAAAACGCCGTGCCTGGTGAGCAGGTCATTCGCTACATATCCCACAAGCTGGGCGACGAGTATCTCGACGGCCTGAGCTCCATGTTCAGAGCCATGGACAAGGATCGCGACGGTTTTCTGAGCTGTGCAGAGGTACTGGTTCACCAAGGGTTAAGCACATTGTGGCATGCAGCAAACTGTGGTAGGGTTGCCCAGTGGTAGGCAGCAGGGGACCTAGCGCATGGCCTCCTTCCCTGCCTACCTGCTGCCTTCCTGCTTGCCTGCCTGCCTTGACTGCCTGCCTGGCCTGATGTTGCTGCAGCTGGCAGTTCAACCCCGGCACTGATGTTGGCGATGCGGCGATGCTGCGGTGAAGGCCGTAGTATGGTGGTAGTTGTCGTTGTTGTCATTGTTGGTGTTGTGGTGGTGGTGCAGGTGTGTGAGGCTCTGGAGTGCAGGGGGGCGCACGTGGACAAGAAGGAGGTACAGGAGATCATCAGCAAGATCAATGGGAACAGAAACGGCAGCTTGGACATTTTTGTAGGTACCACCCAGAAGAAGGGTACTCAGGGCTGGGTAGGAGCTTACAAGCCACAGAAGGCGGGGAATGCTTTCCTGCAACCTTACCAGATGCCTGGGCGGAGATCCTAACCTTACGGTGCACATTGTCCCTGAGGCTGACGTTGCCTGTCACAGGCCCCTGTGCCCTGCTCGCTTGCTGCAATGTACGGGCTTCACACCCCGCAATCCCTGGCTGACCTACCGCAGGAGTTTATAAGCGCAGCTATGAACCAGGCACTGCTGGAAAAGAAGGATCTGCTGCGGCATGCCTTTGACGACTTCGACCTGGACAAAGATGGGGCAATCGGCAAGAAGGAGGCAGCAGCGGTGCGGGCTCAGCAGCATGCAGCCTGCTGGCAGTGTGTATGTGGACTGTGTATTGAAGGCACAGGTTAGGGTTGCTGAACCCCACAGTGCACTCATGTGGTGGCTGTCTGCTTATGCGCCTGGTCTTGCTGCGTGTAGGCATCACAGCGGTGAGGCTCAGGACTGTTCTTGTTGAATGTAGCTATATCCAGACTGGCTGCGCTACTGGAATGAGGGTGCAGCTGTGAAGCACTGCACCTGCACTGCATGCACCCTGCTCCTGCACCAACGGCTGCACTGCTGTGCTGTCACCAGATGCTGCGTAAATTGGGTCGGCTCAGCCCCCCCGCAGTGGATCAGACTCTGGCTGCCATCAAGTTTGATGCAGAGGGGAAGGTAGGAGTGGACTGGCGGCAAGGCTAGGGTCAGCTTTATGGCCAAGCTCATGCCGCCCCCCCGCTGTCTCTCAAGTACCAGCAGGTCTTCCGCAGGCCACGTGTTCCCCTGCTGTCCACTGCACAGCCATGCAGTTGCTGTCTGTCAGGCAGGGGGTGAGCCGGTTACATTGGCATCACTAGCCAGGCTCTCCTCCAAGGGCTCAAGCTGTAGGCTTGAGCCAAAGCCCCCACCTCTTGCCCAACCTGCCCAACCGCCTTGCCACATTTGTCTGCCAGGCACAGGATGCGTCGTCACTACCTGACTGCCTGTTTGCTGCCGCAGCTGGGTTTTCCTGAGTTCTGCACTCTGATGTCGGGCACAGCTGAGTTTCAGGGCGTGCGGAACGGGCTGCTGCACAGGTGTGACCAAGCAGGGGAGCAGGGTGCCTGGTGGGAAGCCACAGGCAACGCCGTCTGCTATGCCAACCCTGCTTGATGACAGGGCATGCAATTTCAGGAACATCCTCAGACACTGCCAGGCTGCTGCTGTGGGTAGCAAGCAATGAGTAGGAGCTCATAGTTCACGCTGTCCCTGCCAGCCTGGGTGTCCCGTTCTATCCACAGCCTGCAGGTGGCATCAGGTGCCAGGTAGCCATGCCCTAACCTGACTGATGGCGTCACCATGCACCTTGCACCCATTGACTCCAACAGATGCGCTCCTAGCTCGGGGCACAAGTTGAATGTGCACCCACTGACTCCAACGTCAACACCTGTTCCTCCCATTGGATGCCAGGCTCAACCACCATGGATGCATTGGCCACACAGAACCGCATCAGTGCCTGTGGACATCCAGTGTGAACCAACTCCAAGCCCTTCCTTAGCTCCCCTTGCAGCCAACACTCTGCTCTGTCTTGAGCTTGCTGCAGGGTGCGCACAGCAGTCACAGAGCCCGGGGGCATCCTGTCCACACAGCAACGCGTCCCTGACACCGTGCCCAACATTCAGAGACCCGGGGAGGTCAGGAACACCAACCTGTACACGTGAGTTTAGCAGCTCCAGCCACATTGGAAACTGAAAGCAAGCAATAAATCTGGCTGCCAGCTAAGGATAGCTGTCAGGCTGCCTCGATAAGGGTCCAAACCTGCATTGCGACAATATATCTGTACATAGCCTATGTTTCGTCCCATGTGCATGTTGGTACTGCTGCTTAACCCTTCACTATCCCTCATTTGTCTCCTCGCGCTAGTTATGCCCGTGCTGCAGTACATCTGCCCTATGAGGAGGGGTTACCAGTCCGCTGCTTTGCCCTGCCCTGCTGCTGCTTCACTGTGTCTCGCAGCGCCAAGTACCAGGCTGTGGGCAGTCAGTCAGGTTCAGGCCATAGGGGGCCCCACTACGCCATCAGTCCTCAACATGGCAGCACTCTGGCAGCAGGGTCGCCACGCGGCAGCGCAGCAAACCTGACAGCCCTCAGCCCGCACTCCTCCAACGGCCAGCCATCCTTGGCCCCTGGAGGCGGCAGCGGCAGCTACCCAAGCACCTCAACGGGCTTGCTGCTGCTCCCTGTCACCTATCCCACCTCCCCTGGCCCCACTGCAACCCGGCTGCGCCAGAACTCCTCCCTCAGCAGCCATGGCTTGTCACCCAGACATATTGGGCTTAGCAGAGCGGGAACTAGCGACGTATCAAACAGCTCAGGGGGTGTGAGCTCTCCCCCCACCCCAGACTTCCCACAGGCTCAGCAGCCCACCAGGAGCTCGGCTGGCCCTGGGGCCAGGTTGCAGGACCCTGCTTGCCCCCTCCATAATCAACACTCTGGGAATGGAACACCTGGGCATCAAGCTCCCACGCAACTCAGCTCGGAGCACACTGCTGCTGTCAGCAGTGGAGGGGCACCGCCCGGCAGCAATGGCAGCAGGGCTACTCCTATACCTCAGCGGCGCGACTCGTTGGGACCTTTTGCAGCTGGAGGTGCCAGTGTCGCTCACTACTTGGCTGGTCACAAGCCGTACAGCGCTGGTTTCTCCTCCTCACCCCGCACAGATGCAGCCTTTGCGGCTGTCTTCAGCTTGGGCAAAGAATCCCTCTCCGACTTCCAGGCTGTTGCGCAAGCTGATCTGTCTGTAGCAACCCTCTTGGCAGGGGAGGCGCCAGACCAGCTGTGCCTTGCCCCTCGCTCTCCCGCACCTAATTCCCCGCGCCATCCACTGACAGTTCAACCACCCCGTAGCAGCTCCCCCTTCGCTGAAGCAGCTGCCAACGGCAATGCCAGGGGTGGCAGCTTGGGGGCAGGTGGCAGTCTCCATGACACAAATCAGCCTCGGCCCATACAAGGTTCAAGCACAGCCCCACCTTGTCTGCCCCACAGCACCTTTCAGTATGCCGTGGCAGCTGCAGCACTGGCAGCGGGTGGCAGTGATGTCAACCTAGCAGCGGCAAATCCAACCTTGCAGCTCCGGCCTAACAGCCCAGCCATGTACGCCCCCAGTCCTTCGCACGAACTGCCACCGTCACACAGTTTTGGGGGGACGACCAGGGCTCTGAACTGTAGCCCAGTGCATGGCAGCACAGCTCAGCATGGCACCAAGTCCTTGAGACCAAGGCCAACTGTAGCGGAGTTGAGATATGCAGCAACTCGTTCCACTTCAAGCAACAGTTCAAATGGCAGCAGGCACCCCCCCTTGTTTGAGCGTAGTGACACGGATCGGGCGCTTGACTGCACCATAATGTGAGCCCCATCTTCGCACGAGCAATCTTGTGGTTTCAGCCTGTCATGGTTTCGTCCATAGCCACGTGCAGTTTTGACATCTACATGGCTTGGTATTCCTTCCATACAAAAATACAACCCCCAACTGCTCTCGTTGCGCAGCCCTACCCAACCCGTCTGGCACCCGCGTTATATAGAACGCCGCATCCATATACAGTAACCTTGCCACCTGGACACTTGTCGAGGGTTGGTGGGCGCCCAGGCCGTGCAGGCCCTTTGATGCAGTAGGCTTGTCGGTAAGGCTCGCTGATTAAGGCTGTGTAATCAAATGGCTCTCAGCATCAAATGGCTCTCGGTACATTTCGCCAAAGAGACCTCGTGGGACCTGACTGCAAATCAGGGAACTGGTGGCGGGCACCTGCAGACTCCTCGCCTCAGTCAGGCAGGCCATCCATACAAGTGAAAACATGCGTTGGCACTGGCGTAGCGCAGCACGTCACAGCTGTCCATGTGACCTGACATCGCCACAAGGCAGCAAGCTACGGAGATGGTGGCGCACTGACGCCAGCAATTATTGTTTGTTTCGTTAGTCGTCTTCAACTTTCACGGACCGAAGTTCCGTGCGCACTGCCTTAGGTCATGCATTGTTTGTGAAGCATACAAAGCTGCTGCGCGTCTGGCTTGCCTTAAAAAGGCACACACATTTGCATTCTCACAAATGATGGCCAACCCTGTACTACAGGCTGTAGATGTTCCCAGCAGAAGATCACACCAGATGACCACCGCAGCCGACGAAACCACGGGTTGCTCTGCGCAGTCCACCTTGCGATCAGGGTTTCCTGAGCCAGACATGTCGGCACGGGCTTGGTCGAAGGGTCGGCAATTATCAGGCGCACCCGCTCACAATCGTGGCCACTCCCGCGCGCATGCCGACAGGTTCAATGCAGCCACAGCGCAAGCCTCATCCACGGCACCAGCTGCAACTCCTACTCCTGTGTCGCATGCGGCGACCAGCGGAGGTGTTCGTTTCGAGCTGCCTGTTGACACGTCTGTCGCCTGGGCCTGGGCCCTGCGGCCTTCCCCAGATGCTCCTGCTGAAACAACACCGCCCGGAAGAGCAGGCAGCCCCCTTGGCAGGCTGACGCGGACAAGCTTACCAGCGGGCATGCCTTCTGGCCTGACTGCGGGGCAGGGGGAGACTCCCCCTACGCCCAGGGCAGCCGGGGGGGGAGGGTGTGAGCTGCACCCCCTGGGGGGCCCTGACGGCCCGCTTCCAGGGCCTCATGGCCACCCCACCCCCTCAGGCGCAGCGTGAGCAGGGAGAGGGCGCGGCGGCAGGAGGGGCAGCGCACCCCTACCCCCATCCACCCCCAACACACCCTGTGGCAGCTGCAGCAGTGAGAGCAGCAGCAGCAGCAGCAGAGCCTACCCCTGTCCCGGCAGCAGCAGGAGGAGTGCCCACGGTGACCACGGCTGCTTTCACGCTTGGCTCTGTGCAAGGTGTGAGTAGGTGTAAGGGGTGGTGGTGATTGGGCTGGGCATGCAGCATGCCGCCTGGGCTGGCTTGTCCTTTGGCGGCTCTGGCCCCCTGCTACCTCCCCCCTGCCCCCCGTCCTCACCTGACCATGTGGGCAGCTGACCCGCCAGACATGCTGCCGTCACTGCATGGGGAAACAGCCAGGGGGGCACAGTCCTGTGTGGCATGAGTAGTGAGCCACCCTCCTGCCTGCTGCACTGCGCTGATGCCGCCTCGCCCCGCCCTGCCCCACCCCTGCCTTCTGCACTGATCCCAGGCAACTGCAACAGCGGCTGCGCCACAAAGCTCTTCCGCCGCAAGCCCCGCACCCCCTCTGCCTCGCCTACCTTGGCAGCAGCAGGCGCCCCTACCGGCCCAGCCTTTGGCCCAGCCTGCCGCCCCGTGGTCAGCCTGCCGCCCTGTGGGCCCCGTGGTGCAGGCTCCAGCAGCAGCAGCAGCAGCAGCAGCAGCAGCAGCAGCAGCAGCAGCAGCAGCAGTGCCCCCCTTAGCGCCACCTGCCCTGTGACCCCCCCCCCTGTACTTGCCACCCACCAGGCCACCCAAGCAGCGGGTCACCCACCACAGCCAGCAGCAGCATCAGGGGGGGCAGCAGCAGCAGCCGCAGTAGCAAGGGGAGCAGCCGCAGCAGTTGCAAGGGGTGCAGCAGCAGCAGCAAGGGTGGCAGCAGCAGTAGCAAGGGGAGCAGCAGCAGCAGCAGTTGTAGGGGGGGCAGCAGCAGCAGCAGCAGTCGCAGGGGGGGCAGCAGCAGCAGCAGCAGTAGCAGCAGCAGCAGCAGCAGCAGCAGCCGTAGCAGCAGCAGCAGCAGCAGTTGCAAGGGGGGCAGCAGCAGCAGCAGCAGCAGTTGCGGGGGGGGCAGCAGAAGCAGAAGCAGCAGCAAGGGGAGCAACAGCAGTTGCAAGGGGGGCAGCAGCAGCAGCAGCAGCAGTTGCGGGGGGGGCAGCAGCAGCAGCAGCAGTAGCAAGGGGAGCAGCAGCAGTTGCAGGGGGGGCAACAGCAGCAGCAGCAGCAGTTGCAGGGGGGGCAGCAGCAGCAGCAGCAGTTACAGGGGGGGCAGCAGCAGCAGTAGCAAGGGGAGCAGCCGCAGTTGCAGGGGGGGCAGCAGCAGCAGCCGCAGTAGCAAGTGGGGCAGCAGCAGCAGCAGCAGCAGGCCCTACCAATTTCCCCTGTGGCCCTGCCTCATGGGCACCCCACAGCCCACCCCCCTTCACCTCCCACCCTGCTGCTGCTCCCCAGGCACCTTATCAGGCACCAGGGGCGGGCCATGGGCCGCTGCTTGCCTCCTTGTCTGATGCAGTCCCAGTGGTCTTGCATGCAGGTGGCCCCACCACCAGCAGCAGCAGCAGCAGCAGCAAGAGCAGCCCCTCCCCCTCCCCCTCCCCCTCCCCCTCCCCCTCCCCCTCCCCCTCCCCCTCCCCCTCCCCCTCCCCCTCCCCCTCCCCCTCCCCCTCCCCCTCCCCCTCCCCCTCCCCCTCCCCCTCCCCCTCCCCCTCCCCCTCCCCCTCCCCCTCCCCCTCCCCCTCCCCCTCCCCCTCCCCCTCCCCATCCTGCCACGTGGCTGTGTTGTGTTGCGCCTACGCCTGCTGCCCAAGCCCACCCTGAACCTGACCGCCTGGCTGCAGGCCGAGCTGTCATACTCCCTGGCGCTAGCTCTGAACGAAGGAGGCCAGGGATCAGCCCATGTTGCGGCCGTGCTGCACAGCAACAGGGCTAAGGCGCGCCTAATGGTGAGTCAGGGCAGGATCATGAGGGGGTGGGGCCAGGGGCAGTAGGGGGAGAGGGTGGGGAAGGTCAGGGTCAGGGGCAGGGGCAGGCTCAGGGCAGGGTGTGCGTGTGGTGCGCTGCCAGGGTTGTGTGTTGCTGGTGGTGCAGGCGGGGCGGCCCAGGGCTGCGCTGGAGGACGCAGTGAGGGCGATGGCGCTGGACCCGCGCTTCTTCAGGGCCGTGTCCCTCGCACCGCCACCTGCCATTGCAGGTCAGGGGCCACAGGGCTGGCGCTGGCTGCCTGCTGCAGACTCTGACTGCCCTGCCCCCCCCTGACCCCCCCCCTATCATCGCCACCGCTGCCATCACCCCTGCTGCTGTGGGGGTGGGGATGCTGCTTCTTGGGGTGGTGCAGGATGGGCAACTTGAAGGCGGCCAAGCTGGTCCTGGACAAGGCTCTGAACAGCCTATCAGCCTCCAACCCACACTTCCAGGTCAGCAGGGGGGGAGGGGCCAGGGGAGCAGGGCCCACTGACCCCGGGTAACCACCAATTTTTTTCCATTTGGACTCTTTCCAATTTCATAGCACAAAGTGTCATGGCTGAGATTGGGACTGTCATGTTCATAGCGCAACCCGATTAGACCCCATAGCGCATAAAGCAATAGGCCCGATCAAAGGCGGTAGCGTCCACGCACAGCAGCGTCATCCAGCCACTTGTTAATGGCACGCTCAACTGGGAATGTGTCGGAATCAAACTGCCTTTCTCTTCATCACTGCCAGCCTCATCTGATGGCACTGTCATACTGCCACTCCCATGCGGCTGCAATGCCAAATGGCCAGAGCCGTTGTACACCAGGCAGCTGCCAGGTCCTGCCACATTGGTGCAGGCTGTCAGCTCAGGAAAGTCCAGTGCAGAGAAGGGGGAGGGGCCTGAGTACATGGCAGTGATGTTGTTGGCCGTCAGGGCCACCTCCTGCATAAGGTCCTCGCCAAAGATGGCACGGCTTTGGCACAGAAGGCTGAGGCGGTTGAGTGAGCGGAGGATGGGCAAGAGCCCGCAGGCTGCCAAGAGTGTAGGGAGGCCTGTGAGGAGGCTGCAGAGTGGAGGCTGAGTCAAAGTAGGACACCAAGGACCTGATGTCACGCACCAGCCGCCCTGCTGGCTTCCGCAAGCTCAGCCAACGGATTGGCGCGGCCCGCCCTATCAGCTGACCCTTGAGCCCAAGGCTGTGGCAAAGCAGCTTGTACTTCTGGATGCGGGCTGAACTCTTGCGAAACCTGTCGCTGTCCTGATACGGCCCTCAGCCATCGGGACTGCGGCTCTAAGCCAAACTGCGGTTCTTAGCCGAGTTGCGGCTGCAGTACAAAGTTCACTGTTTATAACGCGATGCGCTATAGCACAGTCCGCAAGAAGTCCGCTGAAATGTCCCTTTTTTTAGCGATCGCTATGTATAATGCGAAAACAAAAACACTGGTAACCACCATGCACCCCCATGCACCCAGTTGGGGAGCAGGGCCGCCGCCAAGGGCACTTGGGGCCCTGGGGGAGCAGGCCGGAGGGAGCCGGAGTGGCCCCTTGCGCCCCCTGTCCAGGTGGCAGCAGCACCAGCACTGATGACCGCACCAGTTGTGGCGATGGTTACTCTTGCACAGGGCGAGGCTCAGCCACGTCACCTGTGAGGCTGCAGGGGGGGGGTGCTGTTGTGGTTCACGTTCACTGCATGCATGGGTGCATGTCGTCCATGCCATACACCCTGTTGGCTATAGACTGCTGCCAAGCCTGACTTGGGTAGGGTATGCCCTCGCCCTTGGCCCTCCTCCCCTTGCCACTCCCCTAGCTTCCTGGGCCCCCCTCCTGACCCATTTCAAGCATATGCAACACTAACTCACTGCCAGGGGCAGCCACCCTCCACCCTTTTCCGCTAGGTCGGCCGATGTTGAGGTCGCAGGTTCGAACCTAGCTAGTCGTAGAAACGTGCAGATGGTGGGGCAAAGTTGGCCCTGCCATGCAGTCAGATATTGAGGGGGGGCTGCTAGGTGCAGCCACACTCTACCCTTTCCACCCCCGCCCACCATGCTGCGTGCAGGAGCTGTACAAGCAGCTGCGGGGGGTGGAGGCGCTGCAGGTCTCTACGCATCAGGCCTGTGCTGCGCTGGTAACGGCAGTGACCTCAGGGGCGGTGGACGAGGTGGAGGCGGGGCTGCAGGCGCTGGACACGCTGCACCTCCAGGTACACACACACACACACACACACACACACACACACACACACACACACACACACACACACGCACGCACGCACGCACGCACGCACGCACGCACGCACGCACGCACGCACGCACGCACGCACGCACGCACGCACGCACGCACGCACGCACGCACGCACGCACGCACGCACGCACGCACGCACGCACGCACGCACGCACGCACGCACGCACGCACGCACGCACGCACGCACGCACGCACGCACGCACGCACGCACGCACGCACGCACGCACGCACGCACGCACGCACGCACGCACGCACGCACGCACGCACGCACGCACGCACGCACGCACGCACGCACGCACGCACGCACGCACGCACGCACGCACGCACGCACGCACGCACGCACGCACGCACGCACGCACGCACGCACGCACGCACGCACGCACGCACGCACGCACGCACGCACGCACGCACGCACGCACGCACGCACGCACGCACGCACGCACGCACGCACGCACGCACGCACGCACGCACGCACGCACGCACGCACGCACGCACGCACGCACGCACGCACGCACGCACGCACGCACGCACGCACGCACGCACGCACGCACGCACGCACGCACGCACGCACGCACGCACGCACGCACGCACGCACGCACGCACGCACGACTGTCATGTGGAGTGCTGATGCCATGACAATGCTCATAGTAATCCCACAGGCATCACTTACGCTTAATTGCCAAGTACACTTACGCTTAGAGCGGGGTACCTTTCAGCTCGTTTCCCATATTGCCTTGCAGTTTTTACACTTTGGCTGCGCCAGAGTTGTGGGCCGGCATAATCTGGCGGTCATCGC
>JASKMD010000175.1:0-25000 GCA_030144725.1 Haematococcus lacustris | reverse complement strand
AGGACAATGCCAGGTGAACTCACCTCCCCGCCTGTCATGTGCAGCTTTGCCAGCTGCAACCCAACGTGCCGCTTCATTGAGTCTAGGCTGACCCTGGTGCCTGCCTGCTTCTAGTCACCTCCCACCTCTCGCTCTCCCGGTCCTGGCGTATCCTCAGAGGTCAGCGTCACGTCGGCTACAAAGCAGGGCACAGTACATGACCGCCATGATCCTCCCCTGATGTTGAGGTATATGACGATGATGATGATAAGGAGGAGGAGGATGCCCACCAGCCCCTTCACCTCACACCTCATTGCCCCTTTGAGCCGACCCTGTTGCCTGCTGCCCTGATGCCTCGCAGTGTGGGTGTCGGGCATCATCCAGACCATCATCTATTGCGACTTCTTCTGGTAGGCCTCCTGACACATCACCAGCAGCATGGCAGCAGAACCACACACAAACCATGCCATGCAGCAATCATTCAACAGGTCATGCAGTTTTCCTGCAGTTTTCCTGTGTTTGACCTAAGAGTGACACCCTTCAGCATGCCATGTGCATACGTTCGCTACTGCAAGCGTCATGCCATTACCCAGCGGTTTCAGCCATCAGTTTCTTTGTTGCTGCCATGATGTCCGGCTCTACCTCCTGCTCCACCTCCTGCCCCTGATGCCCCTAAGGCCCCTGTTGGCCCTGTTGCCCCTGACGCCCAGGTACTACCTGAAGAGCTGGCGCAACAACGAGAAGCTGGCACTGCCCGCATGAGGCCGCTGCGTGAGCCTAGTACCTACATCAGGAGGACACAAGGACACAGAGTATCCATGAGTGGTATGCCAGGAAAACGTTAGGTGACACGTCTTGGATCATGGCGTGGTAGGGTTTGATCGAGTGGGAGCTGGAGTATAGAGGGCGCGAATGGTCAGAGCGCTGGGTCCTGGGTCATGATGGCACGGCGCACCTCAGCACCAGGGAAGCAGCGCAGCAGCCAAAGCTGCGGGCTGCAGCTACCATGGCGGCTCAGGCATGGCGATGTGCACTGCAGCGTTGCGTTTGCATGGTGACGGCTGACACGAGTTGTAGACGTTGCCCAGTCACATTGTAAGAGAGGAAGTAGGCTCACACCTCCCCTCCCCCTCGTGGGACTTGTAACCGTCGTCAACGCACTTCAAGAAAACAAGGGGCTGAGCTCAAGCCAAGTGTGCCCGGTCACCCCCGCCATTGGCTGCACCACTGATAAAATCTCACTAGTCTTAGAGAATTTTACAGCGACTCTTGCGCAGGGCGATGCAGCTCATCGACGCGAAGCCAGCGGGCTGCTCAAACTGATGTGCACCTGTGCCGGGGCGGGCGGGGGTGCTGGAAGATTGGGTCGCGTTGTTCCGGGAATGGCCTGCTTAGTGGGTCTGTGATAGGCGAACAGCTATCGCGCTCAGCGGCCCAGCGGCATGGACGGGCACACTTTATTGAATGTTTATCGGGCGCAGGACCCCCTGTGACATGTGTTCTTCTGCTAGTGCTAGTGCTGATGACATAGTCAAGAGTGCTGGTATGGCTTGGGCTGTCCCTGTACCCGAACAGCGTGCAACTCGTGTCACGTCACCCATGTCAGATTTTGTGATTTTTGCTGTCCAGTATAAAGTCCAACCAGGACGTCAGATGATGTACTGCCAAGTCTGTACGGCTCCTTGTGTGGGCTTCTAACGATCAATCAAGACAGAAACGCGTTGCCTTCATGTGTGGGCCGTTTCATGTGTGGGCGGTAAACACAAATATCTGCTCAAATTCTACATCTTTTTGGATGATTCTTGCTGCTCCTGGTTGCTCGGAAGCCATAGGCATCAATGATCAAAGCATCCCTGTGCAACCTGGCAGCAGGTGCAAATTGCGAAATTGCAGGTTCAGCAGCAATCCGCCGTCGCGGTCACGCCCCCAGCTTCGGAGATGGTATCGATGCGTGCAGGGACGCAACAACACTGTCGCGTGCTGACCTGAAAACCGCCACCCGTCAAACCGCTGGGGCTGGCTGCACTCTAGTCAGGCTATAAGCAGCTCATCGCACCAATCAGCGGCCTCATCCGTGCAGAAATGAGAAAGTTTCTCTTGAGCTCTTGAGCCACGGGGGTGCAGCCAATGGCGGGGGTGACCGCCCAGCACTCATCAGGCTGCGTAAAAGTAACTTGTGGTGACACCGACTTGATGGCCTTGCACGGCAGCGGCAGTGATTTCAGTCAGCTGAGTAATGTGGTAACTGGCATAGTGGAGGAAGTGAAAAGGGGGTTGGTAGAAGTCGTCCTTGCATGCCACTGCCAAGCCGCCACACTACAATGCGCCGCCAAAATCTTGTAATACAAACCGTGCTTTCCAACGGCCTCTCCCGCCCACCACCAAGTCAGCGCATCGCAAGTCCAGTCAACATGTCAAGAGTTCCACGCGAACGTGACAACGGCAAGCACAAAACGGCACCGCAAACTTGGTCGCAGCTTGGCTACTGCTGCTCGCTGCCCTGCTGCTCTTCAGCTTGCTATTGATGCTGTGACGCAGTCCTCTCGCGCACAAAGCTGCTGCCCATCACCCCACCGCAGCAGCACACCACAAATCGGATCCTGCCCAAAGCTGAGCAGCAGACAAACAAAACTCATTCAACATCAGAGGTAGCAGACAGCAGCAGCAGCAGCAGGGAGCTGTGCCCCCTCCCAGCCTGGGCCTGCCAGGCTGCTTCAATCCTCCCCTTCCCCCACACCCTCCAGCCATAGGAACTCCCCGCCCTTTACTTGGCTGCCACCTCCTTCTCTGCCTGCGAGCGCAGCTTGGCCAACATGGCGGCCTTCTTCTTAGGGGTCACATAGCTGGACTTCTTGGTGCCTGCGCCCACAGCCAGCCAGGGCAGCAGGGGCTGGAGGCTGGAGCAGGTGGCCGCAGCAAGGCAGTGAGAGCTGGCAAGCAAGCAGGGGCAGTAGGGCAGTAGGGCAGAGGTGAAGGTCGAGCCCTTGCCACTAGCACCCTCAGCTCAGTGAGTGATCCTGAAGTTCATGCTAGCACCCACATATGCATCTGCGCCATTCAGATGGCATGGTATGCAGCAAATGAGGCATGAGTGGGATGGTGTGACTGCATTAGTGAGGCAGGAAACAGGGTCACCTAGCAGGCCCGTCTGCCCTACTGAAGGACAGGGTGTTAAGGCAGGGAAGGGACACCCCCCAATGACGCACGGGTTAGGCTGAAAGGTTTGGCAGCAAGACAGTCAGCTAATTGGCCAACTCAGTATGTGGGTCAGGCAGGGGCCTGTCAGTAAGGTGGTCAGCTGACTAGCCGAACATTACAGGGCTCCCAGCATGTTGCGTACTTTAACAGTGCTAAGCCTTGCTGGTGATCTAAGTCTGAAAACCCTAGACTATGTCAGACCCGGTCATCAAACATTAATGCCTGGCACATGCCAAGAAGTGCTCCCGGAGTTGGGCCAGTGCTGGGCCTGGCGGTGCCTGTTGTGGTGATCGCCTGACCCACCCACAGTGCCTGCCGCCAAACACTGGCCAATAGCCAGCATTTCCCCATACTACCTGTGCTGGACAACGGCCATGACCTAGGGCCCTAACAAAACCAAACGTGAAGATGGGGAGGGGTCAGGGAGGGGTGAAGGAGGGGAGGAGAGGGGTGAGGAGGGGAGGGGTGAGGGAGGGGTGCAGGCGTGTTGTTGCCTACCCGGGTAGTTCTCCAGGGTGTAGCCCTCCATGGATGCTGCGGTGGAGCTCTTGGTCATGCTGCCCTTGCCCTGTATGAACCACGCAACACACGGGAAGCTGAGGCGTGAATAGGAGCGGTATTGAAAGCAGTCATTCCAGAGTGTAGGGACGGAAGGAGGCCGAAGGTGAAGTGTGCTGCTGAGCGTGACACCGTGACAGCAGCGGTGAGGCAGAGTTTGACAGCAGCAGTGAATCACAGCACATGTGACAGGCACTCTGCACAAATAGGGGTGAGGGCAGGAGCGGCGTGCCGCACTAGGCAGCCAACAGCTCAGGTAGCACAGCAAACAAGGGACGCATGGCAGCAGTGAACAGAGCAGGAGAATCAAGGTGGTGGCCTAAGGAGGTGCTTTGTGTGCTACAAGGCTGTGGGTAGCTGCTGCACAAGGGTGGCAGCAGCTTGGGTCGCCCACCTTGAGCATGCCCCCGGTGCTCTCCTGCCATGGGAGCCTGCGGGCACATGGGGCCAAGGGGTCAGGCAACAAGGTGGGCTGCGGCCACCAGGCCCTACCAACACCCTGCTGCCGACCCAGTATCGGGACACAGCTGTCATACGATGACACGCAGTGCCGTGGTTGCTTCAAACTGGGGTGATGACACTGCTTATTTAAGCATACAGCAGCTACAACACTGGAAGGCCCCAACGGGTATAGCAGCTCAATGGCTGACGAGGAGGATGCAAGCTCTTGCAGCTGAGGATTAGGGGCGCTCCGTAACGCCGGGCCTCACCCGATGGCGGAAGCCTGCTGCGGTGATGCCAAAGCTGCCCCCAAGGCTGCGACAGGACCATCGGGGAACAGGCCTTAGAAAGCGGAACACCTAGTGCACCCTGTCTCTGCTTGCTTGGGCATCCTACCGCCAGCAACCAGGCCTAGAACTGCGCGGCGATCCACGCTGGGCTCAGCGGAAGCCCTCACAACGACCGAGGAGGTCCGGCTGGCACGGAAAGGGGCGGCCTGCGAAGCCCCACCACGCAAGCCTGGCGCACATGATGCATAATTCTCAGCGAGCGTGTTGCTTTGAGAGACTTACCCTGAGGTTCTGCATTGCGATGGCTGGCATCCTTATAGGCTGTGAAGGGTTGACGGAGTGGTTGTCCAGGCTACGAGGGCTGTACGTAGAGTTGTAGTCGCGAGATTTTAGATCCAGAGTGGGGTTCGACAATATAGAGTGAGCAAAGCTGCAAGCACAAGCGACGGGCGCCAGAAATTCCATGCACGCACACGGCAGGAGCCATCAGGCTTGTTAGTGTGATGATGGGATAGAGGAACGAGGCAGTGAGCGTGAGCGCAGCAAGGGTACTATACAGGTCTACCCTCTTCAAACTGTTTACCTGCCTTGTTGCTTGCCTAAATCGTAGCTGTTTGTGGCTACGGCAGTGGCCTAGCTATCGTTGTGGACAGCTTTGCCGATTGTCCGAGCACATCGCGCTTCACTTCATGCACTTCGACAATCGTCACTCTAGTGTGCGCCAGAGATACAGCCTTCGCTCAGTAAAGGCGACATTGTCCCGATATAACCAGGCGCTATGCTTGAGGTGCGTATGCAAATCAAGGTGGCGCACCCTGCCGCACACTCTTCGGGCGCGGTTGTCAAGCGCGACTCCACGAGCTGCCGCCGAGGAGCCTATGTCAGGTTCTTGGGCCAACGCTTCCAAATCTCCGCGCAAGTTGAGTAAGACGGTGCCCATCGACGTTTACAAAAGTACCGGATTAAAGTCCGCGACCCCAGCCCCGCACTATAGCAACAACCCCGCAATCTAGCAACAACTCCGCACTATGGCAGCCCCAAAACTAACTTATGCCTGTGCTATTGTGCTTGTGCTTGCAGATCCACATGCTTGCATTTGCTACAACTCGCTATCTTACTCGGAGCAGGCGTGGCGGCCTGCTCCGCTTATCGGCTCGACCCCAAGCTGTCACCCCGGTGTGGGACACGCCAGAGACGCTGCTTACACGGTGCGTACGGATCCCATTGAAGGTGAGCACCGCCCCAACACTAGCACCGCACTAGCAACCGCAATTAGCTCAGCCCCGCACTGTAGCAACAGCCCCGCACTACAGCAACAGCCCCGCACTATAGCAGTCCCGAAACTAACTTGTGCCAGTGCTGTTGTGCGGGGCAACAAAGCGCAACAATGCGCAACCTTGCGAGGCCTGGCCTTTTGCCATAGCACAAGCACAATAGCACAGACACAGGTTAGTTTCGGGGCTGCTATAGTGCGGGGTTGTTGCTGTAGTGCGGGGCTGTTGCTTTAGTGCGGGGCTGGGCTGGTTGCAATTGTTAGTGCGGTGTTGGTGTTGGGGCGGTGCTCGCCTTCAATGGGATCCGTACGCACTGCGTAAGCGGTGTTTCTGGCGTGTCCCACACCGGGGTGACAGCTTGGGGTCCAGCCGATAAGCGGAGCAGGCCGCCACGCCCGCTCCGAGTAAGAAAGCGAGTTGTGTCAAAATGAGCTTTTTATACCGTTCGTTGTCACACTGTGCACTGTCCGTCCTTTGACAACAGTTACATTTGATGACGCGTCCTTAGCTATTAGTGAGGTCCTAACAAATGAGACCTGTTGCGAAGACCTCAGCGGAGCTTGTTTGCATTGTTCGGACGTCGCAGCTGGGACTTGTACATACGTTACTTACAACGTAGTAGGCCTTGCAAGCAGCGTCTGCTGCAGCTGATCAAGGCAGCGGCACAGGGCTTCTTCATTTCAAGCAGCCAGGACAGGCGAGCCACCGTGTTGTGTTCTGTTCAGCCTCCACAGTCAAACCCACTGCACCCACAGCACTGCCCACCACCCGTCCTATGCCCCCCTCTCCTCCCCCCCTTCTGTCTAGGTGCCCTAGCAATGTTGCCTTTCTTGCGACCCCGCCTCCCTCAAGCTCCTGTGACCCATATCGCCCTCACTGCACCTCATTGTCGTCACCTCACTGCCACGACATCACTGGTCAGGCTGACATAGCTGGCCCCTCAACCCCGATGAGCCATATCCCCTTATATTGGTACTCACATCCAAACTGGCTGGCTTTACACCCCCGGCCTCCTTAGCCAGTCTTAGCCAGTCTTATTGCACGCACAACACTGCCCCCCCACCCATCCTAAGCCCCCCCACAGCCTCATCCTTGGCCTCAGCCCAGCCCCACCACAAGGCGGTGTGGGGTGAGGTGAGGTCACCTCACTGCCGCCTCACTGCTCCCCGACCCAATGGGGACACGGACGGCCCCCCTCCCCCCTTAGGGCTGCTGCTCACCCCTCCACCGGCCTCCCCCACCCCACCCCCCAACCCCCCTGCCCCCTGCTCCCTGCCTGACCCCTGACGCACCACTGCCCTCCCCCCCCCCACCGCCGCTGCCGCCCCCCCACCACCACCGCCAGGCACCCCCACCCCCGGCATGATCTGCAGCAAGGGGGAGGCAGCGGGTGGGCCGCCAGCCCCCCCCCCCTGCGTGATGCCTGCCGCAAGGGCCCTAAGGCCCAGCAGTCCGGGCAGCTCCTGCTTGACGGCTGTGAGGATGCGTGAGCTCATCTCGGCAGGGGGCCAGCGGGGGGACCAGGGGTATGAGGACAGCACCCTCACCCCCCCACCCCCCGCCACCCTGCTGCTGCTACTACTGTTGTCAGGACTGCAATCGCTGCTGGTCCCCAGTGCGGTGGGGGTGGGGGCAAGGCTGGCGGCGGTGGTTGAAGAGGAGGGGGTGAGGGGCTGCCTGTAGGCAGGGGGGTGGGGGGGGGGGCGGGGGCAAGTCAGCAGGCAGTTTAGGGGTGTAAAGCAGGTCAGCAGGCAGTTTAGGGGTGAGTCAGCAGGCAGTTTAGGGGTGAGTGGGGGGTGAGCATGTTGTCCTGCTCATCGGCCCTGTCCTCAATGGTGTGTTTGGCCATGCCGGGTGTCGCAGCTGCACCGTGGCCATTAGGAGCGGGGGTAGGGGCTGTGGGCTGTGGCCACCTGCATCTTCAGTCAGGAAACCGTGGGGACCCCACCCACCCCGACCTCATCCCTGCTCCCTCCCCTACCCCCGCCCCCGCCCCTAACCCCGCCCCTGTCCCCTGCCTTTTTCTTCCAAGGTAGCAGAGACATCCCAGCCCCAGCCCCAGCCAGCCCCAGTCAGGCCATCACCCACCTGACCACCGTGAGCGTGACCAAGGGCTGCAGCTCCGGAAAGGCCTGCGCCCCCCTGCCCCCTCCCCCCCCCCCCTGGCCTGCTCCCCCCCCCATGCGTGCACTGCACCGTCATCAGCACCGGCTGCCCCTGCCAGGTCAGCAGCCAGGCGGCAGAGCCCAGCAGCAGGTTGACCTCCAGGGGGGGCTGGCTGGGGGCGCCCAGGCTGGCAGCCAGGGCGCCCAGCAGGTGCTGCTGGACCAGGCAGGCGGCGGCCCAGGCATCCAGGCTTGACTGCAGCTGGCGGCAGGCCTCAGGGAACAGCTCCAGCAGGCAGGCGTGAGCCGTCCAGGTGGGGCAGGGCGGGCGGGGTGGGGCCGCCAGGGAGGAGGAGGGCGGGGGGCAGCTGCGCGGCCGGGGCAGGGCAAGGGGGGGTGGGGGGGAGGGAGCGGGGGAGGGGGCGGGGGAGGGGGGAGGGGGGAGGGGGGAGGGGGGAGGGGGGAGGGGGGAGGGGGGAGGGGGGAGGGGGGAGGGGGGAGGGGGGAGGGGGGGAGGGGGGAGGGGGGAGGGGGGAGGGGGGAGGGGGGAGGGGGGAGGGGGGAGGGGGGAGGGGGGCACCAATGTGAAGTCAAATCACCCTGGCCCCTGCCCAGGGCGCCTCACCCCTCAACCCAGGCGCCCCTGACACGGTCCCACCTGCAGCGTCATGGAGGGGTCTTGGCGCGCCCCCTGACCCGCTGACCCTGGTCCAGACAACGGGAAGACCACCTGGTGGGCAAGAGGGGCGGGGGTGAGGTGGGGTGGGGTGAGGGTGGGAGGGGTGTGCTGTAGTGGGACATGGACCGATGGCAACCCAACAACAGGCAGGGTGGAGCTGTGTATGGATGTGCATTGACATCCCACATGGATGCATGGCCGTAGAAAACAAAGAAACTCACTACAAGAGGTGAGCACAGCACACCATGGCTTGTTCCTCATCCCCTCCCCTCCCATTGCCCCACTGTTAACACTGTGTGGGTGCGAAAGGAGCAGCACAAGGAACCCCCCCTCCCCTCTCCCCCCTCACCTGCAGCTTGCAGCCGGCAGCCAGCTCCGCCACCAGCCTCTGCACCCCCTGCTGCTCAGTAGCCCCCAGGGGGGCCCCCTGCCCCCCACCACCACCTGCCCCCCTAGCAGGCGGGCGCTGGGAAGCGCGACCCCCTGCCCCCGCCCCCGCCCCCATCCCCATGGCAACAGGGCCTGGGCTGCAGCTGCCTCGCCCCTGCCCCCCTGCCCCACCCCCCCCCTGCCCCCACTCCCGGTTGTGGCTCTTCCTGGATGCCCCCGCCTCTCTCTTGCCGCCCCTCTGAGGCTGACCTGCTGAGGGTGGGCTGGGAGGAGGTTGCCAATGGGGAGGGGGAGGGGGAGCGGGAGGAGCGTGGGGAGGAGGGGGGGGAGGGGGCGCCCTGTGGCAGGGGAGGGGTGGGGGGTGGGGGGGACTGCAAGGTAGCGTTGGCCAGCACAGCTGCCACTCGGTCCCAGTTCAGAGAAGGCAGGGGCAGAGCCAAGCAGGCCTGCGGGCAGGCAGCCAGCCAGCGTGTGTCAGGCAGAGGGGTGGGGCGGGTGGGGGTGGGGCGGGTGGGGGTGGGGGTGGGGCAGCAGGGATCATAATGATGCTCCCCACCACTGGGCGTCCCTCCTGCCCTCTCCCCTCCTGCACAGACTCAGCACTGCACCCGCCACCTCGCTCTGCAGCCTCCTCTTCCTCCCCCCCATCCCCCTACTCCTCCTCTTCCCCCCACCACCCAACTGGGTGCACCTCCTCCTCCCCCCCTTCCCCCTTCCCTCCCCCATCACCTGAGGGTTCAGCTGCCCAGGGTTTGGCTGCGACTCACCTTGGGCGGGCCCCCCTGCCCTGACTCCGCATCAGCCAGCAGCATCTGCAGCTCTGGGGGCGGACCCCTCCTTGGCCCCCCCCCTTCCAGCCCCCCAGGCCCCCCCAACCCTCCCAGCCCCTGCTGCTGCTGTCCCTCCGGTGCCAACACTGGCAGGGGGGGACTGGCTGGCTGCATGCTGGGGGGGGAGGGGGAGGAGCTGGCTGGCTTACTGGCCGGGGCAGGGGGCAGGGGGGTGTGGGGGTGTGGGGGTGTGGAGGTGAGGGGGGAGAAGGCAGGGCCTAGCAGCTCCCCCAGGGTGCTCAGCTCAAAGTGCAGGCGGTCGTCATGGACCTACACGGCCAGGGGCCAGGGCCAGGTCATGGCATCAGTGGGGTGGGGTGGAGGTGGGGTGGGGTGGGGTGGGGTGGGGTGGGGTGGGGTGGGGTGGGGTGGGGTGGGGTGGGGTGGGGTGGGGTGGGGTGGGGTGGGGTGGGGTGGGGTGGGGTGGGGTGGGGTGGGGTGGGGTGGGGTGGGGTGGGGTGGGGTGGGGTGGGGTGGGGTGGGGTGGGGTGGGGGGTAAATGGTAGGCTGCCAAGCCCCCATGTGTGTGTGCAGGAGCTACCTGTCATCAGGGTCAGCAGGGCACCACCCGCCCACCTGCATCAGCCTAGCGTGCTGGTGGGCCTGGTAGGCAGCTAAGAGCAGGCGGACCAGCGCCAGCAGCAGCACCCCCAGCAGCGGCCCCCTCCCCCCTCCCCCTGCCGCTGCTGGTCCCAGCAAGGAGGCAGCCGGGCCCCAGCCACCACTGCCAGGCCTAGGGGAGCCCCCATGTGCCTGAGGGGGGCATGCAGGGGGGCCACGCGAGGGGAGGGGGGGGGGAACCCTCCTGGGGGGTCCCTGGTGACTGGGCATGGTGGCTGCCGCTGCTGTTGTCGCTGTCAATGAAGTGGCCATAGCTGCTGCTTTGCGGGCTGTGTTGGCTGGGTGGAAGGCTTAGACCGTCTAACAGCTGCGCAAGCTGGCTTACGGCATTGCTGGCCGTGGGATTCGAACCTGAGTCTGTGGTGCCACGCAGCGGTGTGGGTTGCTCTGCCTGGCTGCATGCAGCACCCCACACCAGCAGCAGTTGCTGCAGGTCGTGCAGTTGGGAGGGTGACAAGGGCGAGCTGCCTGGCACAAGGGGTTGGAAGCTGGGGCTGCTAAAAACGAAGTCTGGGGCGTGGAAAGGTGGGCAGGTGTTGAAGCGAGCCTGCGAGAGCACTTAGTTTTGTCAAGACACACTGGCGACGTCTGCAAGAAATGGGCACCGCACCTGCCATCGTATCTCTCGCCCGCACCACTGGATAGACAGCTCAGCATGCAGCGAACCTGGGCTGCTGGGGATATTTGTTGAGGTCAACCCGGGGACGTGCGCCTGAACAAACCCCAGCGCGGATGCAACTGCCTGTGCGCCCATCGCAGACGGCCTTTGCCGGATTGACTTCGTAGCCGAGAGCGCTTTCTTTTGCCTCCGTGTTCTGCTTCATAGATTGCCTAAATTGTAGACCATGGATGTTTAACCACGAGATGTAAGACGATGCACGCAACGAGGGATGGCGAGTAGCAGCTTCATCACAGCAAAGGTGCTCTACTGTATCATGCAATCATTGTGGGCATGGAGCACGTCCAGGGTCCAAGTTCTGGGCATCGGGGATGAGGGGAAATGGGTAAATCCAGCAAGTCTGACAAGAAGAAAGAAAAAGAATCTAAGAAGCACGCTAAGAAACACAAGAAAGCGAAGTCAGCGAAGCGTGAGGCATCTTCCTCGACAAGCAGCTCCGATGCCGATGGTAAAGTTTTGCCCACGCGCAACTATCAGCAGCACGTTCAAAAACATGCCCAGCTTCACTTGAGCTGCCCTCCTCCGTGTCCTCCTGTGCGCTTCCCTGTGGCAGTCTGTCCCACTCATCCCTCCTTGACCACCCAGCAACTGTGAGCCAAAATGCAGAAATACAGTGGCCTGCCTGGCCGCTTCCTCGGCTGCCTGCAGAGGTGCTGACCCCCCGCCAGCAGCTTGCTCGTGACAAGGCCGCAGTGGTGGCATTGAGGGAGCTGCTGTGGCTTCATGCCCCTGCTCGCAAGGAGCTGCGGGATGTGGGTAGCTGCCCTCACCATCGCCCCCACAAGAGTAGCAGCATCAGGCCACAGTGGCATCGAGGCACAGCGGCGTGGAAGCACAGTAAAACAGTAACGGCAGCAGACACCCGGCAGGTCCCGGCCATGCAGTAACCCAACAGGAACAACAACGGACTTGCAGATGACAGCCACAAGGTGCTGCTGGTGCAACCTCCGTAGCCACCGCTGCTTTCACCGTCTTAGCAGGAGTCATGGAGGCTGCAGCAGCTGGCCCTCACCGGCACCAACATGAACAAGCAGGCTGGCTGCACGCCGAGCGCCAATGCTCTGACAGCCACCAACTCAAAGATCCTGCCAATGCCCGTGTTCTCTCACCCCTGACCCCTGACCCCTCCCTCACCCCTGACCCCTGCCCCCTCCCTCACCCCTGACCCCTGGCCCCTCCATCCCCCCTTGCGTCCTGCCTCCTACCCCGCAGATGCTATGGACGGTGGACCAGGGCAAAGCCGCCAGCATTGCTGGCATCAGCGACCAGGGCCTCAGAGGCCGCCTGCGACAGCTGCTGAAGCTGCTGGGCTTGCGCGGCACAGGCACAAAGGTTGGGCGGGGCAGCAGGCAGCGGGAAGCGGGAAGCACGCAGGGGGCAAGTGGCAGAGTGTAGTAGGCTAGTGCTAGACAGGGCTGGCCCTCAGGGCAGGGCAGGGCAGGGCAGGGCTGAACACCTGACAGTCCCCTGTGCCCTCCTGGGCGTCATGTGTCCCATGTCACGCCATGCATGCCCATGTTTGCATGGCCTTTTCCCTTGGCCCCACATCATATGCTGTCATAGTGCTCGTTATATTGACCCCTATGCTGCTTTGCAAGCTAGAGCGAGCCACTGGCCTCCCCGCCTGCTTGCCTCCCCGCCCACCCACCATCCTACCTCCCCTCCCCTCCCTCCCGCTCCCCCTCCTCTCCACTGTCCCAGCTGTTGCGGGCTGTGTGGTGCGCAGGATGTGCTAGCCCTGCCCAAGGGTGCACCAGCCACATTGTCCGTCTTGGGGTTTGTCTTTGAGGAAGTGCCCCGCTGCCCACCCAGCCTTGCAACACCCCCAGTTCAAGCCCCTGCCCAAGCTCCAGCCCCTGCCCCAGCTGCAGCCCCTGCCCCAGCTCCAGCTCCAGCCCATGCCCCAGTACCACTTCCCACTGCTCCCACCCAAGCTGACCTCCACCCCACGTCAGCCACAGGCAGCTCTCCTTGTCCATCCAGCGACAGCTGTGAGGCTGAGCCCCCTTTGGCTGCTGCTGCTGCTGCTGCTGCTGCTGCCATCCCCCAGCGCCGTGTGCTAGGCCCGGCCCTGCCCTCCGCATCGCAACTTGCAGCAGCAGCAGCAGCAGCCACTGCAGCTGTGGGGCGGGAGGGGTGGCAGGAAGGGGTGGAGGAGGAGGAGGGGGAGGAGGAGGATGACGAGGAGGACCTGCTGGTGGGCCCGCTGCCGCCGGAGTTGTTGGATGAGATGGAGGGGGTGGCTCAGGATGCGCGGGAAGAGGAGGTATGGCATGGGTCACAGCAGCAGGGCAGGCGGCAGTGGCAGTGGCAGTCACAGCTGCAGTACAGCGCAGGTGCCACTAGGAGGACAGGGGCAGGGCAGCAGGAGCAGGCCGCACCCTTGCAGCACTGGGCTTGTATGACTGCTGATGTGTAGGGCCGCGGCCACACTAGGTCACCCTGGCCTCAGCTGCTGCATTGACACAGCCTTTGACATCCCAGGTGGGTGGACAGACTGTCACACCATCATCCCTTCTTTGCCCTGACCCTGGTCCTGACCTTGACCCTGACTCTGACCCACAGTTCTTCCAACACGTGCCCCAACCCATGCTTTGGTGCTCCCCTGCTTGCTCAGGTGCTCCGCGTCTTGAGAGTGTTGCGGGACTTCCGTGCTGCGGCCAATCAAAGCGCCGGACAAGGCGGTCAAATTCCCGGACCTGCGTCGCTGCCTGATGCGTACGCGGTGTTGGGCATCGACCCGGGTGCGGCGGCACCAGATATCAAGCGACGCTACATGCGGTTGTCGCTGTTGATTCACCCCGACAAATGCCAGCACAAGGTGAGAAGAGTTGGAGAAGCATGTCGCAAACAGCACTGACCGCGAGCGGTGTGCTGCACGGCATCTCACGATAGCGCGGTTTGCTGAAAAGTCGTCGACCGTGTTGACCTGAGGATGTAGGAAGCCCACGCCGCGTTTCAAGCGGTCACCATCGCCGCCAAGACGCTTCAAGACGGCGGCTTGCGACTAGCACTGGACGCCGAGCGGGAGGACGCGGAGCTCCGGCGTCGTGCGATCGAAGCTGTGCAGCAGCAGGAGAGGGAGCGGCAATGGCGCGTGGCGCGGGGCGAAGAACCCGCAGGTGTGACAGTTACCCACGGTCGCCCGCACGTCAAGCGACGATGCTAGAGAAGCACAGCCGGTATGTACCAATCACACATCTTGGAATGATCCGAAATCCCAGCGGGGTCGTGTTGGCGTCGGACACAGCACTGGGAACGCGGTAGGTCACAAACCTTTGCAGTGCCTGGCGTCATGGCATCGCGCTCCGTCCTCCTTGTGCAGGCCCCGCCATCGCGATGCCCGGCAGCCAGGCCGGCAGCCAGCGAGAGAGCTGGATGACGGAGCTGCCGCCTGAGCTGGGCTCAGCCTTTGGTTCCGCCATGATGCAGCAGGTGCAGTGAGGGACATCACACTGAGGCCTCACAAAGACACACGACAGTGAGGAATCACAGTGTGATCATCACACCACTGGGGTCATCACACCACTGGCCCAGTCAGGAGGACAGTGATTTAGCACTGGAGCTGAAGGGTCCAGGGGCAGACCCGGCCTTAGTAAGCCACAGGTCAGGCTACAGGCAAGCCATGGAGTCTAGGGCTAGGGCTAGAGCTAGGGCCCTGGTGGGTTGGCCAACCCACGCTTGTCGAGAGGGCATAGGTTTCCTCCTATTTCTATTCTTCTTTCTAGAGCTAGGGTCAGGCAGGCGGGCAGCAGGGGCCGGGTGCAAGGCAGCAAGCTGGGCCTCGCTGATGGGGCCAGGCTACAGGCACGACATGAAGTGGCAGGGCCAGGGCTAGGGAGGCAGTCTGGCGGCAACGGGGGGGCTTGTCACTCCTCGTCACTCCTTGTCCCTCCTTGTCTCCGGTGCAGGTCAGCCAGCGAGGCTTTCTTTCTTTCCCTCTTTATATATATGTTCCCTTTCCTATTGGTTTCATCAAGCTCTCACTTCATCAGTCATCTAGCTGCCACCCTCACCAGCTGTGCATTTTGGCGACCTTTGGCTCCACATCTGCCTTCCCTCCTACTCCCCTCTTCCTTCTTGTCTCGCCCCACCCTCACCACCCCACCTCACCCTCTGCTACTCCTTGTCACTCTTTGTCACTCCTTGTCGCTGGCGCAGGTCAGCCAGCGAGCCTTTGCCCGTTTCGGCAAGAAAGCGCGCGATGCTGACGGGTGGACCGACACGCCCCAACAGCGCGAGGCCCGGGCGCAGGGCGCGCTGCAGCAGGGCGCTGCCGGGCCGCTGCTCCTCACAGGCAAGCGACCCCAAGGATGAGGCGGTGCGGCCACAGGGGCGGGAGGTCCCTCAGCCCACTGTGCTTGCATTGCCTAGCATGGCCTAGGAGCAATGTCTTCCCTGCCCTGGGCTGGCTATGTTTGCAGCCTGGCTGCCCGCCTGCTGGCCAGCCGGCCGGTACGCCCTCTCACCTGCCCACCCTTGTATAGAGATGTCAACTCGCCCGCCCTCTACCTCACCCTGCCGCCCGCCCTCCAGCCTGCCCACCCGTGTAGATGAATGAGTGGTGGCAGCAGGCCTCCCAGAGAACGGGGTTGGTGGCTGAACAGGCCGCAAGGTGTGACGCAGGTGTGAAGAGGGCGGGGCCACAAGGCCCTGGTGGAGGAGGCCCCAGTGCGGCTGAAGCAGGACTCTTGGACGCGTTCAATGCCCAGGTCCGCAGGAGGAAAGGATAGGGTGAAGGAGCAGGGGGAGACGCAGACCCTCTCCCCCCTCCCCCCTCCCCCCTCCCCCCTCCCCCCTCCCCCCTCCCCCCTCCCCCCTCCCCCCTCCCCCCTCCCCCCTCCCCCCTCCCCCCTCCCCCCTCCCCCCTCCCCCTCTCCCCCTCCCCCCTTGGCCCTCTCAACTCCCCCCTGCCCTCCTGGCTGCCACATATCCAGCCCCAGCCTGCTTCTGTGCTGACCCAGACACGCAAGAAGACGCTGCTAGAGGAGCACCTGGAGCTGCAGGCCAAGGGCCCGGCCAAGCAAGCCAAGCTGCAGGTACGTACACCATGAAACTGCAGCTGCTGTGCTGATGCCACCAGAGGAGGCTCATGAGCTGGCTCGCCAGGGGAGGGGGCCTCTTAGCAATTTCAGCCGGGCCCCCCGCTCATCAGGTGTCATCGACTGTCAAACTCCAACTGGCACCTGGCGATAACGTGTGCTGTTGATGGCCATGGCCTGCACCGCCCAGCTGCCACAGCCGTCAGCCAATTTGACGGTTGCTTGGCTGCCCTCCCCCACTATGGGTTTGGGACTCTCTGGGCTGCACTTCAAGCTTTATGTGCTCCCTTGTCACCCCACCCTCTGTCGCAGACTGCCACCCCCTCTGCCCCTGGTGCTGCCGCCAGCACCGCCCAGGCTGGCTCAGGCGGGCCGGCCTGGGCAGGCAAGCACGGCTGGCGACCTTTTGACAAGGACAAGGACCTGGTGCTGCAGCCCAAGGCGCTGGACCCCGCAGCGCTGCTGAAGAACCAGGGCAGCCTCAGCACTAAGTTCGCCACGTCAGGCAGCACGAGGCACTTCCTGTGAAGGGGCTACACGCATGAAAAGTGTATGAACTACAAACGTTCTTACTTTCATGTCGTGCTTTTATGTGTAATCGCGCATCACGGTAATGCATCACTGTCATGCATGTCCAAAACTCAACAGCTCGCTGAAGAGTCCACAGGCCCAAGCCCCCACTATGTACACTGGGCCGCGGGCTTTCCAAATCAAATTCCCAGCAGCAGCAATGCAATTACCCGGGCTGACAGGCGCGCAGCCAGGCTGAAACTGTGGGTGCTTAACAAGTGCATGCACCAACAAGGGAAGCAAACATGCCGGCTCCCGTCACCTCTGTGTCAGCAGCAGTGATGGGTAATACAAGATACGTGTATCGATACCAATACGTGTTTTTTGTATAATACAAAAATACACGTATCGTATTAAAAAATACAAGTGCCGGCCGGCAAGTTGCGTGGGTGCCTTCGAAGCAGCTGCTGGTTGGTGCCACAGCTAGAGTCTGCGATAAAGCCATGCCGTGCGGGGTTGAAGCAATCGGCCTGCTCCCGGAGCAGTCGGTCGCATGTGCCGGTTTTACATGCAAGAACATCAGAATTGGTAGGCCCTGACTTTCCGCCGTCGCTGTCCTGCCCAGCCATCAAGGACAGGCTGCGGAACTGGCTGCGCTGCTCCTAGCTGCTCCTTTCCCGCGTGACATGTAGCCTCTGTATCGCTGTATTGTATCGATACAAAAAATACGCGTTTTTCGTGTATTTTCTTGTATTTCCTGTATCGATACATGTATTACCCATCACTGGTCAGCAGTATCGTGATTTGTTGACACCGTTTCCTGCTTGCATGCACCATGCTGCTTTTGAGTTTGTGCCGCAACTCAGGACTGCTCCTTTAGCGAGGAGACAAGTAGGTACAATGGGTGCCTACAAGGTGGGGAACAGCAACAGCTATGCGCGGATCTCATCGCGCCGGCTAAGGCCTCCTCATTGCTCCCCTTCGACCCGCAGTATTTGGAGGAACTCTACAAGAAGAAGCAGAGCGATGTTATCCGCTTCCTCCTGCGCATCCGTTGCTGGGAGTATCGCCAGCTGCCCGGAGTTGTGCGCCTGCACGGCCCCTCCCGCCCAGACAAGGCTCGCCGCATGGGCTACAAGGCCAAGCAAGGCTATGTCATGTACCGTGCTCGCGTCCGCCGCGGTGGACGCAAGCGACCTGTGCACAAGGTGCGTCAGCTGCCGCCTTTAGCCCGCATGCATCGCAAAACCAGGGGTGGCCGCGGTGCTGCTCATCCTGCAGGGTATTGTATACGGGAAGCCGTCCAGCCAGGGCATCACCCAGCTCAAGCCTACACGCAACTTGCGCAGCGTAGCTGAGGAGCGCGTGGGTCGCAAATGTGAAGGCCTGCGTGTTCTCAACTCCTACTGGGTTAACGAGGTGACCACATTGCTTGCATAACCATCCAGATAGCGCCAGCCAGCCAGCCTGCCTGCCTGCCTGCCTGCCTGCCTGCCTGCCTGCCTGCCATCCTGCATCCTGCCATTCTACGGTGGTTGTGCAGGACTCCACTTACAAGTACTTTGAGGTCATCCTGGTGGACCCTGCACACGCTGCCATCCGCAATGTGCGTCTGCGGCCCCCACCCACAGTTAGCCATTGAACCAGATTGCAGGCTCATGCACAGGGCCTGGCACCATGGCACCAGTGGGCTATATAGTTTGCATGACAGTAGCACCATAGCATGTAACCAGCTATGTGCGCCCAGCTCTGCGTGGCCCTGGCCCGTGTGGTCTGGGCCTGTGTGGCTTTGGCCTGGCTTCAGCACCCTGACCTGACCTGACCTGACCTGACCTGACCTGACCTGACCTGACCTGACCTGACCTGACTTGACCTGACCTGACCTGACCTGACCCGCCCCGCCCCGCCCTGACCTGACCTGACCCGCCCTGCCCTGCCCTGGCACTACGGCTAATGTGTGTTGCACCATGGAGCAGGACCCGCGCATCAACTGGGTGTGCAACCCCGTGCACAAGCACCGCGAGCTGCGCGGCCTCACCTCCGCCGGCAAGTCTTACCGCGGCCTACGCACCAAGGGCCATGCTGCACACAAGCTGCGGCCGTCCAGGCGTGCCAGCTGGCGCAAGCGCAACAGCCTGTCCCTCAGGCGCTACCGCTAGAGCAGCTCCCCTGCCGCGGCTGTGAGTGCTGGGATAGCAGCAGCGCTGCAGGGATGGCAGGGCCAGCAGCAGCAGCAGCAGCAGCAGCTACAGCAGGGGAGCTTCAGCATGCAGCGGGCGCAGGCTCGTGATAGATGCTATCAACAGCAGGCGGCCAGTGCTCAGCTAGCTTGCCAGCATCCACATGGATGCAGCCGCTGCAGCTGTTGCTGCTTTTTGCTGTTGTCCTTGAAGCTGCTAGCAGAGGACAGCAGTGTTGTAACACTGCGGCAGATGGGCAGAGGCCGCCCCGCCATGCCCAAGCCAGGCAGTTTAGGCCAGTGGTTGGGTGTATATGCCAGAATGGCGGTTGCCGCACGGGCTCAAATCAACAACTCCATGAAAGAATGCTCAGGGTAATGGCCACTGCACAGCCACTGCTGGCATAGGGTCCTGGTCTGGGTCTTGTCACCCAGGGCTGCAGCACCACCCAGGTCAGCCACCTGCTCCCTCCTGACTCCAGCCAGACCAGTCAGCCAGCAGCCATGCCTCCACAGCCCAAGGCAGCTGGGACTCCTGGCCACAGCTGCATGCTGGGCAGCTTGCTCAGCGCCTGTTGAGCACCAGCACAGCCCCCTCCCCTGCCTGCAGGCCCCCGCCCACAACCCACTGTATGCAGCACGCCATCCTGCAAGGCCATGGCAGCATGTATATGGATGTGGCTGCTGCAGTAGTTCCTGCTTGGTATCTTTGTTGTTGCTTCTCGTAGTAATGAGCCCACAAGGCTGTCACCCTTGTATGTCACCCTTGCAGGTCACTCTTGGAGGTGGTTGCGGCCACTGCAGTCCTCTGCGTGGGAGCCGGACCCTGGGTGTGTCGAGCACAGCGCTGCAGGGCTGCAGGCAGGGCCACAGCCGGCACACAGCCACAGCCCAACACTCGGCCCAACACCACACAGAGGTGCCCTCTGCTTGCGAGCCAGCTCAGCCTGGTGTTTGGTGTGTGCCACCTTGGGCGCTTGGGGCGGGTGCTGCAGCCTGGCTGCTTCAGCGGTGTGGAGCTGTGCAGCAAAGGACCTGGCAGCAAAGTTTGGCGTATATTTCACAACCCAGCCAGCTCTGCCAGTTGCTGAACATGTGGCATGTCCTTTGTTGACGACGGCATGGTATGTTCAGGGCTGTGTAATTCCCTGTGTGGTTGTGACACGGCGAAGCCTTCTTAACACCCGTCTAAAGTAGCTTCTATGTTTCGCGGAATGTGGCTGGGTTGCCAAGTCACGTCGGGGAGACTCTACAGGAGAGCATTGATGAATGAATACACAACTGTGGGTGTGCCTAGAAAAGCGACCAGCTTTGATGCGTATCATGCGAGGAACCTTATGTACGCGAGGGTATTGTTGTGCTTTTCAAAAACAGCGGGGGCTGTGTGCGCTAGAGTGTGCATAGGGTAGGGCTCTAGCGAATAGGTTAGGGACACAGTCCCGACTCCTAGATTAGGGACACACACCGGTCTCTCACTGCTGTGGAGAAGTGTAGGGGCTCCACAGGACTCCTGTCAGGAGGATAGGGATACAGCATGGTTGATGTATCCGTTCACTGTCATAGTTGTATGGCAGAGCTGTGGGAGACGGATGACATTACTTACATATGACGTTACTGGCCATCCGTGACAGCATCCTGCACTAAGCCTACCACACCTGCCTTTCACACCTAGGTGAGCTCAGCCCCACATCGCAATTGCTCCTTCCATAGATGTAGCCGCAGTGGCTGATGGTGCCAGCACATATCTCCCCTACAACAAGGGGCTCCTTCTCTAGGGTGGATAGACGTTAGCATGAAAGACATGCTTTTGTTTATCATGCTTCAAACTGCTGGGTCTGAGCCTCGAGTGGTCGGTCTCACAGCTTGTTGGAGCCCAGGCCAGGGTACTCCTTGCCTAGGGCCGGTGCCGCTGCTCGGCCTGGCCACCAGTACAGCTCCACTGGGCGCCATGGGGCCTCGCCTGACCGCTGGAGGTCAAGGGCTGAGTTGCAGTCCCTGTCCACCCAGCTGCCAAGGTCCCCAGATGGCCTGGTTCACCCAGGGGCACCGCATGACGCCCCGCACTGGCGCCTCAAACCGCTGGCTCCAGGCTCACTGCTACAATGCACCTGACCTGCTCGGGACTTCCAGCCTGAAGGCCTGGTGGGCTTGCTGTGGTTCAGCAGCCTCCACATGGCTGGTGGGCAATCACAGCTGAGCTGACCCGGCAGGTGCAGAACACATCCCCTGTCACCACCTTGCCAGGCAGCCTGTCTGTTTGCTTGCCGCTGTTGGGCCTCGCCAGCATGGCATTCATCCCCCACTCACCCCGCGTGCTTATGTCAGCGTCGTCAAAACACACTAGCTGCTTGCGCGTCCCCCACTGCTGCTGGGACACATCTGCTGCCTCCTCCTCCAGCTGCATGGCACACAAGACACACCATGCGCATGATGACGACATGGTCACATGGCGGGCCTTCATCCGCCTTTGACTCTCCCCCTCCCCCCTTGCCCAGTGCCAGATCACCTGGTGCCTGACCATCTGCTGACCACCTGATGATCATGTGACCTGCCTGCCTTCCTGCTCCGGCTGACTGCCCTGTTCAAAGCAAGTGCCCTCGGGCCTTGACCTAGCGCTGCAGAAGATGGAGCAGGCACACCCACCCTCCTGAACAAGTGCTCCAGGAAGGGAATCGCTGTACAGCCTGAGCTTCTGCTCCGCCCACCTGCGGTGCAGGTACTGCTCCCACACTCGCCCCAGGCTGACCTGGATGACGGCCACATGCAGCTGGATGGCCACCAGGGGGGTGCCTGCTGGGCTGGCTGCAGCTTGGTGTTGCAGCCGGAGGTTGGGCCACCGTTGAGTGTTGCTCCTGGTCAGCTGTCCAGTATGCCATCCTCACCCCTCGAGGCTGCGCTACCTGGCTGGATGGCGCGGGCGACCAACCCCATGCCCATCTGGATGCCTGGGTCACCCCTGAATGCTCGCTTGTCAGCCAGGCTCTGGTGGGGCCTGGGAGTGAGTCGGGGGGGGGTGCACCCTGGGTTGGGATAGGCTGCACTGAGCGGGGGGAGAAAACAATGTACCCGGTACGTGCTTTAGAGCGCCTCAGCATACCAACTTGCGCTGCTTGTTGTGGATGCAAAGCCTTAGCCTGAACTGGTCCACTATCTTAAATCTACTACCTGAGACCGCACAACACAACCGCATGTGTCAGCATGTGCATGTGCATCTGCTTCTGTACCTCCTTCCCTTCCCGCGAGCGAGGACACATCCCTCTCTTTCCCTGTTCGGGCTCAGCTGCCCTCTTCTTTCGCTTTTTATCGTGACATACAGCAGCAGGATCGACCTCATATGCTCCTTGCATTAGGGTCTGCATGCTTGTTCAGGTTTTTGTTGGCTTGTCAGCATGGACATGGGATGTAACCGCTGGTGCGAGGAAGCTGAAGACGATGCCGGCTATGACTAACACCCAAGTTCACACATACTATCAGCATGCAGAGGAGGTCTTGAAGTGACCTGGGAATGCAACAACACAGGGTGTTCGGTGTTATGACATGGGGCATCACCAATGAGGCACCACTGGACATTGCCTGACACTGGGAGTTGCCTGAGGTGCAGGTGTGAGCAAACACTCAAGTCCATACACAATGCCTGCTGCTGCTGCTGCTGCCTACTGCACACAGCTGGCCATCACATGCCTGCAGCAGAAGACAAGACAGTGTCCCCTACATTTGATGGAAGGTAAGTCAGAAGCAATCTCTCTCAAACCCATTTCTTTCTGATCCTCGCCATCCTTCACATATCTAATTGGCGCGTCTACAACCGAGTTGAAGGGAAGTCATGTGGCGCCAAGTGCTGGTGCTGCAGGCTGAGGCTGAGGCTCAATTTGCTCGTGCAGGCAACACCCCAGCAGTGAATAAGCAGCCCCATGCTGCCCCACCTGAATGCATATCAAGGATGCCTGCTTGTCAGTTTTGCCAAAGTATGCCAAGGCCTGCATCCCCCTACCCCCTACCCCCCTCCCAGTGCAAGCATGCACCCCTCTGCTCATATGGCAGCCTATGTCTGCATGGCAGCCATGGACTTGAGCTGTGCTTCTAGCTGTATGAAGACTGATAGCCGCTCCTTCAGCACCTCGAATGCCTGCTGTATTTGGGACAGTAGCAGCACGCAACCGGAGCGGCAGCACGACTGACACCGTTCTCTCAGCTTGACACACAGGAAAGCGATAGTCTGCGCCCCAAGGCTAGCGCTGCTGCCTTTGAATTGGTGCACAAGCTGGTCTAGCTCGTTGAAATCAGGCTCCGCGACAGTCGTCAGCATGGCCGCGATCTTGTCAATCTTCGCACTGGAATCCTGCGCGAATGCAGTTGAGCCCGTGGAACGTGTAATAGGGCGTGGGATTGGAGCCGTTGCCAAGATACCTCGACGTAAAGTTGGACGACTTCCGCGACGAAATCTGGGTTGCTCTCGTCTTGAAGCTGGATAAGCTGCTGGAATTGATCATCAAGCACGCCCTCCTGCTGCAATTGCGTAACATATTGGTTCAGCTGCGCCGCTATCGCCGCGCTTTGCATCCTATACCCTGTACCCGCCTGGCCTAGTGGGCAGGCCAGCAGGCCAGCGACATAAAACCGAGTGTTAACTTGTGTATTCCTAAACTTTCTGAACACTGCGGAACAAAGCGTCTACGTGGGCGATCAAATATACTGCTAAATCGATGCACGGAAAACCAGTGTGTCTGTCCTGGGGATGCAAACACTCCGTCATGAAACAAATTTGAAACTCAGGGGATACAGACCTGTATGTATCCCTATTCTGAAGAGCCCGTATACTTCTTCACGACAGGCAGTGACCGGTGATTCTGTGGCCCTAACCTAGCTGTGACTATAGGAGTGGCCAACCCCTACCCTATGCTATGATGGGTTAGGCATGGCGTGGCGGCTTGGGGGGACCCTGGCTCCGACCAGAGCCATCGCCTGGTGAGAGTTGAGTTCGGGCGAGCCTCATCTTTGCGTCGCGCTTGCGCCTGCGCGCCCGAGCTGCTGGCACCCACGGTGACCGGCAGTCTGCCAGGCACGCGAACGGTTTCGCTCTGCGCAATGGACCTTTTAACTGCTGCTTCACAACACCCACAACGCAAGATGCATAGTCACCCAGAGCCATCGCCTGCTCAAGTCTGCATGGGAACAGCTGTCACAATGAACAGGAACAGGCTGTTAGCAAAGTTGGTCCCCAACTCCTTCCCTACGTCTTCCACAGTTTCAATGTCGTGCTTAACTTAAGCCTTAAGCCAAGGAACATAGTTGAGGCGGCTGCGGTCAACAGCCGCTACAGCTGCGCCGGGCCGAGTGTACTCGCCGGCAGGTGGTAAACCACGGCAGATGTGCAGGTATAGACTGCACTCAGGGATGCTGTTTAAGGCTTCCCGCCCGTCCGCTAGCAACATGACAAGGGTGAACCAGCTGCGCACCATGTGGCCCAGTAGCAAGCTGCCGAGGCTTCAAGCCTCCACCCAAGCCTCAAGATCCTTGATGACCCTCGTCTCGACCGCGCGCACCGGACGCCGCGACCGCGCACGCCTTGAAACCCGCACCGGACACCCCCTTCACCAAGAAATAGAGCTTGCACTTCTCCGCGTGCCAGGTGTTGCCATTGTGTCGGGCACTTCGCGCTTCGCTGATGGCCTGCCTGTTCAGCCGCGCCTGCTTTGGTTCTGGTTGCGCGTCGGGTTCACGGTCCACCTCGCTGTCCGAAGCATAAATGTGGGGTATACTGTACAATGTGGGCTATGCATAGGATATGCTCATGTTGAGAGCCAGGGCATTGGTCACCTAGTACTGTTGCTTCTTGAGCACAGTCGCGGGTTCGCTTTGCAAGGCCAATGCCGAAATGCCCGGCTGCATGCCACGTGCCTAAAATGCAAAGTGCGTATAAGCTTCCGCACTCCTCCACCCCTTATGGCGGCACTTACACGCCCTTGCCTGGCTACGCGACAGCGGGGGGCTGCGGTATCGCGCGCATCCTCTGCCGTGCATCGCTGCAGAATCGCGGCTGCTGCAGCTCCAGCTGCAGTGTTTGAAGAGGAAGTGCTACGCTGCACCAGGTGCGCGACTCTGTATGTGCCTCTTGCCAGCGTGTCAGTGGTGAAGCAAGGCTGATCAAGGCAAGCCGCAGGCCTGCCCTGCGCCAAGCCTCTCGCTAATGCAATGCTTGCCAGGCGCCTCATCGGGCTTCTTGTT